>JAQHUG010000006.1:16648247-16665351 GCA_028555095.1 Dicrostonyx torquatus
ATAGACCTAATATACATGGGAAAGTATAAAAAGACAAGATCTCCTGAGTAAATTGGGAGCATAGGGACATTGGGGGAGGGTTGAAGGGGGGAGGGAGAGGCAGGGAGGGGAGCAGAGAAAAATGTAGAGCTCAATAAAAATCATTAAAAAAAAAAAGGAGAGAGGACTCCAGAGACCAGCTACACAACCACACAGCCAGCCATAGAGTAAGAAGGAAAGAAAGATACATAGAGCCACAAAAACAAACAAACAAAACCAGAAGCAAAACGTAATCAGGATAACTTAAATTAGAAATACTTGCTAAGCCAAGCTAAGGCCAGGCATTCATAAGTAAAAATACATCTCTGTATTTTCTATATATTGATTTGGAAGCTGGGTGGTAGGCCCCCCCAACGAGTAAAAAAAGCAACTACACTGCCCCCTCCCATTCACCCAGCTACACCCTTCTAATGATGTTATTAACTCGCGTTTAGGAACTGGGGCTGAGAGAATGAGGACCCTTCAAACGCCCGGCAAGTGGAGAGAGACACACAAGCGTTCATCTACACGGTGTCCTGCCCAAGCTGGGCAAACCCTGGTGAGAGCCGTGGGCTCCCTCTCATCCACAGCACAGCGAAGTGTTTTGTTCGGAAGCTGCCTGGCTTGGGGTCTGATTCCTAGACTCACTGTCTTTGTCTCCTCATCTGAAAAATCAGGGTAATAATAAATCTTATCTCGGAGTTGACCTGATGGTAATGAGGAGACGTTCTGGACAGCACCCAGGACTTAAGTGTCAAACATCAGCTGTGTTTATCTGGTCATTTCTTGCTTTTCCCCTTTCTCTCATGTCCTAAGCCCTGATACAGACCCTTAAGGCCTTTAAAGGACACCTTCTGTGACCCTCGCTCTTACTAAATGGTAATCCTCTTCTTTACTTTTTCAAACCGTGTGTGTGTGTGGTGTGTGTGTGTGTGTGTGTGTGTGTGTGGTGTATGTGTGTGTGTGTGTTTTCCCCACGGTGACTGGGTAACCATAACAAGAGAAGCAAACCTTCAGGAATAGTAGGCATTTACCTGTAATCTGAAGGCTGGTCTAGGGGTAAAAGGAGCCATGGGGAGGAGTTTGCTGCCTCTGGAGCAGTAATACTGAGCCTCAAAGCAAGAAAGACAATTGCAGCAATCTTTGTAGGCCATTGAAGGAATGGTGGTGTGGTGATGTAATGCCGCCCACAGGCCTGTGGCTGGAAGCCCTGGGATAACCTTTGTGAAGAACCTACTTGGACATGATGACATCCTGACAGGCCTTTCGGTGATGACCTCCTAAGTCAGTGGCCTGGGACAGTGCAGGGTGCTGGGCTGGATAGCCAGAGGCTTTCGTCCTGAACCTTGTTTCCTCTTGCAGTGACCACAACCATGGGCATTTGGCTTTTCTCTTTGGGCTGGCTCCTCAATCTCAGGCCATGTTAGGGTTCTGATTCTGTGCCTCTGTTAGAAGGGACACCATGATGGCTTGGTCACTTGCAGTATAAAGTGTCTCTACTGCAGGGCTCCTGGGTGGACTGGGCTTTGGGATCAGTACTTTCTGGGTGTGAAGGAGGAAGCAGATGGTTGGTTGGATTAATTCTGGCAACATGAACAGGACTGGACACGGGCATTTGCAGCTCAGTCCTCCACTGTGAGATATGAATAAACTCGTCTAATTCCATTCATTTGGTTGATAAACACACTTCGGGGATGATGTAGCTGCTGGGACCCTTGCTTGGGTGTCGGTTAATTTTGCTGAGAGGTTTTTGTGTGGGCCACCATGCCTCGTTCTTCTAGAAATGCGTCCAGTTTTGCTGTTAAGATGTCTGTTACCGCTCATCCCGTGGACACAATCTAAATTGTAGCGCCAGCAGCGATCCTTCCTTCAGGGAGGCCCACTGTCCTCACGCTTCCCCCGTCCAGGAATCTCTCATGGTCACAGCCAATGAGGAACTGAACAAAGGAGTGAGCCTGGAGACCAAATGGTGGCTCCCAGGAAATGCAGACACTTTGAAGAAATACATTCACACGAAGAGACGAAGACAGCACATGCCAGGCAAACACGAGGCACGAGGGTGTCCTCTCCTCAGACTGTATGGGTGTCCCTGTCTGGTCTTTTCTGGTAAGAGACCCTGAGGTGATGAAAGAAATGACTACTTTCACTGAAATGTCACAAATATTTCATTTCCTTCCCTTTGAGCAGTGACCGGAATCTGTTCTGTTAGTGCCATTCCAACCCAGCCCCACTGTGCCTGTGTCCGCCCCTTTACAGTTCCCTTTACTCCCTTCTCCTCCTTCCCATCTTCCTCCTCTCCCCTTCCCTTCCCATTCCTCCCTTTCTCATCCCCACGCCCCTTTCTTTCCACTCTCTTCCATTCTCCTGCTTTCCTCCCTTATTTCCCTTCCTTTCTTCCCTCCTTCTTGTCCTCTTTCGCCCTGACTGAGCGCACACCTGTGCTAAGTGCTGGGTATGTCACTGTGGAACTCTGTTCTCCTAACCTGACGCTGCTGTTTCGGCGTTGAAGTCAGAGCTACTGCGACAGCTGCGGCCTTCACAGGATCAGGTGTGCTAACTTTCTGTATGAGCAGGAAGGACGTTTGAGGTAACATAGAAGGCAGTGTATAGAGATGGAGAAGGGATCTCCCTGTGATGCTCAGTCTGGCCTCCAACTTGAATCCTCCTACCTCAGCCTCCCCACCACTGGGATTACAGTGTGCTCTGCCAGGTGCTTAGAGTTTGACGAGGTGTCTGACTTCTCAATGATTTTCCAGAGAAGCCTCCCAGAGAACACCCACTTGGAATAAAAGTTAATAAGCGACAAGAAGTCAATACCGGTTCTGCAGATCTGTTCCCCGATGATGTCCGAGACCACTGGCTACTTTGTTCAATTTGCAGACAGAAACATGGGTGTTCGTCCAAAATTCCACACGCAGAAGGGCAACGGTGAGTGCTGATTTCGTCCAACATAGACGCCTGGGTCTCGGCAGGAGGAGTCTCACCGTGTTTGCGTCAGCAGAGAGGAGTCTGTGGGGCATCCTGAAGCCTTTTCTTACCTTTGAAAGCTAAGCACTAGCTCCCCGCCGCACCTTGTGTGTCGTGGATGATGCCAAGTAGGTTTGTCATTTTTATTATATCTATGTGTGTACACACATACACACACACACACACACGCCACAAGGCATGATTGGAGGTGAGAGGACAAGAGTCAGTTCTCCCTTCCACCACATGGGACACAGGAATTAAACTTGGGTCTTCAGACTTGCTGGCCTGCCCCTGTCCTCCCCCCCCCCAGCCATCTCTTCAGTAAGTTAGTTTTTAGAGCACTTTATTGTTCGATGATGACACATGGGGGTCAGCCTACATCTAGCGATTACGTAAACATATGTATCCATCCACGTATGGCTCTACGAGTATTTCTTTTCTTGTTCAAATGAATGAAATCCTAATGAGCAACTTCATCCACCTGAGAGCATCGAAAAGTTGAGAGCAGTTTTAATAAGCATCTAGAGTAAAAACACCATCTCTCTTTCAAAAAAAAAAACCAAGCAAACAAACAAAAATCCCTCTATACATCTCACTCCATGCAAAAGCCACCATGCCTTTGTTGGGTCACCAGTAAGGTAATAACAGAGACACTAATAACTCAGCCCACCTCTGAGGTAGAGAGTCAAGCCATTGGTGACCAGTTCCAGCTCCAGGTCATCTAGGGCCCCTCTCAGAAGCTCCACAGAAGGGAGAAGGCAGCCATTTCTCAGAGCTGTCACTATCTCCACGCCCAGACTCTTGGAGCTGTGAGCAAACATTGGATCGCTAGGATTAGAGGGCTCCCTGCAAAAGGAGAGCCTACCGAACGCAGAGAAACAGAGCCTTTGGAACGAGAGCCTCGCTCCAGAGCCTATGAGGTATGTAACCCCGAGCAAGGCATCTTCAGAGACTGAGTTCCAGCCAGGTGCTGGAGGTGTGTGCTTCGCACCACAGGGAGCTAGCGCTGGGGTGGGTTTTGCCCTCTTGAGCCCTCTCATGGCAACGGACCGGCCATCACTACTCTATCCATAGTCTCATCTTCATCAGCTGTTGGTGAAACTGTGGCCCCTGAGCATCCAGGATCCCAGCGTGGGCTATCAGAGGAAGTAGGCAGAGGTGGGGTGGAGCCGTATTGGATAAGCTAATTGAGTTTGATCCACTTCTGATTCCTGTCCGCCAACAGAAGGGCCTGGTGTCATTCCCATAGGACTTCAGAATATCATAGTCCTTTTGTGTCATCCTTCAGGCATTTCATTTGCAGGTGGATTAAATATTTGTTTTAAATGTGGCAAGAGAGCCAGTGAGATGGATCAGCAGGTAAAGGTGCTTGCGGCCAAGCCTGGTGACCCGAATCCAGTGCCCTGAACCCACAGGGAGAAGTGACTCCTCTGAGTCTTCTCACCTCCACATGAACATTGACATGTACAGATGCATATGAAAAAATAATGGTTTGCTTTTGGTTTTTTTTTTTTGTTTGTTTGTTTTTTTGAGACAGGGTTTCTCTGTGGCTTTGGAGCCTGCGCTGGAACTAGCTCTTGTAGACCAGGCTGGTCTCGAACTCACAGAGATCCGCCTGCTTCTGCCTCCCAAGTGCTGGGATTAAAGGCGTGCGCCACCACCGCCTGGCATTGTTTTTGGTTTTTTTTAAAGCACACAGATTCACAGCCTCTGAAAACATCTACTCACTAAAACCAGACCTTCTTTGCCGGGTGGTTTGTTGCCAAGCAGAGCCCTGTGTGGCCCTCCGGGAAGAGATGAAGTGGAGGGTCTCCTACGACCTTCCTTTCTCCAGCTCACGAGAGTACAGAAGCTGGAGGCCACGCCTGCCTGGGATGAACCTTCATTCACCAAGTCTGCTCTGCTCACAGCCCAGAGAAGTCCCTTTAGGCGCTAAAACCTGCTCTCCAATGCCTGCTTTGCCCCACTGCAGCTGAGGTCAGGGTAGCCATGGTGGTCTCCACTCTGGGATTGGAAGGTGGAAAATAATTTTTTCAAGATTTATTTATTTATAGTGTTCCGCCTGCAGGACAGAAGAGGGCGCCGGATCTCATTACAGATGGTTGTGAGCCACCATGTGGTTGCTGGGAATTGAACTCAGGACCTCTGGAAGAGGAGCCAGTGCTCTTAACCTCTGAGCCATCTCTCCAGCCCTGTAAATTAATTTTTAATCACATATTTTGGCACTTGAAAGTGTAGCCTGTTTGGAGTTTTGTGTTTCTTACTTTCTTTTTTTTTAATATTTATTTATTTATTATGTATACAATATTCTCTCTGTGTGTATGTCTGCAGGCCAGAAGAGGGCACCAGACCTCATTACAGATGGTTGCAAGCCACCATGTGGTTGCTGGGAATTGAACTCAGGGCCTTTGGAAGAGCAGGCAATGCTCTTAACCACTGAGCCATCTCTCCAGCCCGAGTTTTGTGTTTCTTTCCCGTTGATGTGATTACTGGCTGTTGTCTCTCAGAAGCTGAGTGTTTCCAGACTCAGTCTTCTGCATCTGACTTTGTCATGCGCAGAGTGCTGTCCACGGGCCACTGCTGCACAGGGCCTTCTTCAGGGAAGTTTACTTGTTTAGGGTCCTACTGAGGGGGCCCAGCTCTTCACTCCCAAATACCCCCAGCAAACATCATCACGGCACCTGCCAAATTGCCAGCTAAATCCCCACATCTACGTATGAAAACTCTCAAAAACTCCATACCCGCAAATGTAAAGACTTTCACCCAAAGATGTGTGTGGCCTTGCAGCTTTGTTTGAATTTGCATACATCTGCATATGAGTCCAGAAATTGTCTTTACTGAGCACCAATGGCTCCTCTTCAGTGACAGTGAATATTCTTTCTCTCCTTCTGTGATTTTCTTCAAATCTCTGTATAGTTTTGCCATGTTAATTTTTAAATTTTTTTTAAAGATTCCTTTGTGTGTGTGTGTGTGTGTGTGTGTGTGAGTGTGAGTGTGTGAGTGTGTGTAAGCTAATGCTCACTCATACACATGCAGATACCTTTGGAAGTCAGAGAGGGTTTTCGGTCCCCTGAAGCTGGAATTACAAGTAGTTGTAAGCCGCCCGATGTAGGTGTTGGGAACTGAACTCAAGTCTTCCAGGAGAGCAGTCAGGGTTCTTAACCACTAAGACATCTCTCTGGTCCTTTAGGCACAGAGGGTTTCTTACTTTTTATGAATGTTTTTGACCGATCGTTGAGTCCACACATGCACAAGACTATTTGCAAAATATGATCAGCACAGAGAAAACTGGGGCCCACGTCCATGTCCTCCTTAGTACACGCTCAGGTGCTAGAGCTCCTTCCCCAATGCCGGTCCAGCTAAGGATGGACGACGAGCAGAAGGAGCTCAGTCACTCGCACCTTTCTGTTCCATAGTCTTCCTCTTCCTCCCTCCAAACAGGCATTTTCCTCCCCACAGAAGTGAACCCACTGGCCAGTGATTCCAGTTCACTGTCTAGTCTCCCATGAGCAGGAGCTAGGTAAAGAGAAACTTGGTCAGGAGCAAAGATAGTGCATGGGTGAGCTGGTGGGCTGGGGATACACACATTAAGGACAGAGTCTGGATTGCAGATTCTGCTGGGAGCTGTGTCCTGGTGAGTCTCTCTTGTCTACTGTACCTCCTCCACACATACTGACCCAGGGTTGCCTGTTATCTGTGGCCAGTGCCATCACAGTCCCAGCTGCCACTGCCCCAGGCAGGCTTTGTGAGATGGTGCATGCATGACAGGGGCACCAGACAGGTTCTGGGTGGGCATTACTCTCACGAGCACTGCCTTACAGCCTGTGAGAAAGGAGAATTCTAACCCTTGAGTGCCCAGGTGTGCAACACTCTTCCTCAATAACTAAGATTCCCTTGTCTCTTAGCTGAGTTAATAGATGAATGTTGGCTGAAGTGGAAATTAATTTTATTACTCTCAGTGAAGGAAGTCCCAGCTGTGCCAAATGGAGGGGCCCTTGAGTGATATTTCTATCTTGGCTTGACTTGTTAGGTTAGCCTAAATGGTCTCACTGTTCCTACAGCAGTTACTAGAACCCTCAAGGAATGTACAGAAGGCAAAGGCAATGTGAGGGACCCAGCAGGGCGAGGGAATGCTGCGTGCTTACTCTGGCCCTTGTTTGCAGTGCTGAATGGGAGCGAGAGGTAGCTTAGGACCATGAACACCAGGGCTGATGCTGGTGGCCCCTGGGGGCTCCATTCCAAGAGCACCTACGGGTAACCCGTGATCCACACAGACATTCCCCTCCTCAGGCCTGGGTGGTTCCTCTCCTGCCATCTGGGGGATGGAGAAGGGCCATGCCCTTCCTTGGTCTTGATTGCTACTGAAATGAATCCAGGTTAGAGAGGGGAGAAGGGGTGGCGGGAGGGACTTCCGTGCTCAGAAGCTCTCTGAGGCATGCAGAAGGGCAGGTCTCTGCATGGTGGGGCCAGTTCCTGCAGGAGATGCTCAGAGAGAGGCAGCACCCTGCGACCTATGCAGGCTCTGCTGCAACGCTTGACTCAGAGCTCGGGGCTGATTATTCTTAATTACAGGCCCGTGGGGAACCGAGTGTTGCACAAAGGTAGGCATCTCCTTGGTCTAGGAGCCCCTCCCAACCCTCCTCCTAAGAGGGAGAGAACTTTCCAGAAAACAAATCTTTAGAATTCTCCACCGGCCAGCCCATTAAGGCCAGGGTAACCACTGTAGTAGAATGTCCGGTCCTCACCTCCCTGCACCCACCCAGCCAGGTGAGCTCTTCCAAATATGACCATGGAGGTGTCAACACTCCTCCAGAGCTGGAGCAAGACTGACAGGGCCGGCTGGCCTGGCTCCCGCCCACACCTCTACGTCACTCCACATCTGCTACCTCCACCCCACCCCCAACCCCGTCACTGAATGAATACAGCAGAAAGTACACGTGCCTGAACCGGGCATCACTCTGGGTCCTGAGGATTCTCCAGGAGAAGCCCTTGTCCTCGTGCATTGCCGTCTAGGAGAGAGAGATGGGCACAGTTTACAGAGTAAGATGGCCTGGAGGGTTCAGGAGGGAAGTCAAATGAAGGGGCGGAGCAAAGGACTCATTAGTAATGTTCCCCTGGAGCAAATACCTGTCAGGATCTGAGGAGAGCTGCACTAGGGGGAGAGGCCAGGAATGACAGGAGGCCACTGTGCTCAAACAGGAGAGTGGGGACAGGATCAAGGAGGAGCCAGATACTCACAGGCCGGCTGTCCCTCTGCAGACTGGAGGGCTCTCAACCCAGTGAAGACAAACTTTCCACACTTATTTAAAATTTAAACGCACTCCTCACTGCTTTGAGGGGAGCAGGACACAGGTGAGCATGCAGGTTGTGGAGGAACAAGAGAGGAGAGTGGAGGCTCAGGCCAGTTTGGGGCAAGGCTAGAGAGAAGAGGCCATCTCCAGACTTATTTAGTAGGTAGAGATCTCAGTTTCCTGAAGACCCACTGGGGTTGTGAGGGACACGGAGGAGTTGGATGTGGCACTGCCCTTTTTGCCCCTAACTACAGAGAGGGGACCTTGGTCCTTGCAGAAATAGGAAGACTTCAGAAGTGGGGTTCAAGGAAAATGTAGCACCCGACCAGCCGTGAACTTCATTTCACTCGATGAGGTCCTCCCTCCCATTGCAGAGGCCAAGCTCTGGTTTCTAATCAGAGGGTTGACTGTAAGGGTAAAATGAGGGGTGGTTAGCCACGTAGATGCTATGTGGGGCTTGCAGGTGTGAAATAAAGACCTAGATTGAAGGAAAGTTGATACTCTCCCCTCCCCCACCCAGGAAGAACGGAACAAGAAAAGACAGCAGAATTAGAGCTAAGCCAGAGGGTTATCAGATTAATGAGGTGACTTCTAACCTGGGTGGGAAGGGAAGAGAAGGGGATATCTTGAGAGACTGAAGGACCATTGGAGCTAAGGATGCTGGGAAGGTAGGCATGCTGACCAGAGTGGATGGTGTGACGATGACATGATGGGATTCTGGAAGTGTGCTGGTTAGTGTTGACTGTCAACTTGACACAATCTAGACTCTCTTGGGAGCCAGAGCCTTTGGGGAGGTGGTGGTGGTAAGTGGTGTGATCGTGATTGTGTAACGGATGCGCCCCAGTGTAGGAGGTGACATTCCTTGACTGGGCCCAGGAGTGTGTAAAAAGGAGAGGAGCTGACAGATCTAGGCTTGCATTCTTTGTTCTCCCTTCCTGACTACCCTGATGACTGGAGCCATGGCCCTGTGACCGCAGCTCCCCCCACCCAGCCCGCAGGTCTCGCCGCTGTGACTTCTCCGCTATGAGGCACTGTGCCTGGAACTGTGAGCTGAAAGTTGCTTTGGTCTAAGTTTTTATCATAGCAGCCGGGAACAAAAATAAGACAGGAAGTGACATATCTAACAACCGGGGATGTGGGGAACAAGCTCACTGACTGGGGGACGGGGTGGCCTAGGAAGGGAAGGCCGAGGATGTGGAGCCTCTGGATGGTCAGTTGGTGACATCCTTGTTCCTTGTCTGATCTCCACCAAAAACAGCCCGGGGACTGTGTTTCCTAAAAGTGTTTTTTTTTTTTTTGGTTTTTTTTTTTTTCTGGTAACATTTTGGGCAAGTTTCCACAATCGACCAACACTTCTCAGAGAAACAGAAGTGATGTGGTTTTCTTTGCCCAGACAGGGCAGACATGAACCTCAGAGGGCCGCAGAGCAGTGTGTCCCTTCTCTCTGAGTCTGAGGATTTCCCTGTTCTGGCTACTTCCTAACTCCCTGAAAGCTGGTGACAAAGTTAAAATGTAGACATTTTTTTATTGTTGCTGTGGTTTTGGTTTTTTGAGACAGGGTTTCTCTGTGTAACAGTTCTGCCTGTCCTGGAACTAGCTCTTGTAGAGCAGGCTGGCCTCGAACTCACAGAGATCCGCCTGCCTCTGCCTCCCGAGTGCTGGGATTAAAGGCGTGCACCACCACTGCCCAGCTCAGCTGACTTTTGTTAGCTAGCCCTTCTAGTTTTGGTTTTTGTTTTTTTTTTTCGGAATTTAAGTCTCTGTACTTGAGAAACCTTTCTCTATTGAATGGTTCTGGGTGTGTCAGGCTTCTCCCGCCAGAGGCCTTGGAATATGCTGTTCCACTTTGAAACGTTCTTCTCCAGTTGCCCTGTTTTTCACCCTTCCACACTGAGCCCAGCCGTCCCTTCCTGAGGGATGCTCTGACCTGATCTTCATCAACACGACACAGGCTGTAGACAGCCCACTATGGTTAGGAACTTGGAGATGGCACGGCATAGAAAGGATGCCTTATCCGTGGTCCATCCACAGTGTCTCCGGCCTCAGCCTAGAAGACTCAGACAGCTTGGATGACTGTGGTGACCCTGGGATGAAATCCTCTGGAGACGTCTTAACTCGCACACTGGGTGCCTGGATCGGAGATGTTTAAACTCAGGCTGTCCAACACATGCGGCCTCCCCATGGGGCTGGAGTTTCCGTTTAGCGTGGCAGCCTAAAGGCGGGCAGTTCTTACTTCCAGAGATGGGGAACCCAGTCTTCTGTGCCTGGCTCCGCTGTGATAAGCTTCCTGCATTCTTGTCTGTGTGTGAACTCTTTGTGAGGGCAATCTGAGTCAGGACCTACAAGCCCCACTCCCAAACCAAGCAAGAGGAGGAAAGCAAGCCAGAGACTTCACCTTCTCTGAAGCACGAGCTGAATCGCCCTGTGGGAAGTGCCCAGTGTTCCCAGAGCTCGCATTGAATAAGGGAGTTCAGCTCCTCTCCAGTGCCTGGCTACATCGTTGGTGGGAAAAAGGATAAACTATTCCTACCCTCCCACCTGCGTTGCTCTCTTCCGTGTCTGTCCCGGGTGTCCTCTCAGAGAAAGGCAGAGCTCACGTGGGTGGGCAGGGCATCACACCTTCTGGCTAGGGTTCAGTGGAAGGTGATGGGTGAGCCAACAAGGGGAGTTTGGTGTGATCCACAGAGAATTCACACGGTCGGTCTCTGTCCTTACCCTGCCTCCCTTATCTCGTAAACAGTTGAAACGAGCTGAATTAGACCATTTACCTTCTAGCCTTGCCACACACCAGGTGAAACTCTCGATCGTTTCGCTTTCTGTGCCCTAGGACAGTGCCTGGCGTGGAAAATGTCCAGGGGGTTCCTAGAGAAGGAACATGGAAGTTGCAAGGAGCTAACTAAGCACACTGGGTTGGCCACCAGCGAGCCAGGAAGCTAGCAGCAGCAGCACACACAATTCAATGCAAAAGTTAGACCCGTGGCTGCCATGTGGATGCAGAAACCTTTCCTTAACATGTGCCGGGCTATGTTTTTGGGAACAGTTCTGCATTTAAAAAGGCGTTTATTAAAAGCAGCTTCTGATGAAGTAGAGGAAAGAAAGGGGTTCAGGTGTCAGAGTAGCCCTCCGGAGATAGCCAAAGCTTCGGGATTCTAGTCCGTTCCATGGAACTGTAAATGCAAAGGTGTGTAGGGAACTGTAGCCTGGAGACAAGACAAGCAGGATTGTGGGAGCCGGGCCGCACAGAAGGAGCGAGCCTTAGCCCCGGTGTACAGCAGCAGAGAGCTCATCTGTTACGTCTTTATTTTTGGTATTTATTGATTTGATTTGATTTGATTTTCGAGACAGGGTTTCTCTGTAGCTTTTGATTCCTGCCCTGGAATTAGCTCTTGTAGACCAGGCTGGCCTTGAACTCATGGAGATCCACCTGCCCCTGCCACCCGAGTGCTGGGATTAAAGGCATGCGCTGCCGCCACCACCGCCCGGCTGATTTTGTTTTTTTAAAGGACATTTGGGAGTGTTGACTGTTGAGGCATGGATGTGTCAACCCAGACAGCCGCAAGTGGAATTCCACGGCGTCTTAGGCTAACAAGATGGCAGTGCTATGCCCAGCAGCAGAGATGAAGGCGTCCATATGCAGCATGCCACCCTTATTGCTCACTGGCAATAGGTCTGGTGCTGGGGACCCAGAGGTGGCAACAGATTGTGACATTCCTAGCCACCGGTATGTGATAAAAGGGAAAGGACAAACCTTGAATAGAAAAGTGAGTGTGTATCCTTGGATCCAGGGTTGGTTGGGCCCAGAGTTGCTTGAGTGCCGCTCCATCACACACGCACACGTATGCACATGCACACACACGTACGTGCACACACACACATGCATGCACACACACGCACACACGCACGCATGCACACACACGCACGCACGCATACACACACGCACACACATGCACACACGCACACATGCACACACGCGCACACACTCTATAGGGGTTTCAATGACTTGCTAACAAATGTCATTAGTTTCTCAGTATGAACTTAGGGTAGCTTAGGTCCTTCCTAGCCAGGAGCCTCTGTCCGCCACTTGGAGGCAGGAATCTGCAGCAGTTCCGGAGGCTCCACCCTCACACCAACAAGGTGGCCAGGATGGATGGATTCCTTATGAGGATTCCTTCCCTGAGCAGCCTGGGGATGAGACATAGTGGCTGAATCCCTATAAGGCAGCAGTATTTCTCTCCTTTTTAAAAATTAGTATTTATTTATTTATTATGTATACAATATTCTGTCTGTGTGTATGTCTGCAGGCCAGAAGAGGGCACCAGACCTCATTACAGATGGCTGTGAGCCACCATGTGGTTGCTGGGAATTGAACTCAGGACCCTTGGAAGAGCAGGCAATGCTCTTAACCACTGAGCCATCTCTCCAGCCCTTGCAGATGGGCAGTGAGAGTCCTGGAACAGGAGACTTCCCCTCCACTTGCAGAGATCCCTATGAGAGGAGCTAGAATCTGCCAGGAGCCCACAGCCTCCAGAGCAGTTCCTGTCTGCCTGCCTGTTTCTCTTTCTCTCTGACTGTCTGTCTGGGGGCTACTTAAGTCGCCCATACTGGCTCAGATCAAAGCAGGTGCTCTTTGATGTGTGTGAGTGGAGGCTCCTGCAGGAGGTGCTTGGAGAAATAGCAGGGGAGTGACGGGGAGGAAACTGGTTGGGGTAGTAGGTGGAGCTTGCTGCAGGCTGGGGGTGTGGGCAGGATGGGATGGGTACCTTGAATAAGCTCGGTTGGGCCTCTGGTGTCTGGTACAGGAGGGCAGTGAATAAGGGAGGCATCCACTCCACGCCAAAGTCACAGCGAGGCCCACAGAGCTCAGCCCAATCTGGGCAGCTTTTATTTTTGTAAGTGGGGTGAACCAAGCTTCCCTGAGCAGCTTCCTGGCTTTTTAAGGCCTTCCTTTCCATCTTCCCAGGTCACTGGGCTAAGAAAACACAGCATGTCCACCTGGCCAGTCTCCTACGTTCCAGGACAGAGAGCTGAGTGGAGGAAGGAAAAGCCTGGTCCTCCATTCAGCCAATATTTATTGGATCTAAGTGGAGTCTGGCTGAGAGGTAGTGACAGCTGCAACCTAGGCAGGGCATTCAGGGCGGACTTGTCCTTTGTGGGCTCTCCGGACACCCATCCAGGCAGAGACTGAAGGGGAGAGGAGAAGCCTGTGTGTCTGAGGAACAGAAGGGGAGCAGGAAGCTGGAGTGGGAAGGGCAATGACAGAGAAGCTGAGTCCAGCGAAGCTGGGTAAGGGGCAGCGGGAGCAGGGAGGACTTGGGTAGAGCTGAGGGAACAAGCACAGTACCTCTGGATGGATTAGATTTAGAATAGTCCCTTAGAATACGGAGTCTAAAAAGGCCAGTGTCTAAAAAGACCGTGGGATGACTTTTGGCTATGGACCAGTGAGAGGAGGGAGCACCCTTCAGTGGGGATGGGGAAGAGGAGGAGCAGGATTAGGAGGAGGGAGCACCCTTCAGTGGGGATGGGAAGAAGAGTAGGCTTTGGGTGCTGGAGAGTTTCTGCCCTGTGAGATGTCAGGCTCTCCTGGCAGGAGCAAGCAGGAACCGAGTGTACAAGCCAGAGGTCTGGGCTAGGATGTGAGCTGTATAACTGTAGACAGGACCAAGGTCAAGGCTGAACTCTGAGACCCACCCCATCAGGAAGTCAATGGAAGGAGCCCCCACCCCCTTGCCTGGCAAGAGGGAAGCCTAGAAGCTGCTGTTCTGGAAGCTGTGTGAGAGGCGGCTCTGAGGCAGAGGGAGGGGCTACCCAGGATGAGGCAGAACCCCCACTGCCTTTGCTCTGTTGCAGCCAGCATCCCTCCCTTTTGGAACAGAAGGTCGTTTGGGGATTTACCCTAAAGACTCCCAGCCGACCCATCAGAGGGACACCAGTGTCTCCTTCAGGGCTGTTCAATCCAGCTGAATAATGGGGGCAACCTGGGTGTCCAGCAACAGAGGATGGAGAGGGAAATGTGGTAACACACAACCGGGGTTTGTTTTTGTTTTTCAGCCTTTTAAGTTATGTCCTTTACAGAAAAACTAGAGAGAATCATACGTACACGAATTAGGCCAGTCTGAGAGAGACAGCTAGCCTTCTCTCAGGTGTGGGCCTCATACACAGTCTCAGTGCATTTCAGACACAACAGCTAACGTGGAGCTGGGAGGGTCCGTTTGTCCATTACATGCCCGCAGGGCAGTGGCTTATGCAATCCTGTACAATAGAATTAGGGGAAAAAATGATACTGTATCCAAACCAAGGAAGAAGCGTTAAGAGACACAGTGGTCACCCCCAACAGACTGTGTGCAGGAAGCGTGTGGCGTGCCAATGGCTCTCATCCAGTGTGACTGTCCGTGGGAGAACGTACCCAACAGTAATACTGATTAAAAAATAAGAAGGTGGTAGAAGCCAGGACAAGGAGGCTTCTTTATGTCTCAGGAAAAAGCAAACAGGAGACATGCCCCTGTCCTTGCACAGCACAGCCCTGCCCGGCACGACAGCACAGGCTGGACTCCGGAAGCCGGGACCCAAAGGGCTTCGTGGGAGGCAAGCTGGGCTGGGCTGGAAGAATGAGCAGAGCTGCAGGACACAGAGGTAAAGCCAGGCCTCCGGGGGCTAGAGAAAGGACCTTGTGAAGACAGTAGCCACATTGGTGTGTGCTGGAGAGTGGGCTGGGGTGGGAGGAGAGATCAATGGGAAGGAGAGAAGGTGGCTCACTGCACAATGACCAGTTTTCTAAGCTGACCCATGTCTGCTGACCCCGTGTCTCGCAGAGTGAGGCAGTGAAGCAGGTTCACCCTGCTTTGGTGTTGTGTTGAGAAGCCACGTTCCTATACACTGGGAGTGGGGTGCACCCCGAGCCCATGGCCCACCCAAAGAAGGGCCAGGTGGGAACCTTTCCCACCGCTGTAAAGACAGTCATCCGTAGCCAGAGGATGGTGACACACCGTTTCAATCCCAGGCTTAGGAAGCTAGATCTCTGTGAGTTCTAGGCCAGCCTGGTTGACATAGTCTCAGGACAGCCAGGGTCATGTAGAGAGGCCCAGGACTCTGTAGAGAGGGTCTCAAAACAAAACAGAGAAATAAAAAGATACTTATCCCTGAGGGCCACGCTAAGGAGCCCAGAGGACATTCTCTACCCTTTCCCTTCCCCTTCTGGCACAGAGTTACCCAGTGCAGTAAGTTTCTTTGTCACTTCTTCCACGAGGGACCCCATTCTGTCCTTGCCACCCAGGCCTTTTCTCTCCACTCCCATTTTAGATACCACCCTCTGTGCTCCTCTCCCACTCTGATGAGAAGCTGTCTTTACCTCCCCCTCCCTGACCTGCACATCTGTCCTCTGAGCACGGATTCTTCTCAGAAGGGATTTCTGAAGGACCCTGTCACCAGCTGCCAGGCGAGACAAGGACTACAGGAAGCCACTTAAAGGAGATGGCAAGACTAAGAGAGGGGACCAGGAAGAGAAAGATCAACAGAGTAAGATGGGTCCTGGGCTGAGGCAGGGGAATGGATGGGAGCTGCAGAGTCAGAGGGGGTCCTGGGCTGAGGCAGGGGAATGGATGGGAGCTGCAGAGTCAGAGGTGGTCCTGGGTGGAGGCAGGGGAATGGATGGGAGCTGCAGAGTCAGAGGGGGGCCTGGGCTGAGGCAAGGGAATGGATGGGAGCTGCAGAGTCAGAGGGGGTCCTGGGCTGAGGCAGGGGAATGGATGGGAGCTGCAGAGTCAGAGGTGGTCCTGGGTGGAGGCAGGGGAATGGATGGGAGCTGCAGAGTCAGAGGGGGGCCTGGGCTGAGACAAGGGAATGGATGGGAGCTGCAGAGTCAGAGGTGGTCCTGGGTGGAGGCAGGAGAATGGATGAGACCTGAATCTGATGCAAAAAATTCGAGTCCACTGGGCAGGGCCTGTTGCTGAACTGGGGCTGAGAAGTTCTGGCAGATCAAATGTGGGCAGCTAAGGCCTGGGCCCCACAGATGTGTCCAGATGCCCAGAGGAAAGGGTATTCTTACCCCTGAGCATAAGGTCCCTTGATGTTCCCTTCAGGGTCCCCAACCTCACAGGACCCACAAAGAAGCATCTGGAGATTTCAGGGACATGAGGAAGCTTGTATCCTGTCCAGCCTGCTTGGGGTGACTCTCCTTAGCTCTGGGTCTTTGGGGGTGTTGATGAGGTGTGGGGCTCTGTTTGCAATAAGGCTACTGGGGAATAAAAAGGGGAGAGTAAAAGAGAGGTGAGAAGGGGGACAGTACTGACTTGTTTGTTTTTTGTTTTGTTTTTGTTGTTGTTTTGGTTTTTGTTTTTGGAGACAGGGTTTCTCTGCATAACAGTTCTGTTGTCCTGGAACTCACTTTGCAGACCAGAGCTGGCCTCGAACTCATAGAGATCTGCCCACCTCTGCCTCCTAAGTACTGGGATTAAAGGTGTGCACCACCACGCCCAATTCATTATTGATTTTTTTTTAAAAGATGAGGAGAGAGGGTTTTTGTTACTTCTTTGGTCCATGTCTCCCTAGGTAGGTAGTCCACACTGTTTCAGAAGTCACTGCCTTCCCGCCTGCAAGGCATGCTTCTCCACGTCATCTGGAAGAGAGTGCACAGCGCTCCTGGGGCCAGGAGGCTCCTGGTCAGGGATGGTGGGTAACTCTGGAGGTCAGGGATGGTGGGTGACTCTGGAGGTCAGGGATGGTGGGTGACTCTGCAGATCAGGGATGTGGTGGGTGACTCTGGAGGTCAGGGATGTGGTGGGTGACTCTGGAGGTCAGGGATGTGGTGGGTGACTCTGGAGGTCAGGGATGTG
>JAQHUG010000006.1:16689111-16701284 GCA_028555095.1 Dicrostonyx torquatus
CCATTTCAATATGCAAAATAACTTTCTGCATACTGTGAGTCAGTAACAATGTTAAGGGGTTCTGTAAAATCCCTTAGTACCATTAGGATGGCATATAATTCTGCCTTCTGGACAGAGTTATAAGGACTTTGTTCCACCTTACTCAATTCATCCGACTTGTAGCCAGACTTACCTGACTTATTGGCATTAGTGTAAAACGTGCGAGCTCCAGTTATTGGGGCATCACGCACAATCCAAGGAAGAATCCATATAGTTCTCTTTATAAAGTTAAGCCTATCACTTTTAGGATAGTTGTTATTAATTTCTCCCAAAAAATTAGCACAAGCTCTTTGCCGTGGTTTATTGTCTTCCCATAGCTTTCTTATTTCCTCAGTATTGAAAGGCACTATAATTTCTGCTGGGTCTATGCCTGCTAAGTCTTAGCTTGCCCTTTATAATCAATTCAGTGAAAGACCTCTGGCAGAAGCCACCGGCTAGGCTCCTGGGTGTTAAAGGAAGAGCTTCACACAGGCCTGTGAAGGACACAACTTTCAACTTCCTGGTGGGTTAGAAAGTGTTTGGGAAGTGGCCGCTGTGGCTCTTCACCCAGAAGACAGTCGGAGCTCTCCAGCTAAGAGTCCCCTCTCATGTCACTAGCACTCAGCACACAGCAAGTGAGTTTCTAGACGGTCCCACTCGGGGTAATTCATCTGTCGGGTTTGCCTGGACCTTTCTAGGTTTGGTCCCTGCACTCCTGGGGGTCTGATTCAAAGCAGGGTATTTTGTAGCCAAGGTCAAATTCTGCTGTTCTAAGAAAGACAATGGCACCAGGGAGTGGCTGAGTTTCTGGTGTTTTCAAGACAAAGGAAATCTGACTTCAAGTCTCAGTTGTTTGAACTCATGCAAACGACTTCTTTGGCCTCTGGGGACTGAAGTGAGAGGTTGTCCCTTACTTTCTGTCTTGGGGGTGGGGGATGAGATGGAGGACAGGGGCCCAAATCCCGAGTGAGGGAGCAGGAAGGAGGCTCAGGGATGGCAGAAAGTGGTCCTTACCATAACCACAGTCTAGACCCTGAGTCCAGACCCCTAGGGAGACTCCCTAGGCCTAGAGGTCGGTTTGTTCATGTGGCATCTCCCAGTGACAGGAAATGACAGGCTGTTGATAGCACACACTACCTAATCGGTTCTGAGCTCTTGAGCAGGACCCACAGTGGGGCTGGGTGTGTCAATCAAATGGTTCCAGGAAAACACTAAGACACTACTCAGTGAGCTACTTTTTTTTTTTTTTCTTGAGACAAGGTCTCTTTATTATGTAGCCCTGGTTGTCTTGGGCTTGCTAGGTAGACCAGGCTGGCCTTGAACTCCTGAACTTCTGCTTCTGCCTCTTCTGTGATTAAAGACACACATGCACTACCACTGCCAACTCCATGAGCTACTTTGCAAGAAAGGTCAGTGAGCCTGGGACACCATCAGGAACTGGGTCACTTGTGAAATAAGCAAACACCACCCGACACCCAGCTGGACATTCCTGGAAACTGCAGAGGAAAAGACCTTCTGGAGAGACGGGCTAGGGCTAGGGAAGGAGTCATTCTGCAAAAACTCCTGGGAAAGCAAAAGCAACGAGATACATAAGGGGTGCACGGGGTTCCTGGGTCTGTGATGAGCCCCGCGGAAAGCAAGGCTCCACCCTCCTTCACCCAGTCCCTCTCCCCTTCTCTTTCTTCCTTTTCCTCCTTCCCTTCACCCCTCTGTCCCTCTATATCTAATAAACTTCCAGATCCTGCCAATTGGAGCTTCTAAACTCAGCTCCAGTCCTTTTCCTCCTACTTCAGGGTCATCACTTGGCAACTACTTCGACAGCCATCTCACTGCCCCACTTTGGTCCACTGTGGCAAATCCAGTGTATTCCCCACAATGAAGCAGTGTGGTTTTCAAAGGACACAAACCTAGTGTCACACACACAATACACACCACATACATGCCATATACATCAACACACACACACACTGTACACATCCCAAACACACCCCCTATATACACCACATGCACACCACACACACACCATACACATTCCATACACACACCATACACATCCCATACACACACCAACACACACACCACACATACCAACACACACCAACACACCATACACATCCTATACACACACCAACACACACCAACACACACCATACACCCACCAACACACACACCACATATACCAACACACACCAACACACACACACCAACACACCATACACATCCCATACACACACCAACACACACACCACACATACCAACACACACCAACACACCATACACATCCTATATATACACACACCAACACACATACCACAACACTATATACACATTCCATACACACACCATACACAACCCTTACACACACCAACACACATGCCACACATACCAACACACACCAATGTACACACACACACACCAACATACCATACACATCCCATACACATCCCAACACATACCATACACACACCAACACACACCATACACCCACCAACACATACACCACACGCACCAACACACACCACACATACCATACACATACTCACATACCACACACACCATACACACCAACACACACACACCAGATACACACCTCACACACACCATACACACCAACACACACACACCAGATACACACCTCACACACACCATACACACACCAACATACATACCTTACACACAGCATACACACACCATTAATAATACACTACACACACACACACACACACACACACACCGCATACACACAGAGATCAGCATGGGGAAATGGCAATGGCTTCCCTTTGTTCTTAGAATAAAAATAAAACTCACTGGAGGGACTGACAAAACCTTGAACTGTTTGGACCCACCTCACTTGCTAGAATGTCACACGACATGTTCCTTCTCTGTACCCCAGCCACACTGGGCTGCTCTCTGTTCTCAGCTGTCCTGGTTTAGTTGGGGAATGACCCCCACCCCCAGGCTCAAGTTTGGACATTTGGCTCTCAGTGGGCTGTGCTGTTTTGAGGGCTCATGGAAGCTTTTAGGTGAGAGTGGGGTACAAGTTGTGGAATATCAGTTGAAGATGTGTTACATTTGTTTATGCTGTGGAACATTTGTTTAACGATACAAAGATGTGTTACATTCTTCTATCTTTCATTTGTTTAACTCTGTGAAGCTGTGTTACTTTGTCTGCCTAAAATAGCTAGGCAGGAGAAAACATGAGGTGGGCCTAACAGGCAGAGGGGATAAATAGAAGGAGAAAAAGACAGGGGAGCAAGAAGGAGGAGAGAGGACACCAGGGACCAGCCACCCAGCTACACAGCAAGCCACGCAGTAAGAAGTAAAGTGTATAGACTAGAGAAAGATAAAAGTCCAGAGGCTAGATGGGGGTAATTTAAGAAAAGCTGGCTGAAAACAAGCCAAGCTAAGGTCGGTCATTCACAAGAAAGAACAAGTGTCTGTGTGATTGTTTGGGAGCTGGGTGGTAGGGCTCCCAAAGAGTAAAGAGCGAACAGGCAGGCAGAGGACACGGGTCACTAGGGATGGGCTTTGAGAAACGACCCAGGGGTGAGCAATCTCCCTGTCTCGGCCACAGGCACCTCTGTGGTGACCACATTTCTTTTTTTTTTCTTTTCTTTTTTTTTTTTTTTTTTTGGTTTTTCGAGACAGGGTTTCTCTGTGGCTTTGGAGCCTGTCCTGGAACTAGCTCTTGTAGACNCTGTGGCTTTGGAGCCTGTCCTGGAACTAGCTCTTGTAGACCAGGCTGGTCTTGAACTCACAGAGATCCGCCTGCCTCTGCCTCCCGAGTGCTGGGATTAAAGGCGTGCGCCACCACCGCCCGGCTATGTGACCACATTTCTTTAAGTCAAGATGGGTCCTCCCTCTCTTAAGTTGCTTTAGCTGGTGTGTTTGTTTGCAGTGACTGATACCTAGTGTTGTCTCCTGCCACAGCGTCTTTGCCTCTGCCAGTCCCCTGACCAAAATGCCCAGTCTTTCGCAGCCATGGTAACACCACGTATTGTCTATCATGGAGAGCTGGGCATAGACTGTCGGTCCATCTGCACCAGCAGGACACCTTTACTTCTAGAAGGAAAGATCCTGGAGCCACTCGTGTTCCATAAGGTGACAAAACAGACAATGACATCTGCCTAACATCCTGGGAAACTGTCCTGGAATGTCTCCCAACACAGTGCACCCAGGAGACCAAGCTTGGTAGAGCTGAGGCCTCATTCAGAACGCACCCTCCAGGAGGCTGGTCTGTGACTGGCAGGTGCCCCGTGAGCAAGGCCAGCGCCTCTTATGCTGGTGTGAGGTGGAGGAGGGACCTGCGGCGTGTGTCTCTGTAAACTCCCAGGGGCAGCCTGGTGGAAGGGCTAACGTGACAAAACCCAGTCTCTCTTGAGGGGCATGAGGCTGACAGGTCAGCTTCTGCCAGGGGGTGGCATGGTGACCACTCTATACCTAAGCCTGGGCTTGCTCCCAAACGTTCTCCCATCTCTGCCTTCTTCAGTCTTGCCGTGTTAACCACCCAGCCTGATCCACTTCATGACACTCAGGAGTGAGGCCTTTCAGCTTAACCCTCTCTGCCTGAAAGCACCCTCGAGGCAGGTTGGAGTTAACTCTCTAGGCTGAGTCTGGGCCTGAAACAGGAGTGACCCGTTCTGGTTGGGCCTCCAGGGCGATTTCCCCAGGTGCCTGTGTGTGGAGAGAAGGTCGGCCAGGGAGAGAATGAGGCACACTCAGAGGCTCAGGGGCTGGTGAGTCACCCAGTTTACCTATTCCCAGAGGTTCTGGAGAGAGACTCAAAAAGAGGTCTCAGGGCCTGATGAGACCGCACAGGCCAGCAGGTCCTCCTTCCTTCTTCCTCCCCCTCGCAGCACGGGGACCTCCATGTTACCGCCCTTTTCCTCCTTGCAGCAGGGTACGGGTTCAAGACAGTTTGTAGGTGCAATTGGTAGTGCCCAGGGCAGGGTTCTAACTGGGTTTTTCTGGATGTTTCTGCTGCCACTAAGGAGACAGGCCATTATGTTCCAAGGTGAGTTTTTAACACTTGTTGAATTAATGAGTGAATGAATCAATGACTTAATAGATGAGTTTCCTGTTTTGAATACAGTACCCACCCCTTTGGGCACCCAGCTGATGTTAGTGCCATTTACAGCTATGTCGCCCATATAGTGGGGACCCCCACCCCCTGTGGTTCCAGCTCCTGCACCACAGCTGGCTTCCCTCTTTCTCAGCCCCCCCCCCCTTTCTCAAAGCTACTCTTGGGGTCAGATTGGAAGGCCAGGAACCACTAACTCTGAAGCGGGACTGAAAGTCTGCTCAGATGGCTTCAACCTGGACGACCTGGACACTTCACACAGTGTCACAAGCCTCTTTCACAGACAGGGCGGTCCTGGAGGCTGGCCTTCCCTGCCAATCTTGACTCCCTGAATAACCTGATAGGACCTTTACAGACTGTGTTTTCTCTCTCTTTCCCTCTTCCCCTTCCCTCCCTCCCTCTCTGTCTGCCTGTCTAAGCTGCCTCCTTCATCTGTCTGCTCGCTTGCCCACCTGCCCAAGCTGCTCTAACTATCTCAGTAAGGAGGATTTAGGACTTTGGGAAGACACCCTTCCTTCCTCCTTTGGCCATTGACTCCATCGCCCAGAAGGGCGCCCCCTGCCGCCTGTGATCAGCCAGAAAGGGCAGAGTTTGCTCTGAGGCCAAATTCTGCCACCCTGGCTGCAGGAAACTTGCCAGGCCTAGGTGAGTCAGCACTAAGCCGAGCCGCAGGGACTGTGGGTGGGGGCCTACTACCCTCACCTCTCCCCCGGCTCACCTCCTCCCTCTGCAGGCCCCCTTAACCCGGGTCGTTAATCATTAATGTCTTGTTCCAGAGGAGCCAGCTGCCCTAGAACCTCGGGGCACATCCGCTCCTCGTTGTGCCCCAGGCACAAGCGAGACTCAAGCCAGAGTGGCGGAGAGGGCCCTGCATCTAAGTGGCTGATTTCCTGAGGTCCTCACAAATGCTAGGAAGCTTAGGTCTAGCTAGGATTCAAACTAAGGCCCCAGCCGCAGGGTCAGGTTGTCTCCCAAGCCCAGAAAGCCACTATGAACTGCTAATTTCGCAGTTGCCTGGGTCCGGGGCATCTCCACTCCCCTCCCCACAGCCCGCAAGTCACCCCACCTCTTGCCCCGCAGTCTTTGTCTGTGTCGCCAAGGATAGATGATGCGCCACCGTGGGAATTACGTCAAATACTGCTTTGAGTTGAAAGTGGTTACTGGGTGCAGAGCTGAAGGGACAGCCCCTCTGCTGGTTCACAGAGGAGCTCGCTCATCAATATGATTATAGGTGTCGGAAATAAACAGAAAATTTCCGACAGTGGGCTTCCCCGTCCCTAGAGTAAATATAGGGTGCAGGACATAACATCCGAAGGACCGAGCGAGCCCAGGGCCTCTCTCTGCTGACACTCCAAGTAGCACTGCACGGTCCAGCAACATCCTGGTGTGGTTAGTGCAGCTGCCATGCTCCGCAAGGTCTCTTCCCGTCATCACCACAAGATGCCGCTGTTGTTCACAATTAGCCGACACCGGGCAGGACCAGCTCCCAGCCTTCGTTTTTTGTTGCTGTTGTTGGTTTTATTTTTATTTTTGGTGGAGCCCAGAAATCTCTTTTCCACAAGCCGGCCAGGGGCTCCGAGCACATTCAGTTTTGAGAACCGTGGGAAACCCTGCTTCCCTTAGTTCCTTTCTGGGCAGATCAAGACAAAACTGTCTGCAGCTTCCTGGAACTCCCGCCCTGCTGGCCTAACTCTGGGTAGACTCTGGAAACCTGACAGTGGAAATGTCCAGACTCCTAAAAAGTTGTCAGAACTCACGCTCGTACCAGCAATGTGAGTTTCTGCCTCACACTGTCTAATTTTCTTTTTTCCATCCTTCCTTTCTCCCTTTCATTTATTTACTATGTGTACAGCATCTGCCTGCATGTGCGCCTGTATGCCAGAAGAGGGCACCAGGTCTCATTATAGATGATTGTGAGTTACCATTGCTGGGAATTGAACTCGGGACATCTGGAAGAGCAGTTAATGCTCTTAACCTCTGAGCCATCTCTTCAGCCTCCTTCTGTCCAATTTTCAAAGTGGTGTGTGTGTGTGTGTGTGTGTGTGTGTGTGTGTGTTTTCACTGCCTAGCCTTGGGTAGCAAGAAGCACCTTCTCCCTTGATTGACATAGGAAAGCCAGGGAGCAGCAGGCAGGATGGATATCTCCCAGATAAAATGCCAGAAATCTAAAGACAGGAGATCGTGACAGTAACCAGAAAGAGAAAACACCCGAGTATCTAATCAGAAACCAAGGAGACATTAGAGTGAAATCGTTAAAGTAGCGAAGGGATCCAAAGCCTAGCCACTTAGCATTCTATAATTATTATAGAATAAGTTATTCTATAATAATTATAGAATATAATTAGAATAATTATAGAACATAATTATAGAATATAGCAGCATTATTTCACGACTTAAAATTAGATGAAGGCGAGAACACCATGCTAATCATATCTACCGGGTATAAAATGATAACACAAGTTTATCAGCAAGAAGGAAAATGACTGAGGTGTTAGCTTTTCCTGGGGAGATGTGAACCAATGACGGGCCAAAGCAATGGTCCCAGCATCTAGCTCGGTGAACCAACGAACTCATTGAACTTAGAGAAACATGGGTGATCCCAGCGTAGATGATGATGTTACCAAAGCTGTGGGGGAGGGGCCCCTCCTTCTGTTAATGCTCTGCCCTTCAGCACCCGTGAGACCATGGAGGTAGGAGACAGGTGCTGTAGGAAATGAATGGCTGGACTCCAGGCGAGGGTCTCATGACCCCCACATTTCTCCTTCTATGAGGGAACTCGACATCCCTGGTCTTCTTTAACGTCTCCTTTGAGCAATTTTACTCCTCTGAGTAAAATGGTAATAATTAAGTTTTGCTCAGAGGGGAGCAGTCTACATGGACATGACTCAAAAATGCAGCCCTCGGAAAGGACTCATATAAAAGACAGAGAGAAATTGAGAATTGTTCTTATTCTCAACTGGTCCAAAAGATAACTGCTTGTTTAAAACAATCATGGTACCAGAGTCTCCCGTGATTATAGCCTGTGTATAAATAAGATGAGCAGTAACATCATCCTAAGGGCCGGAGGGAGGAATTGGTGAGGCCACTAAAAGTTGTTCATACCACACATGAAGCAGTTCCCTGTTATCTGAAGACAGATGAGCTGTTATTACATATTGCAAACTTGAGGGTAACCATTTAGTTTTTTTTTTTAAAGAACATAATTGGCAAGCTAAAAGAGGTGATGAAATAGAATCTGGGGTGGTGGCGAAGACATGACTCGATGTTTGGAGGTGCTACTGTACAGGAGACCTGAGCTCAGTTCCCAGGACCCACGTTAGGCAGCTCAGCCAGAATCTCCTCCTCAGAGCCCAGCCCACTTCCAGGTGGAAGGCGGGAATGACCCCATGTTGTCTTCTGATTCCTCATGGGCGCCTGACACTTCCAACAAAAACCGACATCTAAAATAGGACATGGCTTAAGAAAGGAAGGAAACACTCATGAAGGGATGTTCCCAAACGATATCTTCACAAATCAAACCCAGGAAGGTGTCAAACTGTAGTAATGAGGCTAGCGGCTGTGTCCCCACCGAGGAGCGGGCTGTGGGGGCTGCGTTCCCCGGTGCCCGGCTTCTGGCCGCGGGCCTGCTTTTGGCCCTGGCTAGCTTATACCTGGAATAATTACACTCAAACTGTATTCATTTAAATACTACCTGGCCCATTAGTTTTAACCTCTTATACATATTAGTTTAACCCATATCTAGTAATCTGTGTATCACCACGTGGTCGTGGCTTACTGGCAAGATTCTAACCAAAGTTCATCTTGGGCTGGAGAAACATGGCGTCTGCCACACTTCCCTTCTCCCCAGCCTTCTGTTCTGTCTACTTCGCCCACCTAAGGGCTGCCCTATCAAAAAGCCAAGGCAGTTTCTTATTCAACCAATGAAAGCAACCCAAATACAGAAGGACCCTCCTACACCTTCAAACAGTTCTTACTTCATAACCGGATAGGACTTAACAGAGTACAATGTAATTCACCGTTGAACAAATTAGAAGCAGAAATTCGAAGATCATATTAACAAAATATTCATGAAATCAATTACTTTGACAACACAAGCTCTCACCAAATAGGAATAGAGGGGAACTCCCTCAGCTGGATAGTTGACAAAAAAGTGATTGACAGGGGACAGTGTGATTGATGCTAAAAGAAAAACCAACATCCAGGGGCCAGGATCCTGCACATCTGTGGATGTTTGAGTTAGGGCAAGAGACAAAAAAGGCACCCAGACTGGAAAGAAAGGAGTATTTTCTTGGCAGCTGATATGTTCTTGTATGTACAAAAATCTACAAGAACTTACCAAAGAGATCTTGGTGGATAAAGGTGCTGGCTGCCAGCCTGAAGACCTGAGTGTCCTCCCATGTGATGAACGTGGAAAACTGGCTCCTACAAGCTGCCCTCTGCCTCCCACACCCACACTCTCCCACACACAAAATAAATAAATGAATAAAAGATAGGTATAAAAGAGAAAGGAGCCAGGTGGTGGTGCACACATTTAATCCCAGCACTTGGGAGGCAGAGGCAAGTACATCTCTGTGTTCAAAGTCTGCCTGGTTGGTAGTGCAAGTTCCAGGACAGCCAAGGACACACACACACACACACACACACACACACACACACACACGGGGCAAAAAATCAGTTTAGTAGCTATCAGATTATATCAATATATAAATCAAGTTTATTTACATTTGTCCATAACTTACAGAGAGAAACTGAAATCCATGTATAGCAGCTAAAATAGGGAGAACTGGGGCTGGAAAGACAGCTCCACCGTTAGGAGCACAAACCGCCCTTGCAGAAGACGAGTTCAGTCCCCAGCATCCACGTCAGGAGGTTCACAGCCACTTACTGATGGGAATGGTTCAATACCCAATATGTCAGTTTTCTCAGACTCAACTGTGGAATCAGTTCAGTCCTGAATGAAGTTCAATAAAGGGTCTCTGTGGAAAACAACAACAAAAATTCTACGTTTCCTGTGGAACTTTGAAGAACCTTGTTTCACTCACTGTTCTATTTCTGTGAAGAGACAACATGACCAATGCATATTATAAAGGAAGCATTTAACTGGAGGCTCGCTTGCAGTTTCAGAGGGTTGGTCATGATCATCACGACAGGGAGTGTGATGGCAGGCAAGAGTGCGGCATGCAGGCACGCAGGCACCCAGGCAAGAGTGTGGGCATGCAGGCACGCAGGCACCCAGGCAAGAGTGCGGCATGCAGGCACGCAGGCACCCAGGCAAGAGTGCGGGCACACAGGCACGTAGGCACGCAGGCAAGAGTGTGGGCATGCAGGCACGCAGGCACCCAGGCAAGAGTGCGGGCATGCAGGCACGTAGGCACGCAGGCAAGAGTGTGGGCATGCAGGCACATAGGCACGCAGGCAAGAGTGTGGGCATGCAGGCACATAGGCACGCAGGCAAGAGTGTGGGCATGCAGGCACATAGGCATGCAGGCAAGAGTGTGGGCACGTAGGCACACAGGCAAGAGTGTGGGCATGCAGGCACATAGGCATGCAGGCAAGAGTGTGGGCATGCAGGCACGCAGGCAAGAGTGCAGGCATGCAGGCACGTAGGCACGCAGGCAAGAGTGCGGCCATGCAGGCATGTAGGCACGCAGGCAAGAGTGTGGGCATGCAGGCACGTAGGCATGCAGGCAAGAGTGTGGGCATGCAGGCATGTAGGCACGCAGGCAAGAGTGCAGGCACGCAGGCACGTAGGCATGGTGCTGGAGCAGTAGCTGAGAGCTCACACCTGGTCCATAGGTAGCAGGCAGAGAGAGAATGGCCTGGTGTGGGTTTTTGAAACCTCAAGCACACCCCTCCAGTGACACACCTCCTCCAACAAGATCACATCCCCAATCCTTCCAAAACAGTTCCACTAATTTGGGATTCAAATATTTGAGCCTATTGGGACCATTCTCATTCAAACCACTATGGACCTAGAATAGACAATACAGCTTTGAGCAGCCAAGAGGGTGCCAAGACAGCTTTAGTTCACGGTTTCAGAAAGAGGTTGTCTGGACAGCGTGATGTTGGCATGAGGGGAGGCAGGCCCCTGAGACTCCATTCACAGAAAGGATGCACTTACCAAATGTGCCTGACTGCTGGCAACTCCTGTCTTCCCAAATGAGCTTTGCCAACACCCATGGTTATAAGCCAGACGCTGACTAAAAGTGTTACAGACCTGGCAGAAACGAAGATATTATAAAGGGACGCTTGTGTCTCTCACTCTCAGACTGCTGAAACATTGGACCCTCCACCCGAACAGGAACTTCCCCAGGAATCTTATACTGGGGAAAGAACAGATGCCAGCCAGAGGGCAATCTTGCCTCCCTGAAAGAGATTTCATATGGTTCTACCTTGTCAGCCCGCCTTACAGGATGAGACTGAAGCCCGGATAATGACGGGCGGTGGTGGGAGGGGCCACCCCTTGAGCAGGACTGCTTAGACATGCATCCTTGGCCTCTTTAAACTTTGGCCTTGGCCGGGTGGTGGTGGCGCACATCTTTAATCCCAGCACTCGGGAGGCAGAGGCAGGTGGATCTCTGTGAGTTCGAGACCAACCTGGTCTACAAGAGCTAGTTCCAGCGCAGGCTCCAAAGCCACAGAGAAACCCTGTCTCGAAAAACAAAACAAAACTTCGTCCTCACTTCAGGACCCTGAGGACAGACCTGGGGGCTCATGGGATCTCTTTTTTCCTTTCCCCAAGTGGCTATATTGGATGAACCTCTCTTTTCTGCTTTTAACTTGACTCTTGTAATTGGTTTATTGAGGACCCATGGCTGGCCCTGCTTGGGACAAGTCTGATAAATGGATCATAGACATCCAATGTGAGTTCTGACACCATCTAGGAGAAAATGTGAACATATGCAATCTGAGCAGAGTGTGTAGGCTGTCAGGACACATGGGAGTACATGCATGTTCTCAACACTGCTAAAACAACCAACCCACATGGGAGTAAGTATCAGAAGTACTGCTTACCAAAGACTAATGGATAGGGGTGGGCACAGGAAGACACGGATGGGGTGAACACAGGGAGACA
>JAQHUG010000006.1:16730296-16785450 GCA_028555095.1 Dicrostonyx torquatus
CACACTTGGGCTCACTAGACGTGGACTGTCCACACCTTCCACACTTGGGCTCACTAGACATGGACTGTCCACACCTTCCACACTTGGGCTCACTAGGTGCGGACTGTCCACACCTTCCACACTTGGGCTCACTAAGCGTGGACTGTCCACACCTTCCACACTTGGGCTCACTGGGCATGGACTGTCCGCACCTTCTGTTTTCTGTTGTAGAGAGGGTGAAAACGGAACCCATTTATCAGCTGTTACACAACTCTGAAAACTGTGCTTACAGACTGCTTGCTAGGGAATCTTATAAAATGAGAGGTGACACAATTTCCAAGGGTTTGATATTTAGCTCAAGAACTGTGCGCCAAGTACAGTAGGCTGGCTCTCGCTAGAGCACCCGTGCTGACTGGGATGGCCTGCCCGCCTCTGGAAGGACGGCTGCTGCAGGCCTAGGGCAGGGGTGGAAGCAACAAAGTCAATGAGAAATGGAAACACCAACACATTCAACTGGGAAGTCTTCTCTGTGTAGCCCTGGAAAACACCAATTCATTCAACTGGAAAGTTTTCTCTGTGTAGCCCTGTCTGTAGACCAGGCTGGCCTTGAACTCAGAGGTCCTCCTGCCTCTGCCTCTGCCTCCTGAGTGCTGGGATTAAAGGTGTGTGCGCGTGCGGTGCTGCTGACAGGACCACGAGAGGCACTTCTTTACCATCAGTGAGAGAGGAGCCCCAGGCCTTACTGTCAAGATCATTATAATTTTTCAGAACATATAAAAATATAAATAACAGCAATATTCCAAGAGTTTAAGTTCCAAACTGGGGCAGGATCCAAGAGAAAAAGATAACACTCAGACTTTAAAGGCAAAAGGCGAAACCAAGAGCATCTTTGGTGTAGCGGTCCGGGCTTAGAGCACAGCCGTCTGCCCCTGCGCTTTCGGACCAAGGTTTTCCTATCAGCCGACATCTACAGATCCTCCAAGTCAGTCAAATCCACGGCCACTTTCAAGAACAGGGTGTCGTCTTTAATATAGGTGTTCTTGGGGTGCTCCAGGGTGGAATGCGACACAAAGCGAGGACAGCCAGAGGCAATGTTCATCTCGCCCTCAGGCCGTCTGAAGCTGCTGCTGTTGGGGTCAGCTTTGAACGTCTCCGCAATGTGGTTCTTCTTGCCGCTCTGGTCCAGAAGCATCAGGGTCACCCTCTGCCTGAAGGGCCACTGTAACAGCGAGTCAAACTCACCCCTCATCACCACAAAGTACAGGGACAGGTGCGTCCCCTTCCCAGACCCGTCCCCGTTGAGGTAGGCGCGTGCGCAGAGCCGGTAGCCACAGCGGCTGGTGTAGAAAGGCTGGCTGAAGACGGACACGACGTGCCCCTCCATGGCCTCCCTCTTCTTCACCTTGTAGTCCGTCAGCTTCCAGATGAGCTTGCCGCTGTAGCAGGCGCCTTCCAGCAGTTTGAACCGCTCTTCGTTCTTGTTCAGCTGGGCCTTGTGGATATTGATGTGTGCGTCGTGTTTGCTGGTCTCCCCCTCCAAGACGACTGAAAGGAAAAACAGAGCGGGAGCTGCAGCACGGGCCCGCATCGTCTCCACATGCGCGCCGCAAACACACGCGCACCGCATAACATGCGCGCCGCATACACACGAGCTCCGCAAACACGCGCGTCACATACACACGCGCACCGCAAACACACGCGCGCCGCATACACACGCGTGCGCCGCTTACACACGCACACCACGCACAGCAACTGACATTAACTCAGCAGACGCCACACCTGGTGAGCTGACACCAACCAAATAAGGTTATGTCCTCTTCTCCTGGAGCTTGCCCAGGCGCAAGACACACGGGCATTCACCTCAAGTGGATTCTAACGTCGAGCCTTCTGCTTCTTTAACTAGTGTCTGCGTGGGTGTCATGTATCTGTGCATGTGAGGTGTGTGTGCACAGAGAGGCCAGAGCTGATGCTGCCCTTGAGTCTTTCCAGCTGGGTCTCTCACTGACCCGATCCCCACGGTTTTAGCTAGCGTGTCCTGGGGATCCTGTCTCACCCTGCACAGTGCTAGGATAACAGGGAGCCCTCAAGCTTACTCAGCATTCACACGGCTCTGGGGATGCGAACTCCGGGCCGTGTCTATGCAGCAAATGTTTTCTCCACCGAGCCACCTCCCCAAACCCCATACTGTACTTTACATTAAAAACCTTTACTATCATTATCATTATCATTATTATTGTGCGTGTGTGAGGTGCAGGCGCGTGTGTGAGGTGCAGGCGCGTGTGTGAGGTGCAGGCGCGTGTGTGAGGTGCAGGCGCGTGTGTGAGGTGCAGGTGCGTGTGTGAGGTGCAGGTGCGTGTGTGAGGTGCAGGCACGTGTGTGCCACGGCATACTCGTGGAGGTCGCAGGACAGCTTTCAGTCCGCTCTTTGCCTCCACCCTGTGGGCTCCAGAAATCGAACTCTGGATGTTGTATTTTGAATGAGCTGTGCCCCCCGGGCATTGGATTCTTGGTCTCCAGTTGGTGGTTGTTTGGGGAGAAGGTGTCAGAGGTTAGCGCTCTCTGCTTGCTGTTTGTGGACAGAGATGTGAGCTCTCAGCTGCTGCTCCAGCGCATGCCTGCTGCCTGCCACCTGCCTGCCGCCTGCCTGCCTGCTGCTCCAGCGCATGCCTGCTGCCTGCCACCTGCCTGCCGCCTGCCTGCCTGCTGCCCGCTGCCTGCCTACTGCAGCTGTGCTCCCTATGTGTTGGGGATGGACTCTGACGCTCTGGAACCATGAACTCAAACAAACCCTTCCTTCTGTAAGCCTCCTCCACCGTGGTGTGTCACCATAGCAACAGAAAAGCAGCTGGTACCCTGGTCATCTTGACTACACAGCAAGTCACCGCTAAGCCACCCACTGGCCCTTATCTGCCTTTCATAGCCAAACCCTCTCCTTGTTTTCTACACCTAAGACACCCAGTCATCCATCAGCTGTGTCCCTCAGCCTTTCGTCACCTTCCACTGTCCTTAACAGTTACCGCGCCCCGCTCTCGGAACTGCCTTGGCCGTCTCAGTGCCCTGTCTGACTCCCCCACGCCAGGGCGACCCTCACGCTGCTTCACAAACGGGCTTCTGCCAGTCTGTCCTGGAGAGCTGGGCTGTGACATGCTGGAGATGTTAGCTCCTCTAACGACGGCACGCGGGGGAAGTCAGGAGAGAGAAGTGGATGCCACACACCTAATCTCTGGTCACTGGCTTCTAGCAGGGCGATCTTCTGTTTGACGGTGTCAACCGCTTCCACCAGGGACCGCAGGTCCAGTCTGCTCTGCTGCTGGTTAACCGTCTGCAGCAGCTGCCGCACCTGCACTTCCAGCCAGGCTGACTTGTCGATGTGGCTGGTCAGAGCCTGGCAAACACAGCATGATACATGGAGATGAGACCACGGAGTCGTAACTTGGTAAGATTGGAGCTCAACACACATATTTCACATATAATCCACAATGAAAAGAAAGCGACCCAGGCCAGAGGGAAGATTCCGTGAGCACGGTGGTCACCAGCCCCTCTCCCCCCGCCTTCCACTCCCTCTCCCGTCTAAACTCCTCTGGTGAACTTTTCTCAATGTGTCTAAAGTCCCCTCTCCACTTACATACATGTCATTTAGCTGTCACTCTCTTGCCTTAGCACTTCCTGTGCTGAGAATTCATTCTCCCAGGTCCCCTCTGTAAGGAAGCTGACCAGACATGCCCCTCCCCCCCGTTCTGGCCCAGGCAGAGCAGTACAAGGTCTGGGAGAGGCCTTCATGCTCCGTGGCTCTCAGATGGAGGGCAGGAACCCGTCTGCGTTGCTCATACAGTCTTAATTCCATCCTGGTGGTCTCCGTTTAGAAACAAGTCAGGACTGATAGTATGGTAGGTTTCTTTTTTCTGGACATGTTCACACATGCACACATATCTGTACATACATGCACATCATATGTAGATCATGTTCATATATGTATGCATATATATGTGTATGGTGCACTAAATAACTAGAGATTATCTGTCCTAGATTTTCTGGAACAATATAAATTTCACATATATTGTCCACATCATATGTCTTAAAATCGTCCACTGGAGAACTTTCCTCTATTAGGGACCGGTTCATGATCATCTAACATTTATGATCCACCAAGTGATGTTTTATGCACGATTTTAGTGATGTTCAATGCATGTTCTTCCCAAGGTAACTGACGATTTGGCTTTTTTATCTTCAGAATGCAGAACTATGTTCTCGATGTGTCTCAAGCAGGGAACTATTAACCCAACATTGATTAAAACCCTAATTTTCATACATGCTACAAAAGTATGGTATAAATGTTAACACTAACAACATTATACTGGGCCATGAAAGCAATGGTGTTACTGTCAGAGGCAGAAGGTCACAACAGATGCAGCCTTCTTTCTGGTGGGTTCTCAGCCACACAGCAGAGGAGGGGAGAGAGCCAGGAATGGGACGAGGTGTGGATGGGGATGGGGCCGTGCCGGTGCTGCGGGCATCGCCTAACTCAGGCAGCTTTCCTATGCATCCGAAACGGTTTCCATTTAAAAAGTTAAGGGGAAACCCCTAGGGAGGGGATCCAGCCAGTGGTGCTGACTAAAAGCAGGTCCCGGCTTTGCATGGAAAAGTCATGTCTCACCTGGATGTTTTTCTTTGCTTGAAAAGATTTATGTTAGGTTTATTGTACTTCATGTGTGTTTTGCCCGCATGCATGTCTGTGAACCTTGTATGTGCTTGGCGCCTGCAGAGGTCAGGATTGGTACTGAATCCCCTGGAACTGGAGTCATGGATACTTGTGAACACCCGCCATCGTGTGTGTGAACACCGCCATCGTGTGTGTGAACACCGCCATCGTGTGTGTGAACACCGCCATCGTGTGTGAACACCGCCATCGTGTGTGTGAACACCGCCATCGTGTGTGTGAACACCGCCATCGTGTGTGTGAACACCACCATCGTGTGTGAACACCGCCATCGTGTGTGTGAACACCGTCATTGTGTGTGTGAACACCGCCATCATGTGTGAACACTGCCATCATGTGTGTGAACACTGCTATCATGTGTGTGCTGGGACTGAGCCCTGGTCCACTACAAGGACAGCAAGCGCTCTTACCTGCGGAGCCATTTCTCCAGCCCTTCTTTATTTTTTTTAAATATTTATTTTATGCCTATGTGTGCGTGCCCGAGTATATGTATGCGGAGGCCAGAAGGAAGTATGGGATCCTCTGGAGCTGGGGCTGAGGTGGCTGAGAGGCGCTGAGTCAGCACTTCCGAGCCCTGGCCCCTTGCCCAGCTCCGGTGCCCGCCCAGCCCTCACCTGAACGTTTGAGAGGAAACTCCCATTTCTGCCAAACATCTGCGTGAACTGCTTAAAGTCCTTTTCGAACTTCTTCACGGTGTCCGCCAGCTGCTGGATCTTGCTCTCTTTCTGTTCGAGGCTCTGATATAAGTCGGAGATCTAATACAGGCAGGTGAGCCAGGAGAGATGCGTCATTAAGTGCACGCAAGGAGGCTGCGTGGGGAGGGGTTCCAGAGGGAAAGGATCTGTGTGGTGTGCATTTCCAGGGCAGGGTTGAGGGCAGAGTCCTGTTTAATTCAGGGAAGTATTTGCAGGTACTCCTCAAAACCAGACCCACGGACTGCTCCACCTTTGACCCACAGTGACGGCCAGACAGTCAGGGGTGACACATGACTGAACTTTTTTTTTTTCTCGGTTTTTCTGTGGCTTTGGAGCCTGTCCTGGAACTAGCTCTTGTAGACCAGGCTGGTCTCGAATTCACAAAGATCCGCCTGCCTCTGCCTCCCGAGTGCTCAGATTAAAGGCGTGCGCCACCACCGCCCGGCTGCCTTTTTTTTTTTTTTTTAAAGGAAACTGGGGATCTGTATCATCTGATACCCTTGTGGCTTCACACTCATTTCTAACCCGTATGCATCCTGTCCAGCAAAGCTGCAGAGAATCTAGCTAACCCGTGTGCATCCTGTCCAGCAAAGCTGCATAGCATCTAGCTAACCCATGTGCATCTTGTCCAGCAAGGCTGCACAGCATCTAGCTAACCCGTGTGCATGCAGCAAGACTGTTTAGCATCCACGAACGAACTTCTCTCATCCAGAAACCACCTTCTCAGTGCGGTCACTCAAAGGCACAGCCTCTGGGAATATGTCCTTACTTACGTCACCCACCCAGGTCTTCCCAGTCTCACTGGTACCCACCCGTAACTCATCTCATTCCTCTTACAGCTTGCTTCTACTGGTGTCTCTGTCCTTTTCCTCCACTAGAGTGTTACTGGGACCACGTCTCACTTCTTTATTCTCTGAGCCCGCACAGTACCTTACGTGGAAGATGCTGGCTATGTGTCTGATGAAGGATGTGCCAATGGCCATAAGGTCCACCCTACGGCCCCTCTCCCCACCCTTGCTCTAACCTGCTCCCGTTCTCATGGTGCCCATCTCAGCTGTTAGCTTTCCCAGGTTCTTTGCCTCCCAAGCTTAAAGCACACCACTTTTTTTTTCTTTTTTCTTTTTCTTTCTTTTTTTTTTTTCGAGACAGGGTTTCTCTGTGGCTTTGGAGCCTGCGCTGGAACTAGCTCTTGTAGACCAGGCTGGTCTCGAACTCACAGAGATCAGCCTGCCTCTGCGTCCCAAGTGCTGGGATTAAAGGCGTGCGCCACCACTGCCCGGTGAAGCACACCACTTCAACCATAACAACTTGAGAATGTCTCCACGTTATCTGCAGTCCACGGGCACAGGGATGGCCTCTGCCATCACCTCTTCCAGCATCTTGACTCGTCTCAGAACTGAAATGCGTGTGTGCCAGGCGCTGTGCCGAGAGTGCAAATGCATCCTCTCACTCCCATCTACCACACCCGTTTACAAGTGAGGAAATGGGGCAGGGAAGTGAACTAGGTGGACGTGCAGCCTGCACACTCAGGCTCCAGCACCCTCACTATCACCCACTGTAAAGGTAATGGTAACAATACCTATTTGAACGGTAATGCCCTTCTATTACATTTTTAAAAAGCCAAACACTGAAACACGTTAGTTCTAACTCCTGGTTCTTAAACCCCTTCTGGACAAGGCAGAATATGTATGCGTAAAATAGTAACTGGACACAGTGTCTAGTATTGTGATATTTTGTTTGTGTTTTAATAAATAAAGCTTGCGGGCTGGAGAGATGGCTCAGTGGTTAAGAGCATTGCCTGCTCTTCCAAAGGTCCTGAGTTCAATTTCCAGCAACCACATGGTGGCTCACAACCATCTGTAATGAGGTCTGGTGCCCTCTTCTGACCTGCAGACATACATACAGACAGAATATTGTATACATAATAAATAAATAAATAAATAAATAAATAAAAAATAAAAAAAATATATAAAGCTTGCCTGAAGATCAGAGTGCAAAACTAGCCACACTAGTCAAGCCATACAGGCCAGGCAGCGGTGGCACACACCTTTAATCCCAGCAGTCACACTAGTTAACCATAGAGGCTGGTTGATGGTGGTACACACCTTTAATCCCAGCGCTAGAGAGGAATATAAGGCAGGATGAGAGAGGAGCTCACTCTTTTTCAGTCTGAAGATTTCGTAGAGGTGAGTGCCCTCTAGTGGCTGGCTGCTTTGCTACTCTGAGCCTTCACCTTGAACCCCAGTGTCTGTCTCTGGATTTTTATTAGGTGTACTTCAGGCCAGCTTTATGCAGGTCACTGCTGTCTTGATTCAACCCATCAGCTCCCGGACATTCCCGGCTCACACTTGGGAATTCAGGCACCTTACCACTCCATTTCCTTAAACCAGCCTGTCTGGGCACACGCCCTCCTCCAGCATACTCTGTTTCCCTTCCGTGTCAGCCTGGGGAACTGCAGAGGTGGCTCGGTCGTTAAGAGCATGTACTGCTCTTGTGGAGGGTCCGAGTTCAGCTTCTAGAACCCACGTTGGGCATCTCACAGCTGCTTCTACTCCCGGAGACCTGACCCCCTCTTCTAACCTGCACTCATGCCCACTCGCCATACACACAATTAAAAATAAGACAAATGAAGGTACAGCTTGGGTGTCCTACCCTGTGAACCCTTTCACAGTTTTCCCAGAGTGCCTTGCTGCAGCCTCTGTATCCAACACAGTATCATTGTATTCCAGAAGGCCCCACCACTTATCAGTTCATAGCTCCACGGTTCCTCATGGGGAAGCTATGTCTTCCGTGCCTCAGTGTCCCTATCAGTGAACCCTATACCTTGCATCTGCTGTCTATTCAATCAATGGACAGATGCATAGGAAGAGCATAAGGAACCCAGAGTCCCCCGGCAGCAGGCCTGTGACCAGTTCCTGCTGAGTCAGGATTCCTAATTTTCTCCCGGCCGTGACCCTGAAAAGCCCATACCCACTGTGGTGTGAAATTGGACATCACAGAATAATCTGCAGTGGTAAACTCTTTTTTTTTTTTTTTTTTTGAGGTGGGCCTGAAAAGTGTTCCAAAATGGTCCTGTAACATAATTAACTTCTCCAGCAACTGCTCCTTAGCTCCAGCCTTTGTAGACACTATGGACACTCCGGGAACCGTGACAGGCTTGACAGCTACGGTCAGAGAGTGTGTGTGAAGTTAGTATATGTTTATCAGGTTACAAAGCTTCTCGAAGGCGGCTTAGCTCTACCCCCAAATTCCCAAAGCCAACAGTACTTAGACCATGCTCAGGCTGACTTAATTGAAAATTCTCAAATGGCTAGCAGGTGCTCGGGAAGGATGAAGGGTGTGTGGACTGACGGTGGCGTGGACAGGCTGTGGAGTGTACGGTAAGCCACCAAGAGTGCTGGCTTGAGATCCAGCCTGCCACTTCCAGGTGACAAACTTCAGACTTCTTTGCTCTTAGTTCATGTGCAGGAGGCGATGACCCCAAAGAACTCAAAGGCACCTTCCAGCTCAAAGGTTCGGTTACATCAAGGGCGTAACTGGTCGCTAGCAGAAAAGCGGCCACCTTTAATTGGCTTACATGGAACCAGAGCGAGTATGAAAAACAGCATTTCCAGCCGGGCAGTGGTGGCGCACGCCTTTAATCCCAGCACTCTTCCGGGAGGCAGAGGTAGGCGGATCTCTGTGAGTTCGAGACCAGCCTGGTCTACAAGAGCTAGTTCCAGGACAGGCTCCAAAGCTACAGAGAAACCCTGTCTCGTAAAAACCAAACCAAACCAAACCAAAACAAACAAACAAACAAAACCAGCATTTCCCTGCCCCGTCCCACGTGGTCCCGACTCACCTGCTGCTCTAGTTGGAAGTTCTTCTCTAAGACCAGAAGCATGTGGTCCCGCAGGGCTGCCTGCTCGTGCTCCTGCAACGTCCCCCTCTTACCCTTCAATAGGAAGCAGAAGTGAGCCCCAGTTATCGAGGAGCTCCCCAAACCAGGCAGGCGACAGGTACTCAGTTAACACAGAACTCAGCAACTTTGCAGACTTAGTTTCCCGTGCACTTTTTTTTTTCCCCTACAAAGTTGCAGGAAAAATGACTCCGCCGGGTCCTTTCCCAACTTTAGAATTCTTCAGCATCCAGAACCAAACAAGTTTACAAGACAAAGAATCATGCTGCTATCAAAACTCTGCTGACTTTCTTCCTGCCCTAGCACGGGTATGGGCGCCACTCAGCTATCCCCATGCATAGCTTGGACCAGTTTCCCCTTCTGCAGAGCGCATTTCCAAACTGCCCTGCAAGCAGTGAGCTTGCAACTGGTTTTTAATTCCAGCTTCCAGCTTGCGCAAATTTGTTGCGCTCTGAATGACACATTTGAGAGAAGGAATGGTCATACCCCCCCCTGACCGTTACATTGTTAAAGGCTGACAGAGTCTACTGCCAATACAAGCAAAAGTTCATATTCCCCTATGTTCCTAGGCCAACCATCCACCCTCAGCTTCCCTTCAGTGGCCGGCTGGCCCCTTGGTAGCTGGAAGCTCCAAGGAAGGTTCCAGAGAACAACGGCCCTACCCACTCTTGACACGGAGGTTAGCACTAGAACACAGCCCAGAGGGAGGCGGAGCCTGGCTGTGAAGTCTTTTTAGCACCAGCAGCAATGCTGCCTTAGCACCCTGAAGGCAAACCCTGACCCTTCCGCCGCCAGCACAACCACCAGTTCTCACAATCTACCCCAAGGCTCCTAATGACAGACAAGCTGCGGGTGGTGTGGGGACCAGCCAGCATGCTCCCCGGGTGCTACCACTGAGCTACGCTCCAACTGCTCAAGTAGTTTTTTAAAAAATGTTTATTTATTTATTATGTATACAATATTCTGTCTGTGTGTCTGCAGGCCAGAAGAGGGCACCAGACCTCATTACAGGTGGTTGTGACCCACCATGTGGTTGCTGGGAATTGAACTCAGGACCTTTGGAAGAGCAGGCAATGCTCTTAACCACTGAGCCATCTCTCCAGCCGCTGCTCAAGTATTTTTAAAACTAAAATAATGTGCTTATGTTAAGAATAAAATTGTGGTAATTAGACTTATAGAACATAATGGGTTATACTCAGCATATTTCAATTTCTATTCTGATTGATTGGAACCTGCCAAAAGGTCCGAAGCAGAGGTCAAAGTGTGTTCTCTTTAAATTTTTTATGCAACTTATTGAATAATTATTTTAAAGTGATTGATAATCACTTTATTTCAGCAATCTTCCCATACATGAACATAACCTATATATGCAAATATGTATGTGTGTAGGGGACCTGCGGGTGTGGGCCCACGAATCCCACAGCAGCAGAACGAGTCTCCCTACACACCTATATAATCAGACACATGAGCATAACGTATACATATGTAAATATGTATGCGTGTAGGAGTTCTGTTTCTCTGGGGAGGGCTAACTCTACTGTAGTCCTAAGGGTCAAGTGTCCTCCTGCCCTTCTGTATCCTGAATAAAGAATCAGCTGAACTCCCCACGACTTATAGCCGCAGAGATGAAGGTGACCCACGCCTTACCTTGACAGTGCAGCCATAGTACTTAAAGGGACAGTCTTGTTCGGCCTCAGGACACACAGTAAGGTGCTCATTCACCTGCAAAATGGGACAGCCTATGCTATGGAGACACAAGGATTCTTCAACTGTTTGGCATAAGCAGGGAACCAGGGGTTCCTGGGGAGGAAGTGAGGGACAGAAGGAGGAACTCCGGGGTGTGCCTGTGCAGAACTAGGGTGCGAACACAAGGCTGTGCCGGGGATGGCCCCAGAAGACAGAGGTGGAGTCATCACCAGAATCATGCAGCCCTCAGGCCTTTGGCTATGATTCTCACCAAACCCACACCGCAAGGGTTGCTAACCATTTCCCTCCACTCTCCAGAGAGGGCCTGTTGACTCACCTCAGTTCTCGGAATAGTCCTCAGACACTTGTTGGGACAAGACACAGGGTACGCAGGACACACGTTTTCCTCATGATCCTGAAACAGCGTGTGGGAAACAAAGCCAAGATCTCTCACCTCAAGGCATTCACACGCATGCCTCTGGAGAGACGTGTCACGTGCCTTGCTCTCCATAGGAAATTATAGTTTCCACAAAAGTTTAGAGATGTCTGTCTGCTTTCTTGATATAAATTAGTTCAACTAAAAAAATGAAAATTTGTGAGGGTCTGAAAGATCAGAAGGTTTGGGGCTCAGAAAAGGCAGCCTGGAGATCAACCAGCAAGGCTCCTTAGCTTGCCTAAAAGCACCTGTGGTCTCTACACCGCTACCCTGCTGCTCCAGCCAAATAGCAGAATCCAGAGAGCAGACATTACCATCACTTGACCCAGGCCTTGCAGCAGGGGGCCCAATACTCTTTTCACCCACGATAAATGTGGAGAGTCCCACCAAGTAGAAGGCTTAGCCTTCTCTGCGGAATCTCCAACCACTCCCTTCTCTCCCCCATTTGAAAACTACCTATCTGCGCAGCCAAGGATGAGCCATCCTTGAACTTCAGATCTCCTGCATCCACTTTTCAGGACTTCCCACGCCAAAGCTCTGAGAGTACAGGCATGTGTCACCTGGTTTGGGAGGTGGGGATCAAACCTATGACTTTATGAATGTTAGACAAGCATCCGCCACCTGAACTCCGGCTCCAGTCCAGATGATACAAGACCACGTCTTTTTAGAGACAGGGGTCTAGTTTAGCCTGCCCAGACTGGCCTTAACGCTAAGAAGCCAAGGGTGAACCTCTCATCCTCCTGGCTCCAAGTGCTGGGATGAGAGGTACGAGCCACCATGCCTGGTTTACACCACGCCTTGATCAAGGCCAAATCCAGGACTTTCTGAATGTTAGCCAAACACCCTATCAGCGGAGCCACATCCCCAGCCAGGCAAATCCTCTCCTTAGTCCAAATTCAGTACAGATAGGTGAAGAATGGACTTCTGAGTCTCATCTGAGCTCCCACCTGCAGGTTGGTGACCACCACGCCCCTTTTACAGTAAAGGCACTTCTCCTCTCGGAACCGGCAGTAGGAGCTCAGGTGCTCCTTCAGATCTTTCCGGAGCATGGCTTCCCGGCACCTCTCGTTAGGGCAGGGCACGGCTTGGAAGGAGCAGTGCTGGAGATGGTCCTGCAACAGGCAACAGCAGCCTCAGAGGGAGGGCCGGTGAGGGCACAGCTGGGCAGACAGCCAAGTGCCAGTTGGGCTGGCCTCTCCCCAGCTGTCATGGAGACCCACTGCCTCTTCCTAGGACAAGAGCAGAGAGGCTGCTCGGGCTGGCACTGAAAACTAGTCTGGCTTGCTGGGAACTAGGAGAGGGATAAAGATTGAGTGGAGTGGGGTCTGGGAGGGCTTGGAGGGGCAATAACACTGAGCTTGTTTAGAGAGTCCAGTGGCCTGCTCCTGTATGAAGGTGTCAGGTCACGCGTGTTCTCCCAGCCTTTCCAGTGAGTGTGGCAGGTCTTTGTGGAGTTTCCCTTTCTTCTGTGTTTTTTTTTCCCCAGCCCCATTCCCATTAGTTTCTGCACAGCAGAGGCAGGACAATTGGAAGGAGGGGAGTGAGGAGTGGAGGAAAAAGGGAGGGAGAGAGGAAGGGAGGGAGGGAGGGAGGAAGAAGGAAGGGAGAGAGGGAGGAAGGAAGGGAGAGAGGAAGGGAGGATGAGAGAGGGAGGGAGAGAGGGAGAGGGAGGGAGGAAGGGAGGGAGTGAGGAAGAAAGGGAGAGAGAGGAAGGAAGGGAGAGAGGGAGGGAGGGAGGAAGGGAGAGAGGAAGGGAGGGAGCAAGCTGACTCCACAGAAGAGGGGGATGGACTAGAACAGTGGGGGAGACTGTCCTGGTAGAGTAGGAAAGAAGGGGGCATGCCGACTATGGAAGGGGGCACAGACTAACAATGGGGGAGACACAGACAGGCTCCTGGGCAGGAGAAGGAGGGCCAGGCTTTGTTCAGTCATCTGACCCAGAACGTTCTTAGTCCGGGTGCTAGTGAACTGAGGGTGTTCACTCAGGGCTTGTCACGCAAGACCCTGAGAACCACCTCACCACTGCCGGTTACTATGACGCTGCTGAGGAATGAGACCCGTCTCTCCACGTGACACCTTGACACAGCTGCCCACTGGAGGCCCCCCTGCTTATCCGTAACCACCTCTTTTCCTGCGCTGCTGTTGCATTCAGTATCGCTATGGCTGGTTTTCTCTGAAGGGTGAGGGAGGAGGAGGTGGGAGCCATGCGGAGCCTGCGTTTTTCTCTTTAGCTTTTTGTTGAGGCGTCAGTGTGGTGGGGCACACCTTTAACCTGCGGACTAAGTGGGCAAAGGTAGGGTGGGTCTCTGAGTCAAAGGAGCCTGGTTTCCATTCGAGTTCCAGGTCAGCCAGAGGTACACAGTGAGACCATGCATATGTATATGTATATATATGAAAGCATTTATTTATTTATTTATTTGTGAAGGGTGGGGTGCAGGTGGCATGGTGTGTGTATGGAGACCAGAGACAACGGGGAGGAGTTCGTCTCCTTCATGCAGGTTCAGGAATTGAACTCGGGTCATTAGGCTTGGAAGCAGGCAGCTTTTCCTGATGAACCATTCCGCCCACCCTCCTGACAGGCTCTCAGTGGACAGGCTGAGGAACTGGGGCGGCGGGGGGGGGGGTGGATTCAAAGCCTGCAACGTCTGAGTCATTTTACTGCTGACTCTTTTCAAATTTTATTTATTTACTTATTTACCCAATGTGTATGGGCATTTTGTCTGTGTGCCACATGGATGCCCGATGCCCAAGTAGATCAGAAGAGGGCATGGGATCCCCTGGGTTTGGAGTTACAGATGGCTGTGAGCCCCCATGTGGGTGGTGGGCATTGAACGAGGGTCCTCTGGAAGAGCTCATGATCTTAACCTCCCTGGGCATCTACTATTAGGGCATCACAGTTTGCCGCCGGTTCCCAAGGGAAAGCAACGGTGTAGTTTTTTCTTTTCAGCATGAGATTGCTTTCTTTTGCCTTTTTGTAGTAAGCAAACTGAAAACCCAAACTAACTTGTGGACAGTCTCCTGCCTCAGAACCGTTAACTCACTCAGACCGGGGAAACCCTGCACCTCACCACACAAGCAGCTGGAGACGGGAGTGAGAGAGCTCAGCGAACAGCAGGACAATGCGGATCCTGACCCGCACAGCCTATTCTGTGCTCGCCCCAGCTGTCCGTTGAGTGTGCAAGACCCATTTGTTCTTCTGGCTTGGTGACAGCACAGCTGGACAAGAGGCCCCGTCTAGGATTTGTCACTCAGAGTGAGCGGCAACAGAGAAAACAACACAGTTCTGTGGGCTCCCCCAGGGTGACAAGGAAATCATCCCCACATCTATCATCCTAGTGCCCAGGGTGTGTGTCTGTGTGTGCACGCACGTGCATGCGCGCACACATGTATGTGTGAGAGAGGGTGTGTGTGTGTGTGAGTTTCTGGAGGCTCTAAGAAGGGCTGAGTCACCTGACATGCGTGTTACAAACCGTGTGGGTGTGAGGGGAAAATCTCAGCTGCTGCCAAGCGATTCCCTGGAAGCGGGAGGCGGCTGAGTCACCTGCCACCGGCTTGATTAAGCCTGATATGGGCTGTGCCTTTCCCAGCTGGACGAAACTGTACCTTACGGGTCTCGATGTCCCTGTACCTGCACCTCCCTGACGCCTCTGTTCACATCTTCACCTGTGCCTGACTGGTAGAGCACATCCTGTGTGACCTGACCCAGGGCTCTGTCATGGGTCACATGCAACAGACCAGAACACAGAGTCCACAGCACCAAGTGACAAAGTAAATACTTGGAGGGAAGAAGGGTCATGCCTGTTCCCACCTAGGGCCTCACAATTATGCAGCCCTGCTGGATGGTCTTTGCTTCTTCTCTCTCTCTCTCTCTCTCTCTCTCTCTCTCTCTCTCTCTCTCTCTCTCTCTCTCTCTCTCTCTCTCGACAGGCTTTCTCTGTGTAGCCCTGGCTGTCCTGGAACTTGCTCTGTAGATCAGGCTAGTCTTGAGCTCACAGAGATCCACCTGCTTCTGTCTCCCAATCGCTGGGATTGTTCTTTTAGCCCTGCTGAATCCCGCACCCTCTTCTTGACTCAGTGATCCCATAATTCGGGCTCCCTTCATTCTCCTACATCTTTGCTCTTGGTGCTCATGGTACCGCTAGATTGGGGACAGTATAAGAGAAACTCGGGGATCCCTTTACAGGGTTCAACCAGGCCCCATCACAGAAAGGTTAAGTCACTAGAAGGATGGCATGGGCAACACTGGTCACAGTGATACTGACCTGGAACCGTCCCAGAATGATCCTGGCGTCACACCCCGGGGCGTTTCTGCAGTAGACCTGTAGGTTGAGAACCTCCCTCTTGCAGCAGTTGTCTCTGAACACCTGAAATACAGACACAGTCAGTCTCTCACACCGTCAGTCTCTCCCACACCGTCCAGTACACCTGAAATACAGATACGGTTAGTCTCTCTCACACCGTCCAGTACACGTGAAATACAGACACAGTCAGTCTCTCCTACACCGTCCAGTACACCTGAAATACAGACGCGGTCAGTCTCTCCCACCGTCAGTCTCTCCCACACTGTCAGTCTCTCCCACACCGTCCAGTACACCTGAAATACAGACACGGTCAGTCTCACACCGTCCAGTACACCTGAAATACAGACACAGTCAGTCTCACACTGTCCAGTACACCTGAAATACAGACACAGTTCAGTCTCACACTGTCCAGTACACCTGAAATACAGACGCGGTCAGTCTCTCCCACCTTCAGTCTCTCCCACACTGTCAGTCTCTCCCACACCGTCCAGTACACCTGAAATACAGACACGGTCAGTCTCACACCGTCCATACACCTGAAATACAGACACGGTCAGTCTCACACCGTCCAGTANTACACCTGAAATACAGACACGGTCAGTCTCACACCGTCCAGTACACCTGAAATACAGACACGGTCAGTCTCACACTGTCCAGTACACCTGAAATACAGACACAGTTCAGTCTCACACTGTCCAGTACACCTGAAATACAGACACGGTTAGTCTCTCTCACACCATCCAGTACACGTGAAATACAGACACAGTCAGTCTCTCCTACACCGTCCAGTACACCTGAAATACAGACACAGTCAGTCTCTTCTACACAGTCCAGTACACCTGAAATACAGACACGATCAGTCTCTCTCACACTGTCCAGTACACCTGAAATACAGACACGGTCAGTCTCTCCTACACCGTCCATACACCTGAAATACAGACACGGTCAGTCTATCTCACACTGTCCAGTACACCTGAAATACAGACAGAGTCAGTCTCTCCCACACCATCCAGTACACCTGAAACACAGACACAGTCAGTTTCTTCCACACCGTCCAGTACACCTGAAATACAGACACAGTCAGTCTCTCCTACACCGTCCAGTACACCTGAAATACAGACATGGTCAGTCTCTCTCACACCGTCCATTACACCACAGCAGCACAAAGAAAGCTATGGTGAGGTTGGTCTCCAGGCAGTGGCTAAAACAGAAATGTCACAACACCGTATTGAAAGACCAGGCTGCCTCAGACATTTCTAGGGAGTCATATATATAACTCAATGCTCAACACCACAGGCTGCAGCCAGGGGAAGCACAGGGTGAGCTTGGCCCCACACTGAGGCCAAGGGTAGAGCGCTGTTTCTGGCGTGTCAGTTTTCCTGAAGCTGTGGTGGTTGGTTATTTCAGCACAAATTGTGTATTAGTATGCTTCCTCTACAAAGGGTCAGAGGGTAAACACTGTTAGCTGGGCAGGCCACGTGGCAACCATCCCTGAACTCGCTCTGTAGACCAGGCTGGCCTGGAACTCACAGACTCCTCTGCCTCTGCCTCAACTCTGACAAGACTCACACAAGTAGGCACAGCTGGGCTTCAAGGAAACACAGACACCGACAGTCAAAGAGTGACTAATTTTCACACACCACAGGACATGATTCTTTGGGTTTGAATTTCGAGATGACTTATTTGTATCCCTGTATGTGCCTGCATGAGTCTGTAAGCACCGTGTGCATGAGACTACCCCCAGAGGCCAGAAGAGGGTGTTCGAGCCCCCAGAACTGGAGTTACAGATGCTTGGGACCTATTGTGCCCCATGGGTGCTGAGAACCGAACCCAGGTCATCTGCAAGAGCAGCAGGTGCTCTTAACAGCTAGACCTTCACTCCAGCCCCCTTGTTTGTTTGTTTTTTTAATAAGTTACTTTAAAATAGTTTAAGACTCACAAGAAGTTGCAAAAATAGCATAAATTTTGTGTTTCTTTTTTTTCATGAATGTTTAAGAATGTGAAAGCCATTCTCTTAGCTCAGAGGTAAAACTGGCAGAACTTGCCCCAAGGTTGTAGTATGCCTGTCCCTGCCCTGACCTAATGGGACACACACACACACACACACACAGACACAGACACACACACACACACACAGCAGCTGGTGTGGCTGGAGATAGTGTAGCAAGGAGGTGAGACCTGGGTGTGGTGTGGTCAGCAAAACCCACACATGCTCCAAACAGACAGGAGGAGAGTGTGACCTGACCCACAGCGGAAGACTGCCGGCAGCGAGCTGGGTCCCCAGATACTGTCCGTTTGAAACCTGGATGTCAACCCTGAATGCTGGCACCTTCTCCAACACCCGAGGCAGATCAGTGCCCTGCTCACCTCCTGGGGCTTGATGACCTCCTTGTCCACAGGGCAGATGGGCACCGCGTTCAGCTCTCTGAAGGGGAAAGCGAAGATGAGGTGAAGGTAACTGTTTAATCTTTACACGTTCTTCAGGACCATCCAGGCACCGGGCCGCCCATTAGTCCCGAGTGCCCAGTCTCTGTATTGGCACAAGCTGAACACTCTACCCAGGCGACAGCTTTGCACCCTGCTCCAGCAGCTTCACAGTCTTACAGCCTTCCTGGACAATGCCTACCACCACCAGCATGCCACCAAACACAAGCCCCCATCCCCGTCCAGCATGCTGTATTACAGCCTGCCTCCTTAGACAGGGACATACCAGACGGCAGACAGCAGACCCACACCACCTGTGGTCCTTCACTTTCAGAACCCAAAGCTTAGGCAAGCAAAGCAGTCTGGACGCACAGGTGCTAAGAGTGCAGACACGTGGAAGGAGTGAGGACGTGCCCTGCAGCCCTTGTGAAGTATGACGGGCACATCTACAGAAGTCCCCAAAGCCTGCTTCCATGCCTCTCCTGGCTGCCAACAAGTGGCGTGACCCAGACTACTATAGTTTTGATGTTGAGGGTCTCCCCAGCCCCATGTGTAAATAATGGCGTGGTCCCAGGGGCGGTGCTGCTGGGATGCCTTAGCTCTGGAATCACCAAAGAGACCCGCATCTGGGCGGATTCTTTCCAGGAAAGATTCCCCGAGAGGGGAAGCCCTTCCCTTGGAGAGGGCAGCACCTTCCTGCCCAGATGTGAAGCATCCAGGGAAAGCAGCGCCGAGCGCCTGCTGTCACTTCTTCCCGTCAGCGCATCTCCTGTGTTCTGCAGCTCTCACTGCTGCCGCGCCCTTCAAAGGCTTCAAGCTCACAGCTTCTTCAGCCTTCCAAGGTGTACTGGAGACCAGTGGCTCACCAGGAACCCTCCAGGTCTTCTGAGCCTGTCTCGGGGTGCTGTGGCATCCGGCCTGGCAGACTAAGCACCTGCCAGGTTCTCAGCCCTCCCACATGCAAGCAGACACTGTGGGACGGCCCAGACTGCAGCGTGAAAGCCCTTCCAATAACCCTCCATGGGTTCTGTTCCCCTGGAGAACCTAATACACGCTGGAGCCCTGGAGAGGTGGAGCCTAGTGGGGGCTCATAAGGGTGTGCCCATGAAGGGGATAGAGGGACCATGTGCCTTCTTCTCCCTCTTCTCCTTCCTGGGTGATGGACGTCGCTGGTTTGGCTCCAGCATGTCATCCCACTATGACATGCCTGCTTCATTTCCAAAGCAATGGGCGTGCCAATCACGAACTGCCCCCCCCCCAAGCTGTGAGCCGAAACATAGCCTTCCTGAGTGAATCACCTTGAATATTTTGAGGGAGTGATGTTACTGCAGGCTTTCCAGCTGCCTTGGCGGTGGACAGCCCTGTGGCAGTCTGGTCTCTTATAGACACGACAGTCTGCAACCGCAACTACATAATCATCAGGGCACTCACGAGACAGACATCATGAGCCCTGTCCAATGGACAGCTATGGTGACAGACTGTGTCTGCAGGAGAGGTGCAGGGTGAATGTCCACGAAGGAGTGGCAAGCAAGGAGGATTACACTTTGGTTCTCGGTCGGTCAGGAGCCTGGGAGAGCACCTCTCAAGCCACGACAACTCCCCTAACCTCAATTACAGCCCTGCTGGCCACAGCAAGCTCAGACGCCAGGAACACCTCCAGCTGCCTGGTCAGCTGCGGTGCGAGCTGCAGGCCCTGCCCACTCACCTCAGAGACAGGATACAGTGCTGGCAGAAGCGGTGCCCACAGCCTGTCTGGTGGGGGTTGTGAAGCACCGAGCGGCAGAAGGCACATCTGTAGCGTTCTTCCAGCTGCTCCACAAACTGGTACTCTGTGTCAGGCTCAAAGTCTAAGGAAATGGAGTTGCCGGAATTCTGGCGGATGAAGGCACAGGGGACAGCTCCTTGTTCCTCGGATTGGGACATTCTGGGGAGTCAGAGAGGCGGAGCACCTCAGTGTAAAATAACAGCCTAAACTAGAGCAGCCACCACGCCCGGGTCATAGCTAGCAATCACTACATTCTTTATGTCGGGATTCTAACAACTTCCTGCCACAAGGGGGCACTTGTGAGGGTGCAGAAGGTCCTTCTGTCTGTGTGTTGCTTTTATTGGTTAATGAATAAAGAACTGGCTTGGCCTATACCATGGGAGGAGGAAGGCTGAGTCAGAGAGAAGCCATGGAGCCACCCGAGATAGACACTGGGAACTTCAGCCGGTAAGCCACAGCCACATGGCAATACACAGATTAATAGAAATAGGTTAAATTAATATGTAAGAGTTAGCCATTAAGAAGCTAGAGATAATGGGCCAAACAGTGATTTAAATAATACAGCTTCTATGTGATTATTTCGGGGCTAAGCGGCCGGGACAAACAAGGGGCCCCCTCCCAGCCAGTCTAGTCTATAAAGTGAGTTCCAGGACAGCCAGGACTGTTACACAGAGAAACCCTGTCTACAGGACCACCCCCCTGCCAAATCTTGAAAATACTCAGGTCCTCTCTTGCCTTTGTCTACACTCCAGCCACACAGAATTCTTTTTTTGTTTGTTTGTTTGTTTTTTGTTTTTCGAGACAGGGTTTCTCTGTGGCTTTGGAACCCTGCGCTGGAACTAGTTCTTGTAGACCAGGCTGGTCTCGAACTCACAAAGATTCGCCTGCCTCTGCCTCTCAAGTGCTGGGATTAAAGGCGTGCGCCACCACCGCCCGGCCCACCCAGAATTCTTCTGGCTCTTCAAATTCACAAGCTCGCCTCTACTCCAGGGCCCGTGCACCGCTGCTCTCTCTGCCTGTGTGCGTCCCTAACACGGAGTACCGTCCTCTAGAAGTCATGTGGCTATTGCTCTCTCCCATCAAAACAACAGCCATTAGCTACAAGAGACCCTCACAAGACTGGGGCCACTCTGACAATCCCTCGACTAGAGGAGGGCTCACTAGTTATAGGAGGCTGATCTGAAGGGCTCATTAGAGGTGCAGGGGTTGGTGGATGAGGCCCTGCCCTTTCCTGAGGTAAGTGGTGAAGGATTGCTAGTGTGGGGTGGGGGAGACTCTGGCTATGTAGCAGCCCACAGGGTGCCCACACTCCTGCAGCCCACACCCTTGTTAGTAACCCCAGCTAAACTCACTGTCATTGGACCGACCTGGGATCACCCATCCCTTCCAGGCTCCTCTCCTTCGGAAGCACACACCTGGGCTTCGCCTGGCCTCTCAGGCATTGCTCCCTTTAGGGCGGCTTTCTAGATCCCTCCTCGGCTTACAGCTGAAGGCGGACGGAACCCTCCGTCCAACACACGCGTGGCCTCGTGACGGTACTTGTGAAAGCAGGAGGGTAAGAGGAAGTCTATCACTACACAATCCTTTCCAGGCGGGTAAGAGGAAGTCTGTCACTATATAATTCATTCCAGTTTTTGAGTGGGTGCTCGTGCAAATCAAAACCAAGCACCTACAGCTAAACAGAACATGGACTAAGTTCAGTCACCAGGTTCCTTTCCATAGCAACCCCTAGCCTGACATTAAATGCACTTCTGTATGATTGCATGACTGCTGTCTGTGTCCTTCAGCGATACAGACAACATCTGTTCTTGCTTGTCTCCACGTCCCGCCCCTTGGACTGCAGCTGTGAGACCTAGCTCAGTGTTGACATTGTGATTCGGAACGGATTTTTTAGGAGGGAACTGAGTTGGTGCTGGCCTCAGTGCAGTGATTTTAAATGCGTGTGTGTGTGTGTGTGTGTGTGTGCGTGCGTGCGCACGCGCGCGTGCATGCATGTGTGTGTGCATGCATGTGTGTGTACGTGCATGTGCATGTCTGTGTGCGTGTGCCTGCATGTGTGTGCATGCATGCATGTGTGCATGCGCCTGCGTGAGTGCATGCGCGTGCATGTGTGTGCATGCACCTGCATGTGTGTGCGTGCATGCATGCGTGTGTGTGCATGCATGCGTGTGCGTGTGTGCGTGCGTGCCTTATTCCTACTTTTGAAGATGTAGTAAAAACTGCCTACCCAATCCATGAGTGCACACAATTGGGGCCTTCTGAGAATTCCTGGCCCTCAGGTGAGGAGCAGCAGTGATTCAAGCCCTGATGTAGCCATGGTTTTCAGTCTAGCAGATGGTTAAACATGGGACCTACTGGGGTCCCTGGGGATGTCATCCTTCTAATGGGTGGGTCAGGAAGGCGTGGCCTGCAGACTCACTGTGATGGGTCATCCAGGCCTAGCAGCAGCTGTGTGACCCTGACAAGCAGGACAAGAGGTGAGTGGCCTCTGCTGCAGTTATCTGCCTCATGTCTTCTTCCCACTGCAGTCCTGACTCAGTTTTTCTGTGACCCTAATGTCACTCTAAAAGAAAATCTGTTTTCAGTAAAAGGAGGAAGCCCTAGACTTCCTATCTGTGTGGGTCTCTCTCTTTTGACATCTGCTATATTTGAGATTAAAATAGAGGAATTTAAAAACATTTCATTAATTAAAAAATTTTTAATTTATTTTATGTGCACTGACGTTCTGCCTGCATGCATGTCTATGTAAGGGTGTAAGATCCTCTGGAACTGGAGGTACAGTCATGAGCTGCCATGTGGGTGCTGGGAATTGAACCTGGGTCCCTTGGAAGAGCAATCAGTGCTCTTAATTGCTGAGCCATCTCTCCAGTCCTTCATTAATTCATTTTATCATAAGCCAATCATATGTTACCATACGTAATTTTTAATGAAAAATCAGCAACAAGTCACACTGTTTAACATTTTTCGTCTGTCTTCACATCATGCTCCACAGGACACAGCTGAATCCCTACCTGGACACTATAGCATCCTGCCTCGGAGAAACTTCTGGAAAACACCCCTGTGTGTTTGTGAAGGGGGAGCAGAAGTGGCCAATGGTTTGTCTGCAGGTGCAGATCCTCTAAATAGGAATCAGACAGCCCAAGGCAGAAAGAAGCCATACCAGGGTTCTTCCACCGTGGCCACTTCCACCGGCCAAAGCCAGAAGCCACCAGGCTCTCCTTACCTAATTCACCAGAAGCTGGCAAGTACCAGCAATGTTTTGCCCGTAGAAGCTGCTTGGGCACCACGGGTCCCTGGTACTCATTTTTGGGAAACACATTTGGTTTGGCTGCTGGGCCTGTGGCTTGCAGGGCTACTGGGTCTATCTGTCATGGACACTCTCTTGCTCCTGGTGAACAGAGGGCCGGACATCAGTACTCAACATCTTTCTTTGCTCTCATGTGCTTGTGTGTTTCCTAGACGTAATCCAAACGCCTTCGCCTGTGAGCACTGAGCGCTCCTGAGTCTGCTGGGGTCCAGCCACGGCTTTTCTCTCACCATTGTTCAGAATTCAGCATGTATGTTCAGCTAGGGATTCTGAGAGTGCAGGACAGAGTTCCTATACAGGAAAGGGAGTGGGTGTGTCCTGAGGTGGGGTACTGCTCCTTCCTCCCAAGCATCCTCAAGCCTCCACCCACTTGGCTCACCCACAGGAAAAGCCCAACAGATCTACATTAGGCTGGTGTCTGCTGGCCCTCACACACTCTCTAATTAACTAGATGCTTCCACTCGGTAATGGGGAATACGTAAGCACCCACCATGTTCAAATCTTCCCCTCAAGGTTACAAGAGCCATGTAACAGGACTGGCGAAGGCGTCCAGTTCTGACCCGAAAGGAAGACGCCATCAATCAGCATGGAGTGAGGATGAGGGCCTTTGTGCTCCTGACAGCAGCGACTCTGCCAGCAACGGAATGCACAGATCGCTAGAGTTACTAGTTCGTGCCAAGAACGGAAAGAAATTGCATCCATCTGCTCCCTAAAAACTCCGAGTTCTTTTAACCTCCCCCTTTCCATTATGTAAACAAATGTATCTTTTTTAGAATTCAAGAATTCCTAAGGATATCCATGAATGTCACATTTCAAATACTTAAAAAAAAGATTTTAGACTGTGCGTGTTCATGCATGTCAGATTCCCTGGAGCTGGGGGTGAGCTTCTAGATGTGTGAAATGGGACTGAACTCCAGCCCAGGAGCAGCATTCTCTCTTTAGCCTCTAAACCATCTCTCCAGGTCCCAGCAATCTGAGTTCTTTGCTCACCTTGTTATTTTGTTCTACCTCATTTTTAGGAGACATAAACACTCTCAAATGTGGAACCTGTGAACATTTAGCTTTCTGCAAATGTCACTTAGCCTCAGATGGAACAAAGTAGGTGCTCCTTGCTTGTGTGCCCACACCGCCTCCTGTGTCCTAACATCCTGTTTGGATTCAGAAATGTTTGGAGAACTTGGGAACACGTTTTCAGACATCTCTAGGACAAGCCCAAGTGGGTTCCAAGCTCTGGCTCCTGGGGGAGGTTCAGGACCTTGAAGTAAAACTCACAGAGGAACAAACACAGAACCAGTAACTGGGCATTGTCTGCCCCATTCCTTCCTAGCTAGGAAGCCCTGAGTGAGACCCATCCATCTCCACCCTGGCAGACTGCTTATCCACTGATTCCTACGTAGACACAGCGGGCACTGCCCCCTGCGTCAGGTCCTGAGATAGCCAGTTGTCCTCGAGGGCAGGATTCGGACAGAAAATGGCATGTTACAATATCCAGTGACAAGTGCCACCAAAAGGGACTCTGATGAAGGATTATTGGAGCCTGGATGAGGCCTAGGAAAGGCTACCAAAGAGCCTCTGCTGGACTCACCAAGAAAGCAGCCCAGCTGGACTGAAGAAGGCGTTTCATGGATGACAAACATAAAAGAATTTCCCAGAGGGCATTGTATAAGCTCTAGACTGGTTAATAATAAAATATATCCAGTGTGAAATGAAAGCAATGGACCAGTTGTTTGCTGCTTCTAGAAAGCCATCCTCTATTCTTGCTAGGCTGAGGTCTGCACCAGGAGCTGGGGTGACCGTCTAGGCTGAGGTCTGCACCGGGAGCTGGGGTGACCGTCTAGGCTGAGGTCTGCACCGGGAGCTGGGGTGACCGTCTAGGCTGAGGTCTGCACCGGGAGCTGGGGTGACTGTCTAGGCTGAGGTCTGCACCTATACTCTTGTTATTCTGCGGTCTGTACCAGGAAGTGGAATGATCCATCCATACTCTACTATGCTGGGGTCTATATTGGGGGGGGTGACAGCTGGCACCACAGATGTTTTCTTGGAAGGAGAATTGAAGTGAGCCGATGATAGGGCAACACCTCGGGGTGACCTCATCTGTTGGTTCTTACCAACCAGACAGCCCTTCTCCACAGTGAGTTCTCGCCAGACTGGTTCAGCATGGTCCCAGAACCACTGATCACCAACCGTGCCTTGTGCTCTCAGCCCTAGAGAGGGCGTGGCCTCCGCTGGACTGCCTCATCTCCCAGGAGCCTCATTCTGGGTCTGCTTAGCATCTCAGGCTGCTCAGTTTTCGGTCACCTGCGTACCGATTACTACATAACTGAACTCACGGTCAGAAAAGGCTCTGAAAGCCGCTGAGATACCAGCGTGTAGAGAGAGGAGCCGGTGTGATGCCACAAGGGCTTGGGCACCTTGTCTCTGATTTTCATCTTGTTAGGCTTAATATACGTGGAGAACGGCTGGCTGGGAACTGTGGGAAGAGACTCCTTCAGTGGAGCGCAGGAGGGCAGGACAGCCCCTTGATTTGTTGTCACACAAATAAACATCACCACAGCTACCCAGCCCTGCTGAGCCGAGGCGGAGCCCCCGTTTGGGAAGCATTTCTGAGGTTACACGCCTAGGACTAGAAGGAGACTTGAAAAGCGGATGAGAGAGAGGTTAGATGAGGACAAGGCCCCAGCTCCAGGGATGAACAATAAATGAGGGCAGAGGCACAGGAGGAGAAGGAAGCCAAGGGTGTGGGCAGGAGATTGCCCAGGGCCGGCTGCCTTCCAGACCATCTCGGAGGGATGTGTGAGCTGGGAGTCAAACCAGCAGACTTAGCACATTACTCGTAGCAGAGCAAGCCACGTAATTTATCATATTATGACAGTTATCAGGGCTGCGGAGATGGCTCCACTGGCAAAGTGATTGCTTTGCAAGCTTGAAGACCCGAGTTTGATCCCCTGAACCCACAAGTAAAAGTCCAGCAGGGCGGTGCACACCAGGGACATGGGACGGAAGGACCCTGGGGCTGACTCTCCAGGTCAGTGAGAGTCAGGTGCCAATTCAGAAGACCTGAAACTTCCTCCACACGCATGTGCAAGCGTGTACATACATACTCCTGCACACACGAACACGTGTGCACACATACAAAGTTATCAGAATAAATCATGGTTCCTCAGATTATACATTCTTATCTGCTTTCAGCTTCCAAGGTCAGGTGCCCTTTGTAATATCAATTTGAAAACTGCCCAAGGGTTGCTCAGCATATCACCGAGAGGTGCATTTCACGGCATGTGAATTTCACTTCATAAAACAAAATAAGATGTGATGTTATATTTAAGAGCACCAGGAAGTTCCAGTAAAGATACAGAATTTTCCAAGTAAAACAATAACAAAAATATACCCAAGGAATTAATAATTTTTTTTACCTTATAGACAATTTACTTGTTTGATGGTAGCATTTAATGCAATAGATTTAGTCTCTACTCTCCCAAGACAGCATGTGTCCCCAAAATCCCCAAAGCAGATCCAACCTTCTAATTCGTACCCACTGGGGAACACAATTCCTGTCACAGCCAAGCGAGACTTAACCCAGGAATCTCACTTATAGTCTTCCTTGACCATTTTCTAGCCTCCAGATTCCCATTAGTGATGAATGGGTTAAATAAAACCCCACCCAGGACTGTGGGGAAGCCTGTGCCCTTCCCACCAGGTCCTCTGTAAGGGAGCGTTCTAGTCAGGGTTTCGAAGCTGTTATAAACACCACGACCAAAAGCAACTTGGGCAGGAAAGGGTTTATTTCAGGTTACAGTACCATATCCCCATCCATCGCTCAGGGAAGTCACTGAGCCAGGCCGGGGTTCTTCCCAAGTTCCTGTCAGAGATGGAGGAGCAGTCATTCCAGACAGGGCTCTGCACTATCCCGGACCCACAGCTGGGACCAACACAATCCTGTTCTGCTCAGCTCTGAGCAGGGAGGCCCAGGGCGGCAGGGGAGGCAGGGGTAGCTCAACAGGTGAGATGGGAAGAGACAAGGCCAGTGTGGGAAGGAAGAACTAGGAGCCGCCAGGGCGGGGCTTTAATTCCTCAGAGAAGCGTGATTTCTCTCTAACCTGTCAAGTCCACTTCCTGGTTTCCAGCAGCTTAGCTGACAGTAACAAGATGTGGGTGCAGGGTTGAAGGGCGGCTCTGGAGCCACTGATCCACACGTGTCCTGAGGTACTGCGGCTTCCGTTCCCCAGGTGAGAGGGAGGCCTTTGTGGAACACTGTCTCCCCTCAAGTCAGCTAGTGCCAACCAGGATATCTCTGAGTCTCCAGGAAAAGCCACAGCAAAGCTTTCCCCTCAAAGGCCTGCTCGGCTCCAGAGCTCTGGACCCCCTCCAACAGCCTCCACTCTGTGGGGTCCCCACTTTCTACAAACTTCCCAGGGCACACCCACTCCTCATTACTCTCCTGAGGAGCCAGTAGCACCTGGCTGGGGACACTCAATAGACATTTGGTAAATAAGGACACGGGGCCCAGCCTGAGGTCATGGTGCATGGAGGCACTCCAGGACAGGTCCAGTGGAAGGGACACTGTGGAGAAGCACGCATGGAATCCAGGCGCTGGAAGTAAGCATGCGCGGGGGGGGGGGCAATGTCCACCGTGGCTTGATAACTTGCACACCTAGCTTGTTCTGATTCCTGCATTCCTTGACACACGCATTAGCATCTTCCCCCGGTTTTCAAACGGGGAAACTAAGGCTTGGAGGGGGTCCTGCTGCCTGGGGAATCAGCAGGAGCTGGGGTCCCTCCATGCCTTTGCTTCCTCAGGGAAGGAGCCAGTGTCTGTGGAAGGCACCTCCATGGACTCCGGGGTAGACCAATCTGGATTCAATTTCTGGTTTTACACTTTGTAATCTTACGAACGCAGGCAAGGTACTTTGTCTCTGGGCCCCTCTGTTTCACATGTTAATGGTGACAGTGTAGTGACCTCACAGGCCGTTTGAAGATAAGTAAGTTAATACTATGGGTCAGGAGATGGCTAGCTTGCTAACTCCTTTCGTAAATCAATTTTTAGCAGAATGCAGCCAGGTCAATTTTTGGCAGATGTTACAATGGCAGAGCCTAACAAGGTAACACAGAAGAGTGTAGCCCACATCCTAAATTTTAACAGTAACTATCTTCTCTCTAACCTAAAAGCCTGCTGACCCGTCTCTACATGAAAAGCATCCAGCAGGGGTGGGGATGGGGGAGCACACGATGGTCTCCGAGGGCTCTGGAGATCATTAAGCATTTGCAACCCCGCCCCCAATGATCCATCATTCCTCACACTAAGGAGAAGATGCCTACCAGACACGCCAGGCTACCAAGTTCAGGAATAGAAAGTGAACAGGAGGGACTGGAGAGATGGCACGGTGGGTGAAGAACACTGGCGGCGTTTGCAGAAGGCCAGTGTTTGAGTCTCAGCACCCACGTGGTGGCTCACATAACTTCAGTTCCAGGGGTCTCTGATGTCTTCTTCTGACCTCTGCAGGCACAGACATATATTGGAGCAAAAACACTCATACATATCAAATAAATAAATCTTTTAAAAAAAGAGAAACAAAAGAACAAAAGCCCAAGTGAACAGGATGCATGGCCTAGCCGTGGTGGGGCGGTTGGGGATACAAAGGTAGCAACTACAGAACGTGGTAAGCTCTTTGGAGAAAATAAGGAAGAGGAGCTGTGACAGCCACAGCCAGAGGGACAGTGGTTTACCCAGTCTGAGAAACCCGAGGGAGGCTGTGCTGCCCAAGTGCCATAGGGGGAGGAGGGGGTGGGAGCGGGCAGGACCCAGTGCCACAGCCAGATGAACCGGGAGGCTGCTCTGGAATCTGAAAGGACCCTTTCCAGACACTGAGCAGAGGGTGGCAGAGGGTGGCAGAGGGTTAGCAGTGTCCCGAGAAACATCAGGGTGCTACTCCACCCAGGTGGGAGGGAGACAGGGCAGGCTGGTGTGATACAGGGGCTTGAAGGCCCCCAGAGAAATCAAGGCTGGATTTGGGGATCTAAACCCCCACATCTGGGCAGAGGTGCTGGCGTCCAAGGGAATGGGAAAAGGTAGAGTGAAGGGGGAGGTGTCTGGAGCTGACTGGGACTCTAGGAACATGGTGGCACCCTCTCCCATAGACTCCTGTCTCAGATGCCTCCCACCTCCTCAGGCCTGCACCCTCTGTCTGCCCTGAAGCACGCTGTTGTCCCATGCCCTCTCCCCTTGCACTCTTGAGAGACCGTGATGACCCGGTGTGGCTCCGTGCATAGTCCAATTCCCAAGTCTGGAATTCTGTGGAGGCTAGGGCCACAGCTGTAACCTCTGGGCCACAGCCCTCCTCTGGCTGGCATGCACTCGAAAGTGGTACGTGTGTAATTCTAGGGTTTCTCTAGATTCTGACGCGTGTGTAAACTTTTTGTCTGGTACCTGCTGCTGCTTGTTTGGGAATCAAGCCCTCTGCATCTGGCCCCTTTCAGTAAATGGTTTTCCTTCTACTCAGAGCTCTCTCTCTCTCTCTCTCTCTCTGTGTGTGTGGGGGGGGGGCTGGGGGGGTGGGAATGGGGGGAAGCAGGAAGCATGCAGGTGTGCCCTGCCCTCAGCCCACCACCACTCCCAGCCACACAGCCCACCCTTTCCCACTCCCCAACTCCAGGTACACCTGTGCCCACACGTGTGCCCACATGTATGCATGTACGTGCAGTACTTTAAGTCAACCTCAGGAGTCTTCCCTTATTTTCTGAGACAGGGTCTCTCACTGATCCAGAGTTCACTCACTAGACTAGGCCAGCAAGCATGCTTGCTACCAACTGAGCCGTCTTCCTGTCGAGCTGTTTTTGCTTCTCTGTTTTATCTTCTTGGCACATTTCCCTGTCCCCTTACTCGGTGCATTGTTTAGAATTCAGGGACGCCGGACCATCCCACCGCTCAGGTGGTCGGGCAGCTGCTGTGTGCATCCCTTCCCTCCAGATACGCTGGGGAACAGAAAGTACTGCTGAGTCGGCTCCAGGCTCCCATTTCTCCCATTCCTCGGGCCCCCGTCGGAAGGGTACCCTCAGCCCCCGTCTCAGAAGGGTACCCTCAGGCCAGGAGCATCTCCCAGCCACGTTTTACACCCTCCTCCTCTCTGGAGCTCCAGGGCATCCTCTGACAGAACCGCACCTTCCCAAAGGTACCAGAAGATCCACGTCCCTTACCAAATGCCCCCAGCAACTTTCTGAGGTCTTCCCTACCCTCCTGAGTGCACCTGCATCCTGCTCTTGAATAAACTGGGGTGTGGGGCTCAGTCATCTGGGGGTGAGGGGTGAGTGTATCACAGCCCTCCTGCCCTTTGAATTGGTGGTCTGTGGCATATCCCTCTCCAACCCTCCTGGCCTTGGGGACCTTAGGTTCTTGAGAACTCTTAGGTTCTCCTCCAAGGCTGACCACATCTTTAGGGGCTCCTCCTGCTGCTCAGCACCCCACTTCCTGCAGGGCTCCCCAGGGTTGGCTCTCTACCCTTGGTCTTAGTCAGAGCTCCCAGTTCTCATCAGAAAGGCACCCTCCTTGGAAACCAGACGACCCTGAAAGACAGCTAGGCTCCCAACTCCATTGAGCGAAGCGGTAGACAGGACAGATCTACAGTTCCTTCTCCTCTCTCCCTTTCCGGTCAACCACATTGCTCGCACAGACAGATATACAGGGTGCCCGCGCACACACGGAATGTGAGAGAGAGTCCAGGGACCGCGTGGACACAGAACTACATACATAGTCAACAACAGACATGCTAGAGGTGGCTTAGAACCCCTGGCCCACCTTGCATGGTCTGAAGGTGTTCCGAAGGAAGAGGAAACTGAAAAGGCTCTGGTCAGGCCCCAGAACACACACGGCAGCGAGCACAGTGGCCCCCCTTATCTACGGTTTTCTGCTTGTGGTTTCTGTTACCTGAGATCAACCAATGTCTCAAACATTAAGGGGAAAGTTCCAGAAACACATAATTCATGAGTTTTAAGCTGCACACACCATTTCTTGGTAGCTTGTTGACATCTTATGCCTTCCTATCCTATCTTGCTTGTGGTACAGACCCTCTCTATTTTTGGAGGTGGGGGTTCCCCCTAGCTGTCCTGGAACTCACTCTGGAGATGAGGCTGTCCTTGAACTCACAGAGATCCACCTGCCTCTGCCTCCCCAGTACTGGGATTAAAGGCGTGCGCCACCACAGCCCAGTGGACTTTCTCTTTGTCCAGAGTATCTAGGCTGATACACCACCCACCTGGAAGTTGTCTTGTTATCAGATCAACTTCTATGATTCCTCAGAGTGTCATTACTCATTATAGCACACGAGTAAGTAATGATTCTGGTCGTTTATTACAGTGTATTGTTCTATTCTATTTATTACTGGTTGTTCATCTTTTGCTGTGATTAATTTATAGATTAAACTCAATCATATACATAGGAAAACCAAGTAAGCATAGGTTCAGTATTACCCAGGGTATAAGGTTAGCCGCTGGGTATTTTGGAAGCTGGAAACTGACCACAGGCTTGAGCTGAAACAGAGGCCATGTTTTATGAGCGGCAGATAGGAAACCCCCTTTCTGGCAGGGAAGCCAGCATGACCCAAGCCCATGGAGAAAACAAATGGCCTCATTAGATGGAAAGAGGCTTCTGAGGTCCACTACCCACTCAGACACACCCCAGATGGTGCCATGTGGTGGGCATCCCAGGGTCGGCTCCAACACCGTATCCTTTAGATGCTCAGCACTGTCAGGATGGGACGGCTGGGTCAGTACTACAAGGGAGGGGAGCAGGAGGAAGCCTCGTGAGGTCATGTAAGAAAAGCAGGCAGAATGGATTTGGGGTGGCTTTTTCCTCCCTCAATGGAACCAGCCAGCCCTGGAAAGACTCATGAGATGAGCTAGCCATGGACTTCACAAGTAAATATCAGGCAAACGTATCACTAGAGTGGCCGAGAGTGATGGCGCACGTTAGCCCTTGCGAGACTGAGGGAGATGATCCTGAGTCCAAGGTCAACTGGGCTGCCTGTATATTGAATAACGAGACAATAAAGGAAGAGTGAGAAACTGTGTTCAGAGGACTACCCTGGCTGAAGTGGTACTTATGAAGGTAATCCTATGGGACCTGTAGTTGGATTATTTTTTTTTTAAAAATATTTATTTTTATCTTATGTACATGGCATTTTGCCTGCATGTATGTCTGCTCTTAACATGCATGCAATGCCCACAGAGGCCAGGAGAGGGAGTCCCAGGAACTGGACTTGCAGCCGGTTATCAGCCATCATGTGTGTGGTAGGGTAGACACCAGGGTCCCCGGGAAGAGCAGCCTGGGCTCATTTAACTACCGAGTCAGCTCTCCAGCCCCTAGAGCCTGATCCTTCATCATCTGTTTTTCTTTTTTCTTTTTGGTTTTTCGAGACAGGGTTTCTCTGTGGCTTTGGAGCCTGCGCTGTAACTAGCTCTTGTAGACCAGGCTGGTCTCAAACTCACAGAGATCCGCCTGCCTCTGCCTCCCGAGTGCTGGGATTAAAGGCGTGCGCCACCACCGCCCGGCCTCCTTCATCATCTGACAACTTGAACTTTCAATGCAATCTCCTGCACAGGCCTTTGACTGTGGAACAAAACAACTAGCCTCAGATCAGACAGCTGTATGCGGGGAAGATTTTTTTTTTTTAAAGAGATTTGCTTGTATGTGTATGAGTGTTTTGGATGTAGGTGTGTAAATGCAATCCATGTGTGTGAATGCACTGTGTGTGTGCAGTGCCTGCAGAGGCCAGAAGAGGGTGCTGGACACCCTGGAACTGGAGTTAGGGACAGCTACCTCTCCATGTGGGTGCTGGGCAGTAAACCCAGATCCTCTGCAGGAGCAGCACGTTTGTTTGCTTGTTTTTAGCACCGAGCTGATGGGGAAAGGTTTTAGCCTATCAGGCTAATAGCCACACCCCACCATTAGCCATTAGCTAATTATTCCGCCCCATCATTAGCCATTAGCTAATTATTCTGGGTTGGACCATCAGGTCCCGATTAGGTATAAAAGACTGGATCCACATGGGAAAGCTCTCTCTCTGCAGATCATGGGTTGGTGCACTTGTGGGATCCAGGGTCTGGTATTGTAAATCAGTTTGTATTCTTTACCCTATTAAAGTATATATCTTAGATGTAGCTGGCTTGGGCGATAATTTATTAAATTCCACACCGAGCCATCTCTCCAGCCCCTGAAGTAAAGATTTAAACACAGATTGCTCATCCCTGATCCAAAACACGTGGGGGTGATAGTGCTTTTGGATTTTTTTTTTTTTTTTTGGTTTCTCGAGACAGGGTTTCTCTGTGGCTTTGGAGCCTGCACTGGAACTAGCTCTTGTAGACCAGGCTGGTCTTGAACTCACAAAGATCTGTCTGCCTCTGCCTCCCGAGTGCTGGGATTAACCGCGTGCGCCACTACCGCCTGGTGTGCTTTTGGATTTTAATGTATTTTAAAAATTTTGGAGTCTTGATACATTTCTATATATGTAACAAGATAACCTGGAAATGGGTTCCAAGTTTAAGTTTAAAAACTCATTTAGGTTTCATACGCACCTTATACATACATCCCGGAGCTAACGTAGAGAATGTGTGGACACACTGGCATGGGATTGAACCTAAGCCCGCACTTATGCTGAGTAAGAGCTCTGTCACTGAGGCCTAACCCCCACTTTTTTTTTTTTTAACATTTTGAGATAGTGTCCCACTAAGTTGCCCAGGTTAGCCTTGAACTTACTCATGATGGAGCCCAGGCATGATTGAATTTGCCATCTTCCTGCCTCAGCCTCTACCTGTTCTGATCCTGTCTGCAGTGTGAGCCCCTCCCTCGAACCCCAGTCTCATGTCAATTACCTAGTGTATTCCTTCACACTGGCAAACACCTCACACGCAGTGCCCGCTCCACCCAGCTCCTGCTACTCTTTCCCCACCCCTAGTAAAAATGCTGCCCTGTTCACCCTGACCCTGTGGCTTGGGCCCAAAGCTTGGGCATTATCCTTGGTTCCCTGTTGTTCTTTGGTCCCCAGCCAGCCCCCATGGAGCCACCTTCAGAGTACCCAACCCCACCCACGGCGCAGCCATCTCGCCACCAGTGACACTGGCCTCAAGGCTGGCCTCTAAAGCTGCTTTATTCCTTTACAGCCCCGCAGCCAGAGTGACCCTTTTAAAGGCTGGAAGTCGGTGGAGCCCAGGCCCAACGGCTGCATCTGCAACACAGTCCTGCAGAAGCGCAGGGAACACTGCAGAAGAGGAGACAGGAAGGCTCTAAGAGCCAGAGATCAGGGAGTTTGTGGTGAGATTGTGTTCCCTGATGTCAGAAGCTACATCCTTACAGTTTCACCAGCATGACTACCCAGGTGTGAGTGCATCAACAGACAAGCCAAAGTGGATGGGGGAACATTCACGAGGACTCAACCCTACACGGAGGAAACCACAGGAAACTAAAGAACGCTGTGAGTGGAAGACATGGTGGTCTCCAGGGACGAGCAGAGCAATTCCTTATCCAGTACCCAATGGTCATCCTTGAAAATGTATGTACGGGTAACGTTATACAGACTGTATATATATATATATATATATATATATATATATATATATATATATATGTACATATAAATACATATATGCATGTGAAAACAATGGGGAAAAAGGTCAGGAATCTGAAAGAGAGCAAGAAGGGATATATGGGAGGGTTTGGGGGAATAAAAGGGAAGTGAGAAATGAAGTATTATAATCTCAAAAATAATAATTTTTCAAAAAGACAGAAATTAGCTCTGTCACTGCTCAGCTCCCAGGGCTGTGTTGAGGGACACTCTGGTCTGAGCCGGTGTCACTAGCAGTCAAGGCTGCTGTGCTAGGACCATCATTCTGTGTTCTTATCGTCTATGCCCCCCCCACTGTGTGCCGTGACAGCAGACATGCCTCCTGCTTGCCACCCAGCAGCCATTCAGTCCTGCTCCCTCGCTTCCAACAAACCTCGTCAGCCAGCATAGAGACCCATATCTGCCACCCTGTCCCTGGCAGATTTCTCCACAGGACTTGCTACCTTGTATCAAAGGTTCACGTGTTTGCTCTCTGACTTCCCTACCCAACTAAAAGCGCCCTGGGGGCAGGGGGTTTCCTCTGCTTACTGACATCCAGGCCTTGAAGCACCACCTGTCACAGGTGCTTAGTAAAGACTGACTGAGATGAACCTTTTGCAGCCAGGGGGAGCCTTTGTGCCACCGAGCACATCACTCAGGGGTCGAGACTTTTTATGCCAGCCGTCTGCTAGCCTTGAAACCTTACGGCTGGCCTAGGGTGGGCTGCGGATGGAAACTTAGGCGTGAACAATGGTCCCCACTCACAGGGAAGAGCCACGAAGGAGGCTCCAGCCTCAGAGCACTGGGTGCCCGGGTAAAAGATGTACGTGAGCAGGCAACAGTCCACGTCACCCAATGTCCATGGGGGCTCTCACCAAGGTCCCACAGCCTGAGGAGCCCACCACAGAAAGTGCTAGGTCTAAAATCCCACTTACCAGGGTCCCTTTCACGAAACTTCAAGGTGACAAGAGTATGAGGCCAGCCTTTCGTTTTCAGCCCCTCACGTTTTCAGTATCTATTTCAAACTTTTCTCTACAAGCCTTGACCACTCCCCGCAGCCTCCCCTGGCAATGTCACTTCCTACTGCATAGAAAACACAGAAGCCATCAGACCAGAACAGCCTCTGCTTCCTGCCACCACACCTGTGTCTCCCTGCACGGGGCCCCTGATCTGCCCTGGCCTATTGCAGTGGCTGCAGAGGTAACTTCTGAATCCAGCCCAGCTCTCTGGCGGGCAAATGCCTGCAGTGGCTTCTCATCCATGTTCACTTGCTCCACCAGGGGCCACATTGGCCAGCTCCAACCTCCAGCATTCAGCGTGAAGTCTCTCACAGGGCTGGGGAAAGCCGAAGTCTCCCTTCTCTCAGCTGTCCCTGTAATCTCGTGCCGCCTCCCTACTAGCCCACATCCCCTCATCCACACAACCCCAGCTTCCCAAGAAGGACTTAGACTCTTACCACCCCCAAACTTCTCTCTTCAAGGCCTCTTGTGACTTCACTAATGCCACTGGTCAAGCTGGTCTTCCCCTTATCTGTCCTGGAGGCAGCTTGAGACACAGTTGACCCCTGACAGCCCGGACTTAACACACACACACTTTAAAATATTGACTAGCTTCCTTGAAAGCACCCTGAGCTGGCATGGTGTACAATGATATGGTCCCTTCTTCTCCTCTCAACCCAGACATCCTCCCTGAGAGACCCACCTGCAAGACCTGTCCACTTCAGACACTACAAAGTCAATGCATCTGAAAAGGAGCAGGACATCCCCGCCCTAGGTTGCTTTCTCCAGTTACTACTAGGAGAAGGTTCATTCTCTTCCCTAGCCACAAAGGCAGCCCATGTGCCTCACACGTATGTTCTGCCCACGTGCTTCACACGTATGTTCTGCCCACGTGCCTCACACGTATGTTCTGCCCACGTGCCTCACACATATGTTCTGCCCACGTGCCTTACACGTATGTTCTGCCCACGTGCCTCACACGTATGTTCTGCCCACGTGCCTCATACCCCACCCGATTTTGTAGCCTTGTCATTTTGTTCTGCTTCTTTTACACAAGTATTTATTTTCACGTGTACTATTGTTTTGCCTGCACGCAAGTGTGTGCACCAGGTGCACACAGTGCCCGCGGAGCCCGGAAGAGAGCCTCCGACCTATTGGAAGCAGAGTCACAGACCGTTGCAAGCTGCCCTGTAGATGTTGGGAACTGAACCCAGCTCCTCTACAAGAGCAGCCGGTGCTCTTAGCTGCAGAACCACGGCCCCAGTACGGCTGCTTTTCTGTCTTTGACTGATGCTGACTTGGAGATAGGATACATCTTCCTAGGCTACACCCAAGCTACATTCCTACTTCCCTCTCAGAAGAAGACAGAAGTCCCTTTGCAGTCTCTGCTTAGTGCGGCCCCATTCTCCAACCACCTTCTCCATTTCTAAGCCACCCATTTGAACAAGGAAGAAGGTGAAGGCCTGGCTGGGGACTCCAAGTCAGACCCATCCGCAACTCCCCACTCCTAGTGACCTGGAGTCCCTGGTTCGCCTCTTTGGTCTGCTCTATTTCCATCTGCCAGGTCCTTGTGTTGGCCTCCTACCAAATTCTGTTCTTCCTCTAAATGTCAGTCTGCTTTGGGTCTTTCCAAGGATCTGGAGTCCTGGCCCTAACTCCCACTCCACCCCTACCCCCCAGCCGCCACCTCTGAAGCTGCCTGGGGCTCATTCTAGCTAATCCCCTGTGTCCTGTCCCAATCCTCCACCACCTGAGGTCTCTGGCCAAGACTCAGAAGTGACAGCATAGGATGGCATAGCTTCTGGTCTGTCCTGGCCTATGCATTCATTCAAACCCACATGGCTGTAAGGCCAGGCATGCCTTCCCCAGAGCCACAGAGATCTCACAACTCTGCTGGTAAACACACAGCCTTCCTGAGCTCTCACGCGCCGGACATTGGCTCAGTTTACCTGTCTAGAGCTCCAGGTGAAGACATCACCACCCCTTCAAGCCAGGGGGACTACAGATGCTCATGAGGCGTGGGCAACTTGCCTTGATCACATGACCACACCCGGAAAGTCAAAACCCAGATTTGACTGCTTCTCGTGCTGAGGCACCAAACACCCACAATGCCAGCATTTTGGAGGGGAGGCAGGGAGGCTGCTGCCACGCTCCAGGCCAGTCTGGGCTACATAGTGAGTTCAAGGGTCGCCTGAGCTATGTAGTGACATTTTGTCTCAAAAATGAAAGAGAGCAATCCAGGTTCGAATCCCAGCCTGCCAGGTTATACAACCCACACTCCTCCACTCTGATGGAGACCCTCTGCAGCAGGGTGCAAAGAAAAACAGAATACAGACCAACTGGGGCCCGAAGAGAGTAAATTGCTACTCCAGGCCATCCAGGGAAGAGGTTATTCTGAGCCTGGTCAGGGAGAAACGCAGCAGTGGGAGATCTGGATGCAGCTCGAGACGCCTGTCTAGGAAGCTCTCGAAGCATCACATAAACCAAGGTGACGAATACAGCAGAAAGCCAGCGTCTTTCCTTAAGAGTGGAGGTTTAAGCCTTAGAGCGACAAAGAACTCCGAGAGAGGAGCCTGGGGACAGAAAGCTGATTTCCAGACATAGCCACATTGGCACCTCCAAGGCAGGAGGAGGATGGGAGGAGGAAGAGGGCCAAATTAGGGAGTCCCAGTGGGGACACAGCCAGCTCCAAGGCCGATGGACAGGCTAGCGGACAGCTGCAAGGCGCCTGCTGGCGACAGAGGATTATCAGAGCCTTCATGAGCCCTCTGAACAGCAGCTCAGCAGGTGCAGGGAACCCCAGGAGGCTGAAGCCCAAAGTGCAGACTTCCAGAGAAGCCGGGAGAAGAGAAACTCTGGGAAACGCAGAGCCTCCAGTCAACAGCAGAGAGAGCCTGCCTCAGAAGACGGCGGGTTCCTCATGGAGGTGGGGGTTCCTGGCTGGGTTGGGAGGAGTACAGCTTGGCCGTGAGGGAAGAAAAGGCTGTGGGGAGATTCCAGAGGTGCTCTGAATTGGCAAGGAGCGGGGACACTGACTCGGCACAGGCTGCGGAAATGAGAGCTGCCCTCTGGGCTATCAGGGGTGCAGAGGACCCTACCTGCACATCTGAGTGCACCGCACAGGGCTGGGCGGCACAGGTGCACACTGCCTTTGCTAGAACATCACAGTCAGCTGCCTGCAGCAGGCACTCATGCAAAACGTGCCCGGGACTAGAGTTTCTGTTGCTACTAACGAGTGTTTTCACTTTTATTTCGAGGTCTGCCATTCCACTTCCTTCTGAGACAGGGCTTGCCAGCCGCCACACATAGGAATTCCTCAAGCACTGTTTTCTTAGCAAAGCAACACAGAAGTGCTGGCCCAGGCCTGGTAGTGGTGGTGGCAGGTGTCCCAGCCCTTGGGATTCCTCTTCTGTCCCATGGAATGAGTCACCTCCCCCTGTCCCTAACGTGCAGTAGACATTCCACCCGCTAGCCCTCCCAGCCTGACCATAGCTCTGTAGGGGCACCAGCTCCCGCACACCAGAACCCTGGGAAAGCTACAACCAGAGGCAGAGGAAGCGCTTAGAGACTGTATCTGTCCCTGTGTCCCCTTCCTCTAGTTTGTTAAGTCTTTAAACCTGCAGTTTGGGGCTAATATCTGGCTGGTTCTCCCATCACCCCCTGTCTGAAGAATCTTGGCTTCTGGTCAACATATAATGGCAAGAAGGTAGGGGTTGAGTCAGAAGACTTGGGCTTGGGTCCTGCCCACTGCTGCTGCTGGGAGATCTTTCTTGTCACTTCTAAGTGGACTGGAAGGAAAAAAAAGCACCTGCCTCTCCCTAGTCTGATGTGACCGGTTATTAATAACCTGCATTTGATTCCTGGGATCTAATCATCACTAGCACCTGTCCTCAGTAGCTGGGCGACACACCCCGGGTAAACCGAGTGCAGCTCAGCCAAGATCTTTTTAGGCTAACCATTGCCAGACACAGGTCCTGCCCCAGGCACTCGGTGGCAGGAGTGGACAGAGTGGGTTTGTTCACACAGCAGGAGACGTCTCTAGCAGACTGTTGCCCACACTGCTGGTAACTGATGTCCCAGGAACTTCATGGGAATCTAAGCCCTCTTGCTGACCCGTCAGACTAAACAGGGGGGAGGCAGATGCGGCTCTCTGAGAAATCAAGGTGACGGTCCTGAAGCAGAAACCTCAGAGTCCCACGCCTGACTCTGCAGCAGAGCTCAGGGGTTGTTGACACAGGATGCTTCCCCTCACCATCTGGGGGATGTGGAAAGCTGCCCTGACTCACAGGGTGTCGTGGGAAAGAAGTGACAGGAGCCATGAGCAAATGGGTTTGAAAGGGACAGCGCCACTCACATTCGGTGACTCCTTTTTCCTTCACGGTCCCCTCAGCAACATGGAGATTATACCTGCACCTGCCTACATAAGGGCTCGTGTCTCCCACTGGTCCAATGGGACTGACTCAGAGGCCTTGGCTTGCAAGTCACCCCTGAGATACCCCAGATGTGAAAGTTCCTACTCCCAGCAGCCGGGCCCCTATGTCATCCACCCACGTCCAACGGGTTCTCCGCTGACGTTGGCCATGCCTCTCCCACACTGCAGGCCTCAGCCAGGGACCCTGAGAAAGTCACTGCCCCTTTCCACAACCTATCGCTACAAGACACCCAGGGAAGCTCCAGTCCAGGACCTGGGGATGACGCAACCTGAACTCACCACATGAGCAAAAGCTAGCCATTTCTAACCTTCAGCTCCCATTCATCTTTCCTGCTGTAATTTTTGCTTTTGTTCAAAACAGTCGTCCAAGGAAGATTTGCACTCAAACCCTCAGTGGGGCCACACTCCTGGCTATGGGCTGTGAAGCAAGTCAGGCAAGTGGCCACTGGACCAGAGAGTTCTTATGAACCTGGTCTTTTGCTGCCCAAAATTATCTCTCACACACCCAGAAAGCTCTGTTCTCAGAAACGTTTAACCCAATTTCTTTGCATTTCAAGTCTTCTCAAACACTTCAAACATTTAAAAATGCATATATTCCTTTCCAGCCCTAATCCAATTTTCGCACCGCACCTATGCCCCAATATTTACTGCAACGAGCTGGTGGCTGCTGCTTTTCTCACAAGCTGTGGAGGGCTGGGGAGAAGGGAGCTTCTCCTCGTTTCACAGACCTCAGCCCACAGCCGAACTCCGACCAGCCCAGCGCCTGCCGCGGCGAGATACCGAGTGCTCAAAGTAAATCTGAAATAGCCAAATATGGAAAGTCAGCAGGACGGAGTGAAAAGGCTGAGGGAAAAAAAAGAAGCAAACCTAGAAGGACCCGCCACGAGTCCTCAGAACCGTCAGACCCTACAGCTGGGTGGCAAGGGGGTCAAGCAGTGGTGTGAAAAAAACAGTCTCCGTCCACCCTGCTGGGTGCTCACCTCCAGGCGCCTGGGTCTGCTCAAATCTGGAACTCACCTTCTGGAAAGTCGGGTGTTATCCCCAAACAAGCACGCACTGTAGCACCGGTGCAGATCTTTGTCCCTGGCATTAAGTTCACGTTAACGGGTTCCGCTTGCAAAGTGCCTGGGTGGGGTGGGGGTGGGGGTCGGCGAGCGCGGGTGTCCCGGGTCGCCTCAGTCCCCCCGCCCGCCTACCACACACGCCTTCGGCTCGCCGCCCTGAGCTGCTTTCGGTTTCAGGGTAGCTGGGACGGTCGGTTCACCCGGCCTCCGCCACCAGCGGGACTCAGCCCCTGGCACCGGGCAGCTTCGCCTTATCAGCAGGCGCAGTCCAGCCCCAGAGGTGGCCTCAGGGAGGGGCGGGGCCGAGGATGGGGGCGTGGTCGGACCGTCCTGGAGAGGGGCGTGGTCACGACGCCCAAGAGGCGGGGCAAGAGGGCCTGGAGGCGGCCCGGAACTCCTGCGAGCTGGGAGGCTGAGTCACCCACACACCCTTGAAGCCTAGCCTTCTCTTTTTAGGACCGTCGGCACCTCATGTGCCGCTGAACTGTATGTGTTTTGCATTTCAATAAGCCTCTTTCCTGTCCCCCCCAAACCTGTTTGTTCTGGAGCAGAAGTTTGCTCGAGATCAGAGGTCTGACTAAAATCACTTCTTCCTGGAGCTTCCTACAGAGCAGTACAAATCCACCGCCAGCCCTCATCCTGCTGTTAGCCTAACATTAGCAGTCTCTGAGAGCTCATCAGTCAAAAGCTCCCCAGACAGCTCTCCTGGTCTGCAGAGCCACCTGGTGCCTGAACTACGAGAGCCATCTGAGCTCTAGAGGTGACCCAGATGATCTACTCAAGGCTAGAACTTCGATCCTGGGCTGGCCTCCCAACTCCTAAACACTGGACTGTTACAATGTACTCGCTCCACACAGTCACAGTAATTTCAGCCTATATGAGTGAAACGAGATAGCATCCCAAGTCAGCTAACCGCGGGAAGTACTTAGCCATCCCGAGTGTCAACTGCCCGTCACTAAGAGAAGAGGGTACTAGGTGCCTTGGAGGGAACACAGGTTTGTGTTGGAGCTGGGTGGCAGCTTTAAGGAGTAGATATGGAGTCTGGAGGAGCAGCCAACAGGAGTCGGACGTCCCCATGCAAGTCTTGGGTTGGCAAGAGCAGACACTCAGTGGGGAAGATGGGTTTGCTTTGGCAGTCGGGATTGGCTTGTTCTTGGGAGAACTGAGAGAGCTGCATTCTGGGAATGAGCCCAAGTCCTCCTCCCGGTCCCTCCACAGAGCACATCTATTGTACTTTCTACCTCCCCTCACACTACTGCAAGGTGAAACAACCCCATACATTGATCCTGTCTTCGTTAGGGTCCCATTGCTGTGAAGAGACACCATGACCATGGCAACTCTCATAAAGGAAAACATTTAGCTGGGGCTGGCTTACAGTTTAGAGGTTTAGTCCATTATCTTTATGGCAGTAGGCAAGGAGAGGGGAGCTGAGAGTTCTTACACCTTGGTCCAAAGGCGACAGGAAGTGAACTGTCTCCCTGAGCACGTCTTGAACATATGAGACCTTAAAGCCTGCCTCCACAGTGACACACTTCCTCCAACAAGACCATACCCACTCCATCAAGGCCACACCTCTTAATTGTGCCACTCCCTTTGGGGGCCATTTTCCTTCAAACCACCACAGATACCATGTCTGCTATGAAAAATACAGCAAGGCTGGGTCACTGATGCTATGCTCGGCTATGATTCCCTGGTCTCTTTTAACCGATTGAATGAAGTAATCTGCTCCAAAATGAGACCCAAGGTTTTGATATGATGAAATCCCAAGCTGGAGAGAATAAATTTTCATCAAATGGTGGCCGCCAGATTCCACAGACAGGTCTAAATAAGGACACATAGGACTTTTTGGTGGGGTTGGAGGCATGGAACACACTAATTTTTTTTTTTTGTCTGAATGGATGTCTATAACCTTGTGTGTTCCTGGTGCTCACGGAGGTCAGAAGAATGAACTGGAGTTACAGATGGTTGTGAACCACCATGCGTGAGTTGTGATTGAACCCAGGTCCTCTGGAAGAGCAGCCAGTGTTTGTAATGCTGACAAGATCGTCATCAGAAGTGGAGGCTAAGTTCCCAGTTCCCACTGTTGATCCTAGAGTCATGGGCAGGATGACTAAGACAACAAACACAGACCCTGGGGTGCAGCCCAGATGGAAGATCATGTGACCTCTCCTAAATTTTTTTTGATGGTGGCTGGGCCCATAATTTCACTTCTTGGAAGACTAAGGCAGGATTGCTGAGTTCAGTGGCAGCCTGGGCTACATCAAGACCTTGTCAATTGGGGGCACAGAAGTCCTTGTGCTGAAAGTGCTAGGGAAAATATGTTAGATATGCAGGGATCTCTTCTTGAAGGAGGAAAGACTTGTTTTCTGCCCAGAACGCTGGGAGTAGTTATTATGAATGACCTGGTCATCTTTTTGCTATCTGTAGAATCAGAGCTCACCCACCCAGTGTTGTTATAGACAGAGCTCACCCACCCTGCGCCGCAGAGGCAGAGCTCACCCACCCTGCGCCGCAGAGGCAGAGCTCACCCACCCTGCGCCGCAGAGGCAGAGCTCACCCACCCTGCGCCGCAGAGCCAGAGCTCACTCACCCTGCGCCGCAGAGGCAGAGCTCACCCACTCTGCGCCACAGAGGCAGAGCTCACCCAGAATGTTATCCCAGACGCCTTCCCACCCAGATAGACTTTATCTTCATTTCACGTTAGTAGAACCCGTCCCTAGGGGAGATGTCACATGTACTTCATGGCCTACTGACTTCTCTGCTATTTTGTCAGAGACCACACGAGATTCTAGCCTTTTAGCTGTAGAACCTGCCTTCATGGTCACATGTACTCTGTAGCGGAATTTCTGTTCAGCCACATATTTTTTTAACTGATTTTTTATTGAGTTCTACATTTTTCTCTGTTCCCCTCCCTGCCTCTATCCTCTCCCAAGGTCCCCATTCTCCCAATTTACTCAGGAGATCTTGTCTTTTTCTACTTCCCATGTAGATTAGATCTATGTGTGTCTCTCTTAGTGTCTTCATTGTTGTCTAGGTTCTCTGGGATTGTGGTTTGTAGGTTGGTTTTCTTTGGTTTATGTTTAAAAACCACTTATGAGTGAATACATAGGATATTTGTCTTTCTGGTTCTGGGTTACCTCACTCAAAATGTTTTCTAGCTCCATCCATTTGCCTGCAAAATTCAAGATGTCATTATTTTTTCTGCTATGTAGTACTCCACTGGCTAAATGCACTACATTTTCCTTATCCATTCTTCAGCCAAGGGGCATTTAGGTTGTTTCCAGGTTCTGGCTACGACAAACAATGTGTGAAGCCACATCTTAAGTTTTATTGTGTACCATGAATGGGAACGATTGTTGCAAGCACAATATCATCCAAATTCTATTTTGTCTAAATATGCCTACCTTAAGCTGCCTGGTGATATGGGATTCCCCTCTGCATGCTATGAATACTACTGGTTAATTAATAAAAAAAAAACTGACTTGGCCCTGATAGGGTAGAGTAGAGCTAGGTGGGGAAAACTAAACTGAATGCTGGGAGAAAGGAGGCAGAGTCAGAGAGAAGCCATGGAGCTGCCATCGGGGACAGACATGCCGAAACTTTGCTGGTAAGCCACGACCTCACAGTGATGCACAGATTAATGGAAATGGGTTAAATTAAGATGTAAGACCTAGCCAATAAGAAGCTGGAGGTAATGGGCCAAGCAGTGATTTAAACAATATGGTTTCTGTGTGATTATTTCCAGAGTCTGGGTGGCCAGGAAATGAACACGCGGCCTCCCTAAGATAGCCTGGCATCAGATTCCCTGATGCAGGTTTGATGCAGGTTGTGTTCTCCCTTCTTCACAGATGGCTCCTCAGCCTGCCTTGACAGCTGCAGGGACACCCTCGCTTGCTTAAAAACAAAGCAAAACAAAACATAAAAATGCCTGAAGGTATATGGGAAAGACAAAACATAAATGTACGCGATAAATAAAGCTGGTTTAAGCCTGTAATCACAGCTTCAGGAGGCAGAGGAAAGAGGATCAGGAGTTCAGGTCAGTCTCAGATACATAGCAAGTGTGAAGCAGCCTGGGCTGCAAGAGACTGCTTCAACAAAACAAACAAAAAACAAAACAAAAAGTCTGGTGCCTTTAATACTTGCACTGGGGAAGCAGGGAGTTCTCTGAGTTCAAGGCCGGGCTGGCCGACACAGTAAGTCCCAGGATAGCGAGGACTATGCCGAGAGCCTCTGTGTCTCAGAAAAGCAGCATATAGATGTGTAGATGAAAACCACATTTATGGACGCCAAGTGTGCACACTATGTCCAGCGCTTGATCCATCGTAGCCCATTGTCTTGGTCAGTGTTCTACTGAGACACCGTGACCGCGGCAACTCTTATAAAAGAAGCATTTATTCGGGGATGGCTTACGGTTTCTGAGGTTCAGTCCACTGTCATCACGGTGGGAAGCATGGTGGCATGCAGGCAGACATGTAGCTAAGAGTTCTACATCTGATCTGCAGACAGCAGGAAGAGCAAGATGCTGGGCCTGGCTTGGGCTTTTGAAACCACAGAGTCCACCCCCAGTGACACACTTCCTCCAACAAACCCACACTTCCTCCAGTAAGCCAATAGATGACCAAGCATTCAAATATATGAGCCCATAGGGGCCATTCTTACTCAAACCGCTTAATCATAATTTTACAGGTTGGAAAACTCACCGATTGGACCATTTTCTCCAAACCAGAAAACTCTGAGGTGGGAGATGAACCTAGGAAGTCAGGTTTGGGCCTCTTAGCCACGACAGTACCCTGCCCTCCAAAGCAGCCTGAAGACAAAGGTGGATTTGAGCAGTTTTATTATTTTAAAAGTATTCTTCAGTATTATTTTCCATATCATATTTAACTGTAAACTAATTTACTAACCCTTAAACTAGATTCACCTACAAAGAGAAGGGTTGGAAATTACGCACAGACTCCTTCTGCAGAAGGAAAGGGCAAACACCTGATGCTTCCGGCACACTGCGGGTTGCCTACAGCCAATGGTCTCATTTCCTGGAGTGGCTGCCAGCTGATGACGAAGGGAGGCTGCCATCTGCTGGTCGGTGCCTTATTTCCCTCATTCTACACCGAAGATCGCTGAGATCGTGTCAGTGGAGGACAAAAAGCGTACTTTCAATCACAAGAGATAAAAGTGACCAGACAAGGAGAAAAAAAATCTTTTCCTCGGGCTCGGAACTGCACCGTTAGTCTCCGTTATGGGCTACAGTATGCTCATCAGGGGACACGTAGAAAGTGTGGCACAGCGGCCGGCCAGGGGGAAGCAACCCTGATGGCGCTGCTTGCTGGCTTCCCAAGTGTGCTGCCCCCCCCCCCGCAGCCGTGGGTTTCTTCCTGACCAGAGGCAAACGATCCTTTCTATTCCAACAAATAACCGCCCTAGGCTAAGGCTTTTGTTGACTCCTCCAAAAAGACAGGCAGCGGGCAGATCTCCCCAAACGGATATGATTAGTTTTGTAAGATACTCTCTCTGGAGTGGTGAGATGACTCAGTGGTTAAGAGCATTCCCAGAACCCACGTGGCAGCTCACAGCTGTCTGTAGCTCCTGCTGCCCTCTTCTGGTTGCTGCCGGCAGTGCATTCGCCAGGGCAGACACGGGCATGCACACAGATTCCGGCCCAGAGCCCTCACAAGTCCTCAGGAAGGACCCAGCCCTTCCCAGTAGTCTCTGATTTGCGAATGACAGCTTGCAAATACCTCCATGCAACTACCATCTCCCTTCATTGTTCCTAAGTGGTCCAGGGATAAAAGAGATGTGAGGAAGAGGGGTTGGAACAAAAGATTTCTGACAAGCAAAGGAGGAGAGGGGGTGGATGCAAGGGAGGGTAGGGGGCTGAAGATGAGAAAGTTTGCTTGAAAATGCCATGCTACCCAATACTTGGTGCGATAATTAGAAAACGCCAATAAAAGACCCCCAGGAGCCATGCTCCTTCACTGAGGGACTGGAGAAGATGAGGCTAGGGGGATGGATCATCTTCCCAGTCAACCACACCTGGAATCAACTCAAATCCAAGCAGTGTGGGCACCTGTGACAGACTTTCTAGACTGGGAAGAGCCATCTCAGTATGGACCACGCCTGCTGATGGCAAGCCACCTAAAAGGACACGGAAGTTTTAGTTTGCTTTTTCCTGCCCGATCCCACTCTCGCTGGCAGGGTCAGTCACCCTGTCACTGAGGCAGCCCTTCAGTGGCATCAGGACCTACTTCTTTGGGGTTCCAACCCAGACTGAAGATCAGCGGCTCTCTCAGACACCAACTCCAGGTCTGCGCCGTGGAGACATCCTGTGTTGTAACTGGGCCTTTCTGTCAGGAGGTGGCCTTCGCTGGGCTGCTCAAACTTTGTCCGTAAGCCACTCCCATAGCGCTGCGTCTCTATGAAGACGTGTTTACCTACTCCCACGGGTTAGCCGCTGTGAAACCGATTGATGGATTAATACAACAAGGCTCCTAAGCTTGACTGGGGTTCTTCCTGCACTCAGTTACTACCACCTCACAAATAAGGTGGTCCTGTAGGTGTCTAAGTTAAAAACCACGTTTTGGTTTCTTGTTCATATGCTCCCTGCAATCAGAATGTGGCTGTTATTTATTTTGGGCAAGCCCACAGGGAAGGACAAATCTTTTTTTTTTTTTTGGTTTTTCGAGACAGGGTTTCTCTGTGGCTTTGGAGCCTGTCCTGGAACTAGCTCTTGTAGACCAGGCTGGTCTCGAACTCACAGAGATCCGCTTGCCTCTGCCTCCCGAGTGCTGGGATTAAAGGCGTGTGCCACCACCGCCCGGCTGGGAAGGACAAATCTTCTCAAGCCCTAAGCTACCTTCTTCCTGAGGGTCCTGGTGTCCCTTTGCTGTCAGGAGGGAGCATCAATAGGACATACCTAGCTAACAACTGAATTTTGTACTTTGAACCAAAACACTTTGTCATTTTAGAAGTAACGACTGTGACGGTCCACATTAAGACAGAGTCCTGCCTTCTCTCACTTCTTGTGTGCGGTTCTACTCAGCTGTCAGCTTATTCTCGGCCATCACTTAACTTGGTTTCCATCCACATTACCATGACTTCCATACCGGAATTAAATACCTTTTTCTTGAATTTTAACCGATGTAGCAACAGTGTGATTTATTTTTAGTTGCACTATGAAAACACTCCGGTGTAGATCTCTCAGAATAGATGACTTCAGAATTAACAGAAACGGCCATGAAGAGAGTTCTAGGCTTTGAGATGTGTACATAGGTGTATGTAGATATATATATATATCTCCTGCATTTAGAATTTCACAGTGAAGAGGTCCTAAATTCTCATACAGCATGAGGTCATATAAGAATAGAAGACGTGGACACCTTTAAATCTTTAATCCTTTAGGCAGCAAGCATATTACTCTTCCAGGCCAAACACTGCTCAAACAGAAAAGGAAAATAAAGACGTGCAAAATATTTACAAACTATGAAAAGCACACAATCAAGACATCTCACTATATACACGAATCATATTTTCATGAAACTACGGCTTTCCTACCGTGTGCTCTCGTGTCTGTTAGTAAAACTGCAACCCATCCCTCAGATGCAGCACCGCGGCCCAGGTCTGGACACAGCAGATTTTAAAGGAACCATAAGATCCTGAACATCTGGACAGACAGACGCTGGTGCTGACCATCTGACTGACACTTCCCCAGACTGTACTGAAGGTCTACTGACAAGAGACGAGACAACGAAAGCTGTCAAGGTATAATATGCACACACACAAGACAAGTGCTTAAAATATGCTCTAGACAGTTTAAGTTACATAACCGTCTTCCATGGCTTTTAAAGTAAAAATAAGTATAAATTCTTTAATATTCCTTCTGAATCAGTTGCATTTTATATGGGGCATAAACTATTAAGGTGATCCAATAAGAAACAAAGGGCCTCTCCTGCCAGCCACTTTCAATTATGTCAGAATGGAGGGTCCTTATGAAGGAAACCTTGAGAATGAAAACTGACCAATGAATTTATATCTAGGGCTCTTTAAGGTGGGGGAGCCTTTACACAAAGGGACTATTTTTCCAACACTTAGGAACACATGACCTCTTGGATGTGGACAGTCTGTTCAGACACTAGCAATCCACCCCCTCTGCAACAAGCCATGCTTCCAATACGGAATCATTGTATCAAAACTATCGGTACCACACTGTTGAAATGCTAACATTGTAAAACAGTCTTTGTGGGTGCTAATGATTTCACATTGGAACACAAAGACTTTCAGTCTGTTTCATCATAAAAACGGGTCTCAGTACATTAGTCAACGGCACAATTATTGCAATAACACAGACTCTGAAATTCATCTCATGAAGGGTGCTGAAGATTTAACCAGAAGTGAAACCACAAGCACAGGTTGGCTGCAAGGATTGCACCAGTGTATCCAAATGTGCGATAAGATTCAGGAAAACAAACATCCTTTGTATCAAATGAAGACCCTGCTAAGGAGGATGAGGGCGACTTTAAGTTCAGAAGATAAACTGTAAAAAGTGGCTCCATAACCCCCATCTCTACAGAACAAACAAAACACATCCTGCTCTGTTCCAGACACAGGCCGATATTAGCTGAAAGCAAATAGCAAAATTAACAGTTTTGAAGAACTTAAAGACATCATCTCTCACCAAATTTTAAGCCCATTTTCTGCAAGTGAATGATTCCAGACCTCTATTACTGATAGACAACAGGGTCATGACCTTTAAACAAGGACTTTATGCTAGGACCCCAAACCATGTTAAAGGATTAGCAGGTTCAATACATTCTTTGTGGTTTCATATAATTGCTTTGCAATTGATTTAATTGCTTTCTTTTAAAGGAATATATTAGAATTCCTTTAGAAAAAAAGCAACATATTTTGAAAAAAGGGATATGAAGCTATAATTTCTTAAATATGAACATATCAAAATCTGAAATGCAGGCTATTTATTCTTGCACTCCTAACATAGGAAAGTGTTTTTTTTTAAAAAAATTTAAATTAAAGAAAAAAGCAAAAAGCTAAAAATCCTTAAGGAACTTAAGGAGTTTTTAACAATTCTTAAGTCAGTATTTTTGTACTAACAGCTTTGAGTATGAAGAGGCAGGAAAATAAGAAACCTCAACAAAATAAATACAGTAAAAATAAACACCCCCTCCCCGTATATAGAATCCTTTTCCTCCCATGAGATCCCACTGGTGAACACTGGAACGGAGGCCAACTCGAGGCTCCCTGTGGTGTCACACCCACTTCCGCTCGCTCCTCCACGGCCACAGGACTCGTTAGCAGCCTTGGTACCTAGGAAGGACGCTTTCCTCTTGGGTGAGAAATAACTGCCACTTTGTCCAGTCTGCTCTTTAGTGCAGTGAGGACTGTGACTCTGTCTGTATTCCAATGAGTGAAGGTGGCTGCTGGCCACCAACTGTGGTCAGCACCGGTCTTGGGTTTAGGCGGGGCGGCATAGAGTTAGCAGGGCGAATGAGAGGTGGTGGAGGCTGGTTGAGAGTTGGCCGGGGTTGGATGAACCGAGCCTGCTGCTGGAGTGGCGGAGGTTGCCGGTGAAGAGCAGGGGCGGCAGGCAGGGTTGGACGAAGAAGTGGTGGAGGCTGGTTCAGAGTGGCAATGGGGACTGTGGGTGTTGGAGTGGGTGATGGGGCAGGAGGTGATGGACCCAGAGTCCGAGGAGCCTGCGGGGTCTGTGCCTAGAGGTGAGGAAACAAAAGCACATGTATGAGATTTAGGTCCTAGCGAACTTGATACACTATAGTTTGGGCTGACACAGGAAAAAAAGCAAAACAAAACAAATAAAAACCAAAACAAAAAGCATAACACCGGTGTTTATTGGAAGCGCAAGCTTCTTTTATTTTTAACAAAACAAAAAATAAGCTTTTCCTTCCCCAACCAAAAAAACAAAACAAAACAAAACAAAAAACCCAACAAAGCTACCAAACAGACATCTTTATTAGTAAGCAGTTTATAACAGCAGGGATAATACACTTTCCGCTCTGCTAGGACCAGAAGTCGGCATGTCATAGGCACTTGGCGTCACCAGAGAAGTGTCACTGAGGAAGTGCATTGCCAGCCTCGTGCTCGCTTAGCTAGTCCTCACAGCACCCTCACAGCGCGCCACACCGAAGGGTGACTCCTCAGCTCAGGTTAGCTCAAACTCCAGACACAAACACACCTCCTCTTCTTCATCAGTGCTCTTCCCTGACGGCACTTTAGAAGCACTTTCTGTCTCCTCCCCTAAAGCGGAAGCCTGGGTTCCTTGTTCCGCTTCCCACTCCTGCAATACCTCCTCTAAGTTAAAGCGGCGCCTGTAGTGTACAAAGAAGTTCTTCACTTGGCCAACAGTCTTGTTGCCAATTACATCTGCAATAGCTTGGAAATCTTTACCATATTTGCGGACACCTGGAAGGCAAAGTAAACAACACACCTGTGAAGGACCCGTGCGGAGAGCGTGCGCAGCACACACCATGCACACACACAGACAGCAGCAACGACACCCTTTCTCCTCAACTCTGTCCCTCCTCAGCTGTGACGGAGGCTAGGCTACGCCTCAGGCTCACCGAGGAGACCAGGAGCTATGGCATCTCATCGGGCCAGCCGCTTGCCTTCGGCTGAGGGATCAGAGACTTACCAGTTTTTACACTCAGCCATCTCCTCCACTCCTCTCTTGAACTCTCAAACACAGTGCATTTATTGTAAAGCATCGAATTCTTTGTTCCATCCTCAATTCCACATTCATTTATTTCCCTAGTAGCCAGTCACCTAGATTTGAGCAACACCGCTTGTAAACAGAACTGGATGGGAAGGAGCCACCTCTTTACCCCTCAATGGAGCGAGTGTACCGCGTGGCTCCCCACAATGAAAAGCAATGCAATTTGGGGCTTCTTAGTAACAACGTCATCATGATTACTTGCCTACCCCACCAGGTTGCCGACAAATAGAAGTAACTAAATTCTAAAAGCAGAGCTATCGTGATCTGATGGGCTAAGGAAAGGGCCTTCCATCGCTTGGAGAACATGGAACAGCTCTAGGGCCTTGTGTGGGGGACTCGGGTCTGTGCTCGCCGTTCAGCCTCAGATCTAAGAAGGACACACACTGCTTCTAGAGCGTGCTATGGCTCTAAGGCAGTGCTGATCGCACGGCTTCAAATGGGTGGTAGTCTGCTGAGGTCAATTCTAAAAGACACACAAGGATTCATATTGAAAAGGAGACCTTGCTCAAAATACAAAAGTGTTGAGGTATACTTTGATAACTATTGATCTCAGAAAAATAATCATTCATGAAAGAGATGAGAAAGACACCCAAAAGGAGGCGTAAAGAAACGCCACGTAAGACAGCCAGAGAGAAGAGCGTGAGGCTGAGCTGCTAAGACTGGCGTGAGAGACCCAAACTACTAATTCAATGGGAAATGATTCTGCTTTTAAATTCTACTCTTATTTAGAACTGAGAACTTGGGAACAAATATCTCCAAATAAATTCACCCGATGGGTTTGGCCAGTGGGAAGTCAGTCCCCTTACTTTGGAGCTTTTTTGAATGAGAAGTCTGGCATTAAGAGTGGCTACATCTGACCGTGAACAGAAGAGGGTTCATAAGCTGTGCTTGCATGTTCTGTCCTAAACGAAAGGTGTGCGTGACAACACAGACATCAAAGTTTAATCAACAGAGATAAATGTACACTTTCTTTAAATCCAGACTGATTTTCATGGCTCAAGCTGAAGCCTAGCAGTGACCTAGTTACACTGAGGGTTTATATGGAACCGGAAATCCTGGGCCCCCCATACTAGCTACTGTTCACACCCCGCCAGTGTTCTCTAGGAAGCAGCAGCACTGGGTGACCCTGTGCCATCTAGAGGCGAACTTGAGAAGCAGGCGAGAACCGGTTAGAAGCCAGCCAGGATGCTCTCTCAGCACTAATTTTCACAAGGGCCACTTAATTTCCACACCCCACCCCACCCACCCCTGGAATTGGACTACTTTTGACCGTTCCCTTCCTCCCTAATCTCCTGTTTAACAAGCCTGATTTGGGCACCAACACTGTCATGTTTGCAAAATTCTAGACTCTCAACTGGAAATGACGTCCGTGAGAGCGAGGTGTTTCTGAAGACTGGTGCCAGACTTTCCTCGGTTCCCTCGGGCATGTTTGTGATTTACTCAGGCGAGGAGCACCTGGTTTGGTGGATGACCCCAGCCAGTGTTATGAGAGCAGGTGTACCCAGACACCAACCTCTGCAGCCTGCGGGCAGGCTCTGTACAGCTGAAGCTGCTTCCGGCTGCCTCTGGACCGCTGAGTCCTGCAGTTCTATATCCTGACAAACTCCAGTTCCTCACCACGATGTGGGAAAACCTGGAGAGAATGCAGAGCAACCAGCGGAACTGCAGTACTAAGTCTGGACAATGTGCCCGGGAAATGGGATTTTCTTTACCGTCTTACTTTGCCTGTTCTTCCTCAAACTGTGGTGGCCACACACAGTGGCTTGAAGTGTGTGCATGTGTGTGTGTGTTCGTGTGTGTGCCTATGTGTGTATATACGTGTGCCTATGTGTTTGTGTGTATGTATGTGTGTGCCTGTGTGTTCGTGTGTGTGTGTGCCTGTGTGTTCGTGTGTGTGTGCCTGTGTGTTCGTGTGTGTGTGTTCGTGTGTGTGTGCCTGTGTATGTGTGCCTATGTGTATATGTATGCGTGCCTGTGTGTTTGTGTGTATGTATGTGTGTGCCTGTGTGTTCGTGTGTGCGTGCCTGTGTGTGTGTACGTGTGCATGCACACGAGCACATGGAAGTCAGAGGACTAGCTTAGATGTCCTTCCTCAAGCACTACCCACCTAATTTTCTGAGACAGGGTCTCCTCTCCCTGTGTCCTGGAACTCACCAAGCAGGCTTGGGTGGCAGAGTCCCTGGGACTGGCAAGTCCCTGCCTCCCAGCACTGGGCCTGTAAGTGCCCAGTACCAATGCTACCGTACCTGGCCTTTTTCACCTTGGTTCTAGGTATTGAACCAAGGTCCTGTGGTTTACGCTTCCCCGGCCAGTGCTGGGGCTGCTGCGTCATCTTTGTACTCCCCGACCACTCAACAATCTACCTTGCTAGAAGAGGGAATTTTTAAAAAAAATCTCTGCATATTGTCTGGAAGATGAAACTCCTAAGGTCTATATTGTGGTGGGCAGCCGGCTGGTGTCCTTCCTGGGGCTGCTTCTTCAGAAGAGTCTCCATCAGGCAGCCAGGCGACAACCGGGAGCAGTGAGTGTCACCGGGACCACAGAGTCGCCCTTGTGCCCTGCGGGAGAGGTGGCCCATAGCAAACGGCAATCTGTTGCTTCCTCAGTAAGGGACTTAGAACGGTTCAATCTACCAAATGGGTCAGGAACATCTGAGTGGAAAGCCCCACCACTGAGGGGAGGAGTCCACTTTCCAAAGGGCAGCGGAGCAAACATCTGGAGAGACTCCTTCAGAGCCAAAGCTGTAAATCCCCAGAGAGGAAAAATGCTCTTCTCAGTCAACTTTCTAAACTTCCTGTTCCTGCAAACAATTACTTTCAATACTGGAAAGAACTTTTGTCTCGGAATTGAGAAAAATGGAACCAAGAGATTGTGACCATCACGCTTTATGAAGGCCCACATCTTCCCATCACTATTTAATGTTACCCAGCATAAATACATCACTACGCAGAAACTTTCAAACAGCTCCTGTTTTTCTTTCTTAAAGGTAAAGTCTCACTAGTAAAGACTGACACAGGTACTACCACAGCAATCCAGACAGTGGTCCCTGCGGTGGGGGACTGTGTCCATGCACGATCTAGGAGCATGCAGACAGTGGTCCCTGCGGTGGGGACTGTGTCCATGCAC
>JAQHUG010000006.1:16789158-16815519 GCA_028555095.1 Dicrostonyx torquatus
GTCCTGAGTTCAATTCCCAGCAACCACATGGTGGCTCACAGCCATCTGTAATGAGGTCTGGTGCCCTCTTCTGCCTGCAGGCATACATGCAGAGAGAATATTGTATACATAATACATAAATAAATATTTAAAAAAAAAAGAACCTTCAAAATCCGAAGAACACACCTCGTGCAAAGGGCTGTTAGAGCAGTTCATTCAGCGGGGACTGTGTGAGCGTGCGTGGGAGAACCCACGCGTGCCCGACTCTCAGCATCAGCACGCTCTTCCGCTGCTTCAACACTTTTAAGCTATCTGCACATATGCAGCCCAGGCTGCATGCAGGAATCTCACCACTACCCTGTCCTTGAAGGCAGCCAAGCTGTTAGACTCAGTGGACTCTGCCCATGAAAGGGATCAAATCTCAAGTGCTATGTGGAGAGAGATTATTCCCAATTTCCCTTGGCGATTCTCTTGAGAAAATCCTTTGCTCGAATAATCTCTATTGTGGTACAGAATTAACATGCTAGCCAAACGCTAGAAACCGGGGTTCAGTTCTTATCAGGCGGCTTCGGGGAGGAGAACGGGCTCTGCACGAGTAAAAAAGGAAGGCCCTGCTCAAACTCCCGGAAGAGCTCTAAGCCGTGGCTCTAAATGCCACGGTGCAACCTCTGGACAAAGAGAAGGCCCAGTGTCTGGACTGCCACAGTCTGTGTGCTCACACGTCACTGGAGTCCACTCTCACAGCAGTTAAGCTCGATAAGAAAGTTCTTAGGACTCAACACAGCGAGCTCGCCAAACGACAGGCAGACCATACTTAAATTACACAACAAACTCTGCAGCAGGCTCATCTTAAAGAGAAATAAAATCTACGCTGAACGAAAAGTAAGCAATTCGTCCTTAAGCAGAAGGAACCCAAGTGCACAGTGTTCCCCGTTTGCCCGTGGGCGCATGCCACTGAGTGTTCCCGTACACAGCCAGACAGCGCACGTCCACTGGGTGTGCGGCCCCTTACAGGCACGCAGGGGTCTGTCTCTTCGTAAGGAGTTGACACACCGGAAGCACACAGGTAATATTTTCATGACCTCACACTTACCAAGTAGAAAACGAAGAGCAATTAGACAAATAAAAAGCTTATCGTTTCTGTTCGTAGCGAGTCATCAATGTGACAGTCACACACCCTGAAGCTGAGCCACAGAGCGCCATGTGATTGGCTGGGCTCCACGGGACGAGGAGTGAACAGAGTCAGTACGCCGCCGCACCAGAGACACCACACACAGTCCCTGGTCACCAGCGTGTGCGGTCCCGCTTCTGCAGGAGGGAAGAACTACGGCAGGCCCCTTTTACGACAGTTAATAATGAACAACAATACTGCTTATCTTTAGTATACCTTGCACTGCTAGAAGCTGCTCCTCTGTGGTCCAACGGGCATTAATTTTCTGATTTGACTACAAAATTAAAAAGAAGTTTCCTAGTGAGGATGTGAAGGCAGACATTTTTCCAACTTGCTTTTCAAAAACGTTTCAGCAAATCACAGACATGAGACCGACATGCTGACTCATGGGCTTCATTTTCAGGAGGGCTAAACATGCCTCGAGTTACCTTTTATCCACACACAAAGATAATGCAAGAAAAATGCACCCGTCTGGAGGCTGAACAGCACCAATATTACACTCATTTTCCTATTACGTATCACAGATCTGCTTTGGGCCCAGTTTTCAACGTTTAAGAGACCGTTTTCGAGAGGGTCTGTGACTCTAATATTTCTTGGCTTCACATTAAATAAAAGCTATGCTTTCTTCCATAGCAATTGTACAAATCAGACTGAGAATGGAGGCGAAGCCCAAGTCTGAAAATATTTCTTTAAATTTCCGAAGCAGAAAATGATTAATTGATAAGACCTTTTATTTTTTCAAATCCCAGGACTTCCTAATGTTTCTCTCAAAGTCACTGTTAAAAGTCCTACAGCAATCACCACCGAGTCAGACTCCAGTGCACTGAGGAGTAAGTCAAGGGCCTTTCGTAGGGAGGGGGAAACCGGTACACCAGCTCACGGATGACCGCAGGACACACTGCCAAGGTGAAGCAAGCTGGCACAGTACCTGGACCTACTGGGCAAGTGAGCAGGCAGCGTCCTTCGAGACGGGACATCAGCTCTCACCTCTGGGGACACCAATGAGACGAGGCTTACACTTCTAATAAAGTATTCAGAAGAAAGAAACAACTTCAAAGTCAGAAACAAAATTTTAAGAGGACAAAAGGAAAAAGGTCTGGAAGAGCAAGGAAGGAAAAAAACTGAAAAACAGAAAAGAGAGAATTTCAGGAGAGATGAAAGGGCACAGCACCCAGCCCTCACAGCAACAGGATGCTAAGCTGCCAGGCCCTGAGGGAGGCAGAGGAGCACAGTTTCTGACTCATGCAGAGTTGGCCAGCGGGGCCTGGGGTTGCAGGACTGTAATTCCAGCTACTTGGGAGGCTGAGGCAGGAGGATCTCAAGTTCTAGACCAGGATGGCTACAGTGTTCAAGGACAGCCTAGACAACTTAGTGAGACCCTATCTGTCCCCAGTGACATGCGCACAGAGGCCTGGGGCACAGACCCCACAGCACCCTCCCGTCAGGGAAAAGGAATCCATAAATAAACCAGAAAGAGAGCAGCATGGGGGGGCATGGGGGAGGGCAGAAGCTGAGCTGGTGGGTGAGCTCCGCACTGCCAACTCCTGCAAATCGGTACCGGAACCAGGTGAAATGGGTCCAGACAGTTCAGAGTGGGTGGTGAGAGAACAAAGGCCCTACTGCAACTTACCCTGATCTAGAAAACAAAAATGCTATAAACTGGTTCATTCTTCTCATAAAATAAAGTTTTTATTCACTGTTGTCGCGTGGATGGTGCACGTCTATGCCGCGCACACGTGTGGACACGTGCAGGTCCGAGAACAGCTTGACAGTTGTTCTCTCTCCCACCTTTCCGTGGCTTCCAGGGATTGAACTCAGGGCTCCAGGCCTGGGTAGCAAGCTCCTTTGCCAGAAGAGCCCTCTTGAGGGCTGGTTCGTCCTCTGAGGGCATTCATGACTTGGTGTTAGCACAGCTTTTCTGACTACAGGATGGAAAGCTATGATCGTTTGGTTTTGAAAATCATATGATCATAACATGGGGCTTTGCTCTTTGAAGGCTTCAATATTGTTCTCAAGCCTTTAACTCTTTGTGGATCAAATCATCCCTTTTGAAGTCTTGGCTGCCATTATTTTCAACTGTTGCTTCTGAGGGAGTTATCTGTCAACAGTCTTACAGGTGGTGGAGCCATCACAGACACCATCAGCTTTCATCTGGGAGAAGTCTAGAGTCTCGTTTGGTTTGCACTGCATTTGCATTTTATCAGCCACGGTGACGGACACGCACAGTGCTGAGGTGGTTAAGGGGGGGAGCGAGCACCTCGCTGCTGGCTGGGGAGTTCTGCACAAACGGCCACACTTGCTTTGCAAACTGCTCCGAGGATGGGAGACAGTGCCCAGGGTCAATGATAACTGATCGGTGACTGTGACGTCTGCTCAAGCCCAAGGGAAAAGGGAGCAAAAATGAAACAGAAATATGGACACTAGAAAAATGCCTTTTATCTAGACTTTAGGCGTGTCTGAAAGGCAGGGTCCATGCGCAGGGTCCTGAGGCCTGTGTGGGAGACATTCACCAGCACTGCAGGGTTTAAAGCAGGGCGAAGGCCGCTCACCACAGGAAGGGGACAAGAACAAGACTGGGAAGCTTGTCGGAAGCCTGACAAGTAATAGGTGTGCTGGCGGCAGGGGGGAGGGGTGTGCAGTGGGGGCCTGACTCAAACCAGAACAAGACTCTTAAGCCTGGAGAGCCTGCAGGAGGTGCGGCTGAGAGTGCTCACGGGGAGATGGGAAAGAGGAGTGTCATCTGAGATACACTGGAAATGAGGCACTGGAACTCAGGTTCCGCATGGACAAAAACACAGTATTCATGTATCCAATCCATTTTTGAAGGTTTGAGAAGATGGAGTCATTCATATATTACTTAAATGCAAATGAAGTTCTTATATGAGGCTACAAGCTTTCTTTAAAAAAAGTGATGTTGTGTCCCCTCCTAGAGGACTCCTGAGGGCTCTCCCGAAGGCAGCGGAGGGCACGCACTGTCCTCATCCGTTGGCCAGTCCTGGGACAGAGCACTGGGTTCTTAGCTGAACCCAAATATGGCTGTCAAACTGCTGTGGACGAGGGTGGGAGAAAGACATGCAGCATCCTTACACACCAGGAACCGCTCATGTTTAAGGGATACACTGGAAAGTGACTGGAGGAAGGGGACTCAGTTTCCAGGCCATGACTGGGCACCCTGGGTGTAGACCCGGTAATGCTGTCCAAGGAGCTGCTGGAGCTGCTGCCCCTCCACTTCCTCAACTGTTGGAACAAAATCCTAATGTATTTATGATGTCACTTTAATGCTGTGGAGGGATGAGATTATATTTCTCCAGGAGAAAAAGAGAACATGCCTGTATGCATGTGTGCAGAAACTGCTGCTGAGGGAAGACAGAGGTAACAAGAGAAAGCGGTGTCTCCGAGGCTAAGGAGAAGGAAAAGGAGGGCTAACCACCTAAAACAGCTTCCCGTTGGGAGGGTCTGGTCCTCCGCGACAAGTTAATAGCCTTACATGGTACCTCTGGGTGGGAGGCTGCAGGAGGGAGATGGCAAAGCTGGTTAGGGTCAGATGTCTGACACAATGGAGACAGGGAAGCAGGGCAGACCGAAGAGAAACAGGACAAGGCCTTTAAGTTATCAACCCCAGAAGCTTAATTTGAAGAAAGGATAACTAAAATATGACTCGTGAATGGAAACTAAACTCTGTGGTTGTCACAGCAGACCTTAATCTGAAATGCCTATTTTAACAGGAACTATACAAAATAAGACAATAATCGTGACAGTACTGACAGTCTCAAAGAGCAGGCCGCCCAGACACTAGACCCTCGCTCTGAGTCTCACGTTAAATCGGCTCGTCTTCGTTTGCCCCTCCACTCTGTCAGTGGCACGTTCGTTCCCATTATCTCGGAAGAGCTGGGAAAGTTACCCAGTTAAACTTCCTGCTCAAGGCCGGAAGCATGAGCGCCCGTCGTAAGGGCTGGGAGCAAACACGTGGGATGGGACCCCAGTGCCAGCCCTTCTGGTATGGCTCTTCTTCCTCCCCTGACCCTCGGATTCCACTGCCTCCACCTGTCTACACCGTCATGAGCCACGCACAGCTCCTCCACCCCAACACGTGGACTTGTAGCATTGAAATGTCCTTGTCTCCTGTTCTCATTCCTCTGCTACCCCGGTGGGTTCACTTCTGCACACTGCCGTGCTGAACATCTTAGCAGCAAGCATGTTTGTAGTTGATCTACAAAGCAGCTTTCCTAGAATGATGTCATTTTGTCACCCACTCTTTACTTTAAAGAAGCTGCAGGGCTCTCCCCTCGCACCCAATTCAAAGGCGTGGTTCTCCTTCTAGTTTCTCAAAGGCATTTATCTTGACAGCATCCTCGCTTGTAACCCACACCAGGTGTTCGTTCTTCTCTGCAGCTAAGATCGCCTTTCTAGGCAGACAAGATTCTTGAGAAGAGACGTCTTTTACGCCCACGGGATCTCAGCCTCAGTTCGCCTGCTACGCTCTCTCGGCCTGGAACCGCTCTGAACTCTGAGTATGTGCACATTCACCTCTGTCCTCACTAGAAAGTCTGTCCTGAGGGTCCCAGCCAGGGTAAGGAAGGCCCAGTTGCCTTCCGAGAGCCTTTCTAAGTCTACACTTTCAGTTTATCAGATAATCTCTAGATTACAAGTATCTTTTAAGCAGGCAGGGAACAACTGCCTTCTGTCCTGCTCTCCCCTCCTCCTGCACGCCCCACCTAAATACTGCCTTACATGAGCAGGGCATTGATACACAGTTGTAGAAGTGAACATACTTTCTTCATCAAATTTTATTCTAGATAAAATCAAAACTCAAAGCCAAACTAATAAGTAAAACTCGTTATAACGAGAACTGCAGCTAAGGGCCTCATTACTCCAAGTTATTAACAGTGTGGATAAGGTGAAGTCTAATCCAAGGGGGAAGAGGACTGCCTTTCACTGTCTTTCATGAGATCTAACCAGCATTTCAGAACATAGCCATTCAAGCTGCCCGGTCGTGAAAGCAACAAGAATCTGAGAAACACAAATGTGCTGGGGAGATTTTCTGGATGATAGTGCCCTGTGTAACCCAAGTCAGAAGAGATCGTTACATCAGCCAAGTGCACCCAGACTTTGGTGAACCCATACACAATGGTAAAGATTTTGGTGATTTCATTTTGCTCATTGTTCTTAATTCAAAAGATATAATAAGTGTTTGATAGCTTCTATCCCAGTAGCTGACTTCAAAGTGAGACTCTACCAAACAGTTTTGCTCTTCCGTGACACTTCCTGTAAGTTGACGGTAGCAGCTCGCACACTGGCCAGTCGGGTCTACAACCCCAGCCACAGGAGATGCTATTGTTCACTGCGGGGTGATCCCGACTGAGGTAGCGGGCTCCTCACGTCCAGCTGCCCACAGTCAAGACGAGCTGCTTGTGGCACGTCCCATCCTATGCCCTGGTAATGAGGAAACTAGCCTGCAGTACTATGGAAAACTGAAGGTTAGAATTAATTTTTTCCTTGAGATTTGGTACTTTTTCTGTAAAATTATCTGGGCTTGTTTTATTGTGAGAGAAAAATGTTGATTATAAGTTATTCAGCCTTTCCCCACACCCCTTGGAAATTTTAGTAGAACATCTAGAAATTCTCTATTTTACTCAAATTCTTAAATATTTATTTTTGTTTTTAAATTTTGCCTGCATATATGTCTGTGTAACTTGTGCATGCCTTATACCCGTGGAGGCCAGAGGATAGCATCAGAGGATAGTCCCTGGACCCGGACTTACAGATGACTGCAAGTCATCATATAGGGAACTGAACCTGGGTCCTCTGGAAGAGCAGCCGCTGCGCTAAACTACTGAGCCATCCATCTCTCCAGCCTCTAAATTTTCAAACCACTGCATAAAAGTTCTTATGGGTAATTCCTCAGTATTGCTTTTACACACATGGCATGCGTTCACTTATCCATGCAGTGTGGAAGTGACAGACGACTTTCAGGACCAGTTCTGATTCCATCATGCAATTCTCGGGGTCTCACTAAAGCTTCAGCACCGGCAGCGGGGGCCCTTGTGCCCGTACTCGCTGAGCCACCCGAGCCAGCACCCTCTCACCCCGGCCCTGCCCCGACAAGTCTGTGTTGTTTTCTGGCTGTTCCTCTGGTCTCTGCCTCCTGCATGCTGAATTTAGGGGTGCGCTGCCACACCTGGACCCTGCCCTGTGCCTGATACCTGCTGTACCCACACAATTTCTAAGTTAAGAAACCATTAGCATATGAAATTTTGCTTTACATATTTAATTAAAATAACCAATGCAAAATTTAAAGTTTCCTCTTGGAGTGCACTTAGTTTACTTAGGGGTTTGAAATGAAATCCCAACCTATGCATTTTTCCTTGTGTCCCAAAACCTAACCCTGATGTGGGGAGCACTCTTTATCCTACTGCCCCCCCAACCCCCCATCTTATCTGCAGACATTTCAGTCAGACGTAGGAGACAAAGGAGCCACAGGAACATATACAGCTATTTGGTCACTATATACATAGAAAGACCAATTCAGAATATGAATCATAACTTGGGAGTCTTTAAAAAAATCAAAGATTTTATAGCTGAAACTTTTGTAAGAAGATTTCATTGGATTTTAGGGGCATTTAAGTTCTATTATATTTACCAAGAACAAAGAAACAAAACACAAATAAGGCTGAAAAAATGGGTAATATCTTTATATATGAGATTTTGTATTTTCAGTCAGAGTGTATAAAAAATATGCCCAGTAAAATCCTCATTGAAATATGAGCACCAAGCAAGTGTTTTAAAGTAAGATTTTGTTTAAGAAAAATCCCTTGGGATTTATTTTTGGTACCGAGTCACATGGCAGAATAGGGCTCTGGACAAACGCTGCCTGCCCAGCCGTGTGCCAGCCTCCCACGCCTCCCACAGACCCTCCAGCCTCATGTGCTCACTCTCAGTGATGGTTTTCAGAGTACTTGCTGAGGGCAGGGGAGGCGAGTTAATTTAAAATAAAAAGATCAGTCAAGACTCAAAAGATAACTACGTGAATGAAAAATTTGGCATGATAAATTGTCCATATGGTGAAAACTTCAGAAAGGACAGAGTAGAACCTGGGCACTGGGCAACACAAAAGAACAAGGGGCTTAAGCACAGGGGCTCTCAGCATCCTACCTCGGGCGGTTTGAACTCGTCAATTCCACCTTCCATTTTCTGCTTAAGTGCACTGTTTACTTGCTTAGCGTTCTGAACCTTCACAAAAAACAAAGTTTGAGTCAGACCATGTGCTTGGACATTTTTACAAGTACAGATAAGTGAACAGAACATATATCAAAACCATCTTAGGTTTCAGTTCAGGAGAACGGACATGATTATCACAGCGAAGCGCGTCATGCTGCCATTCAAGTAGCACACACCTGACAGACTGAATAAGACAATAACACGCATGCACACACGCACACACATGCACGCATGCACACGCACATGTACGCGTGCACACACGCACACACGCACAGGCACGCATGCACACATTTCATGGAGGAGCAGTGCTGAGCAGGGCTCAGGGCTCCACTCCTGGTAGGCAAGCACTTTCCTCTCATCTTTAATGACAAACTTTTTTTTCTTTAAAAAAATTGTATTTAAAAAAAAATCCAAATATGATTCAAATGAAAAGTCCTGTCATTCTTTTTGTTTGTTTCTAGTTTATTTTCAAGACAGGGTTTCTCTGTGTAGCCCTGGCTGTCCTGGAACTCGCTATGTAGACCAGGCTGGCCTTGAACTCAGAGATCTGCCTGCCACTGCTGGGATTAAAGGTGTGTGCCGTCACTGCCTTGCTAGATCTGTCATTCTTTAAGCACCCACAGAGCACATCACAGTCTTTATAACCAAAGGCAGCCGGCACACACAAAGATTAAACTATCACCATTTCTCATTACTATAATGTTGACAAAATGGTAACTGTTCCTATAATAATAATGATGATAATGCCTAATATTTGCTAGGTATAAAACATCATTCTTGATATGTTAAAAACCTCTCAATTCTCACAATCGTTCTGTGTGGTAAATACAATTAGTTCTGCTATAACACAACACACATGTTCGCAAAAGTTACTATATTATGTAAAATCTTCAATTAAAAAACCTCTATCTTATGTGGAAAGGATTCTTATTGGGCACAACATTCAAAACCTTCAATGAGAAACATGGAAAGGCAGGAAGCTAGCAAAAATGGGGATTTTCTATACTCTAAATGGTTAGGAAATGTATAAATGCTACAGTAAAGATGGCACTTGACCTGGTTTGAAGATGGGTGTCGGACTGACTGCAGCTTCTGAGTCACTGTCTACGGCAGAGGATGGCCACCTGCAATTCTCCCCACATCTGACAGCAGATGTGTGCGGTTCCCAGAACCCAGGGAACTGATAATGCTGCCACACGATGGAGGTTGGGACAGTGCTCAGTCAACAAAAAATACACATTGGCCAACACAAAATTCATCCTATGCTCAAATTGTTCCCCAGTCTAAGTACTGGAAGAAACGTGTTCTCTGCTTCCACGGGAGCCTTTCACAGAAGATAAAAACGTAAGGCCTGCAGAGGTGAAGAAACCTTTCAGGGCAATCATGTAAGAGGTACGATCTGAGTGTAAACCAAGTGCAAACTCCTGCTCTATGAGCAACAGCCAGTCTCCAGTCAGAGGCCGGCATGCTTGCTGCTCCTGCACGGGTCTGGTTCTCACCAGTATGGGCAGTCAGATAGCATCACTTTTTTTCAGACAGAGTATCTGGAATAAGTCACCGGATGGTTCAGAGTAAATTAGCTGGCCGAGTTAGAAAGACACACAGAGGGAGAGAGAGTAAGAGAACAAAGGAGGTGTTTGGTGGGCGGCAGGGAGGAATGTTTCAGAGGAGACAGAACCTAAACCAAGCTTTAAAGAATTCAGCCAGCAGTTAAGGTCGGAGGACAGGATGAACTGTAGGCAGATAAACAGTATTCAGGGGAAGAGGAAGGATGTTGGCCAAGAGCTAAGAGCCAAAGAACCATGCAGCACACCAAAGTATCTCAGTTTTCCCTAAAGACTGAATGAAATAGAAGACTTTTAGTCAAGAAAACACGATCACACTTGCCTTCCAGAAAGGCATGTTTAATAGTAACGCAGAAGACAGAGTGAGATGGGAGCTTAGATGAATACAACTCAAGTCAGAAATGTTCATTACACGATTAAGAAACCTCTCCTCGCACACCTTTAATCCCAGCACTCGAGGTAGAGCCAGGCAGATCTCTGTGAGTCTGAGGCCAGCCTGGTCTGCAGAGCGAGTTCCACGACAGTCAGAGTTATGTAGAATGACAACATAAACAAACAAACAAACAAAAACCAACAAGAACAAAAAAGAAAAACTAGAGAAGCTTGGAAACAAAACTGAGACCCTTTTCATCAAGACAACTGTGGAAACACAGGGGATCATGATCATGGAGGACGTCAGCTGAAAGTACATGTGTGTGGCGATGCTCACAGATGGGGAATACAAGTGTGGAGACAGCCACTCGTCAGTGCAGGATGACCTGCTGCTAAAACAAACCTTCACTATGTCACCTATCAAACGAATAACCAAGGAGAGAAACTTGCCGGTAAAATGGCTCACAGCTAAGCGCTCGAGCCACTAAGGCTGATGACCTTAGTTCCGAAGATGTAAGGAGAAAACAGACCCCTGCAGGCTGTTCCCTGGCCTTCACAAGGGGGCTGCACATATGGAGACACACAAACACAAATAAATAAGAAAACAAATGAATGAAGGAAAAAGCGCTAAATTATGAGGAAATGTCCTAAGAGCAGAAGTCAAATTGCAAATGGAAACAATGGGCCTCCTCCCTCCCTCCCGTAATCGCAAAAGATTACAGGCAAAGTAGAGAGGACAAGGGTTCTCAACCTGCAGATCACGGCCCCTTTGGGGTGGAAGAGACCTTTCAAGAGGTTGCCTAAAACTTTCAGAAAACACAGATAAATTACACTGTGGTTGATAACAGTAGCAAAATTACAGTTACAAAGTAGCAACAAAATAATCTGACAGTTGGGGGGTCACCACCAATCTTTTAATACAAAGACTGAATTAAAGGCTCATGACACTAGGAAAGCTGAGAACCACAGACCTGAAGATTCCCATGCAGAAGTGCTAGAGTTTGGAAGACAGGAATCTTTGATGGCAAAACCAAGTAAGAAACAGAAAAAGCAGATATGAAAGGCCAGATGCCTAAGAGCCGTGTGGACAGCTCACTATGTCAGCCACTGCTTTCAGTTCCCGTCATACATGATCTTGGTTCCAGCCCAGATGATACAGAAGCTGCCTAGGGGAAGACAGGCTGAGGTCTGGTTAGATGGACAGACTCTGGTTGCTCATAACTGTAACCACTTCATTACGGCAACACTCTTTTCCATCAATAGCAGAAATCATCAGTTGATTTGCATAAGGTCTTATGGATGATCCTCAGTGCTTACATACGAGGGTCTTAGCATTAGAAAGCCATGTGGACATTTTAAAAACACTGTTACTACAGCCCACAGTGAGGACAATAGTAGTGGTGACTCACTAAGGAGACACAGTGTGCCAAACAACCTACACACAGCGCTGAAGCGTCTAGCAACTTGCAACAGTGTGGCTACTGTTCTTTACTGTACAGGAAAACTGCAGGCTAGAGAGCAAGCGACGGAACCTGTTTAGAATCAGCGCTGATGATAGCCATGCTGGGTTGGCATCTACACTAGCAGAGGAATTTCATAAAGTACACCAAGCTAGGGATGTGGCTCAGGAATACAGTACCACCGTTGAGGCTGTGGAGTCAGGCCGGTACCCTGAAACAAACACTGCCACCCCTCAACCCAAACAATGTAACTTCTAGAAAAGAACCAATCTGCAAACTCTCTAGAGTTCAATGTAAACAAACGCAGATACAACAATGGACAACGCCATTTTGACATCACTTCTATAAAATACCTGACGCTTTAGAGAGATCAGCTCCATGTCCAGTTGCCTGAGAATGGTGTTGGCTGCGTTGGGACTGCAGGAGACAGCCAGCACGTCCTCCTGGGTTAAATACATGCCCTTGGGGGGACGGCACTTGGATCGCTGGGAGTGGTGGCGGTGCTGCAGACTCTGGTACTCCCTCCTCCCGAGGCCAACCTTGCTGGTTTGGACAGGCTGCTCAGTGCTACCCTGGGGAGTGCAGGTGAAAGAGCAAAGACGTTGTTCTCATGAATGTATGCAGAATAAATAATCTACTGCAAATAGGGGGATCTTCTGCATTGCACCATTCTCCCAACAAGCTTTATTCTTCCCAAGTCCAAATAAGACACACACACTGGGGCGCGCTGACACTATGAGAAAACATATACATAGTTTTTGAATTTTCAAGACAGAGTTTCTCTGTGTAGCTTTGGCTCTCCTGGAACTCACTCTGTAGACCAGGCTAGCTTCAAACTCACAGAGATCCTCCTGCCTCTGCCTCCCAAGTGCTGGGATTAAAGGTGTGTGCCACCACCACCCAGAGACAAGATATATTTTTGATTAATTCAATAAAATGTTTAGTTTTTACATCTTGAGGCCTATGAACACAGAAAAAGTAAGTTATACTATAAATTTTTCCCATCTGCTTATACAATGAAGAAGAGGTCAATAACCTTGCCCCAGACTATAAATTACACACATAAAGGTCTACGAAAAGAACAGAAGACAGTTTAGGAAATATGCGTGTATATTAGGCAGTTGGTAAAAAAAAAAAAAAGAGAGGTTTTATTTTACTTGGAGTTTCGGAACAATGTATGGCTTTGGAGGTGAGCGTGGACACAAGATGGCCTCGATTCTGATGACAGGGACATCGTCACATGTGTGTGTGGCTTGCAGACCATAAACTCTAAGCCCAAGTACTAGCTGTCAGTTCGTGCCCCAGAAGAGTTAAAAAAGTTGTCGGGTAATGATGAGAATGAGATACTATGTAGCATTAATATTTAATGTCCTAAAATGGAGACACTGCGTCACTCTGTGCTTCTGAGAGGAACCCATTAAGACCTGACCCATGTCTTACAGCTCCACTGAGAACTTCATTCCTCAGGAAGTGGAGTTGAATCCACACAGCTGTGTAGTCAAGTGTAATCACCTTACTGCTAGGAACTCAAAGCATTAAGGCAAATCTGACGTCTCCTAAAGTCTTTGGATCAAAGCTGACGGTGATGCGAGGCCCTTCCCCAGCAGAACTCTAGAGGGTGCACAGATCAGTGTGGAAAGCAGGGGAGACACCTCCCCCCCCTCACCATGCGCTCTGCCACAGGAGAGACAAGGGCAGACCGCTAGAAGGAATACCCATCAGTATGGAAAGCAGGGAAGACCCCCCGTTCGCCCCGCCCCCTTCCGCCAAACAAACAACAACAACAAAAAACCTTTGAAAAGTCTTCCCTGAGAACTCCCAATCAGAGTCCTGCCTCAGACAGGTTTAGGCCCTAAACGTCTATGATCTTTGTAGCCAGAGAAGCCCCACATAAAACATTTTGGAGGCTTAGGATGGTAGTGCCTACACATTCAGGAGCAAAAGCAGGGGCTGCTCTCAAGAACATACTCTAATCTCAGGTCCTAGAGATGTGTGTGAGCTTCTAAAGGATATTCCTCAGGAAAAAGCAAAGAAAGGACAGAATCAAGAAAGAATGGTGACCTAAATAATCAATAAATATATATGTTAAAAAAAAACCCACCAAATTTAAGCTTGAATAAGTTAAAACCAAAACAAGATGTGACTGAAACTGTGGGTTTTTACACAAATCAGTAGGGTTTGGAGTCAAAGCGTCTGCTGGTTAGAAAGTCTGGGAATATCAGCACTAGAATCTAACCTAAATATAGGAGACAAAATCTCCTGGGTACACAGGAATAGAAATACAGGAACAGCCAGCTCAAAGTAGCAGTAAAAGAACGGGATATATACTCCTCTAAAAGAGGCCACAAAGGCAAACAGACCGGATGGGAATGGGCTCAGCAAGGAAAGAGTTCTCGGTGCAGCATGAGGACCTGGGCTGTGAACCCCAGCCCCACGTAAAGGCTTGGCACATTTCCATAACCCCGCACTGGGGGTGCAGAGAGACACTGGCCAGTTTGTCTGGTTAGGACAGCAAGCTCAGTGAGAGACCTTGCCTCAAAAGAAAGAGAGGGAGAGGGAAAAGAAAGAAAGGAAGAAAGAAAGAGAGAGAGAAAGGAAGGAAAGAAAGTAAAACAGAAAGAAGGAAAGAAGGAAGAAAGAAAGAGAGAAAGGAAGGAAAGAAAGAAAGGAAGAAAACACAAAGAAGGAAAGAAGGAAGGAAGGAAGGAAGGAAGGAAAGAAAGAAAGAAAGAAAGAAAGAAAGAAAGAAAGAAAGAACAAACTCTGGCCTGAACACCTGGAATTGTGGAGAGAGAGAAAGATGGACACACACACACACACACCGGAACACCTGGAACTGTGGAGAGACAGACAGATGGACACACACACACACACACACACATCTGAACAAGTACTTTGGTTCTAAGAAGGCTACAGCAAGAAGAGTGAAAAGAGTTTTAAAGAACAAGAAGAAATCAACTTCAAGAGTGAATTGTGGGGCCAAGAGCCACTCAGTGGTTCAAAGCTCACCTTGCCCTTGCCCAGGATCTGAGTTCTGTCACCAGCACCAACACTGGGTGGCTCACAACTGCCTGTAACTTCAGGTCCAGGAGATCCAAGGCCCTCTTCCGGCTTCCGCAGGCACCCACACTCAAGGTGCATATATTCAGATGCAGCTGCGTGCGCACACACACACACACACACACACACACACACACACACACACGTGATTAAATCTGCCAATGGCTCAAGGAAGCCAAAGTCAAGAGGACAGGAGTGATGAAGAGATTAAGAAATCTGAGAGCAGCTGGCATTCAAAAATTACTAAAATCTAAAAACTAGGAAAGTTAGAAAACATCAAGGTAAGGTCATTTAGGATTTTAAAACATCATTAATGGAGAAAGTTCAAGGGAAGGGCAGGACTAATCGGGACATGGGGTCTCCTGACAGTGACAGTCGCGGTGGAAATGACCCACTTTACAAATGCGGACCCAGGTGAACACGGAGCCATGCAGCCCCTCCACTCCTGCTCCCCTCGCCAGCTCCCACCTGTTCACACTCGGAACATTGTACAAATGCGTAACTCCTTACCTTATGAAGCAGCATGTGTATCCATTAAGCCTTTTCTTACTGACTGTGAGTCTCCTTCCCCCAGCACACTGGGGCAGCTGAGCCCTTCCCTAGGGTCCCCCCACCTGTCATGGAGCCAGCGCACAGTGGTCACCGCTCTCCACACCTGCACTACTTTCTGATTTGTTATGACATGGAAAAAACATTGCTGAAAAAAATTGGGTAACAAAACAAGAAACCCTAAAATATTACCTAACCAATCTTACCAGTGTAGGTGTGTTTACTCTTTTTCTAAGGGATTAAAGACTAAGAAATACGACAGAGTCGGTCCATCTGTGACTAGAGGCAATAACTCAACACCACTATGTAATGGCTCAGTAGTTTCCAAATGTGAAATCTCCACCAATATACAGAAAGTCTTTCTTCGCTTCCCCAGAGATTGATGTTTAATTATTTGTCTGTGTGTGAGTTTATGTGTATGCACACGGAGGCAAGAGGTGTCGGATCTCCTGGAGCTGGAGTTACAGGCAGTTATACGCCAGACCTGAGTGCTAGGAACCAAACTCCAGTCCTCTGAAAGGGCAGTAAGTGCTCTTAACCACCAAGCCCACTTCTTATCCTATTTTTGAGACAGGGTCTCAGTGTGTAGTCCTCGCTGGCCTGGAACTCTCTAAGTAGATCAGGCTGGCCCCAAATGCACAAAGATCTGCCTGCCTCTACCTCCCAAGTGCTGGTACTAAAGGCGTGTGCCACCACACCTGGATCGTGGCCTCTTTCCCCTTTACTGCGGTCACTCTTTATAAGCAGGCTACTGTATGGTACAAGGACCTCTAAGGATCATCACCTCTTTTTTGGCTTCTTTTTTTGGGTCATAGTCACTGTCGTTGCCGTCCATTGGGTGTGTCTCTTCCACATCATCATCACTGAAAGAAACAAGATTAAGGGATCTTCTAGTAACTTTACTAAAGGTTCCTAAAGATTGCCACTGGGGAGAACAGCTGTGACCCGCCTTTCCAGAGCTCTAAGAAACAGTCATCCATCGGGGTTTACCGAAACATTTAGGTAAAAAGTAAGAGACTCGGTGGGAAGGAGACTTAGAAGTTCCACTTGGTGAGAGGACACGTGCAGTGTGATGTAACTGGTAACTTCCTCTGTCTGCACGAGGTGCGAAGAGACAGAACGCAATCCTAGGAGTGGGGACTTAGCTACTTCAGCAAATGAACAAAGACCACCCCGCACAGAACTTAACGCGTTTGTGTGTGCAGGGCTGGGGACGCTCTACCACTGAGGAACGTCCCCAGGATGCCTTTCATTCACATTGAGCAACCAACGGTAGAGCAGCGAAGTCCTTCAAGACTCTGACCACTTGGCTCTTCAGCTCTGCAGTGGCTTCGGTCTCAGGGACCCCCCCCCCCGCCAGAGAGAAGTCCCCAGCAGCGCAGCAAGGTAAAGCACCGACCCACCTGTCACCCTGATTGTGTCTGTTGGCTAGTTTACGGGCCTGGCGATCCATCAAACTTGTCCTTGAGCGAGTTTTTTTCCAAGAATAGTAATACTTTACAAGACTTGCAATTGTCTTATCTGGAAGCTTAAAAAAAATTCCTGTTACTATTGAAAAGTTTAATTCATAAACTCTGACCAACACATGAATATCAATGTCATATTTGGGTACCTTTATGAATGACAAGAACCTAGACTTCGGAGTGGCCAGGTGGTGGCGGTACACACCTTTAATCCCAGCACTCGGGAGGCAGAGACAGGTGGATCTCTGTGACTTCGAGGCCAGCCTGATCTGCAAGAGCTAGTTCCAGGACAGCTAGGGCTGTGACACAGAGAAATTCTGTCTTGAAAAAAACCAAAACCACTTCTGAGCAGTGGGCACAGTGAGCCTGAGAATCATGAATGACAAGTACCAGAAAGCACAGGTAATGTCACAGAACCCCACGGCACCAATGTCACCGGCACAGCTGAACCAACGTCCTGTCCTTTCCTGGGGGGGAAGGGAGATGTCACAAACTAACTTGATGAGAACGTTCCCCGAGGTCCCCGGCCATGCTAGCACTCAGCGTTTGCTTCCTTTTCTCTGGCTTAGAACCTGTGGTATGTGACCGAAATCAACATATGTTGGACTCGGAAAGGAGGTGGGGGGCATGGGGAGAGCTGAAGGGAGACGTGTGGAGATACAGTAGTGCTCATGCATTCTCTCAAAACATTAGATTAAAAATATAGACTTTTATATACAAAATGAAAGAAAATCCTAGAGGTAAAAATAGAAACATTAAAAAATAAACTTAAATTATTATTCCCCCCCCAAACAACCACCAAACTTAGTAACTGTAACTTGCTTGAGACCAGATAAAAACCAATGCCTTAATGGAAAAGCACATATCTGATATGCACGGTGACTGTAGAAAATACTGCATGCACATACACTCATTTCAAAAACTTTTTAATGTTAAGATGGAAAACATTTTATAATTAATAGGTAGGCAGCATTCAATAGTACTGTAATTATTCTAACAATAATTTGAGGAAGACCAGAATCACCGTACCATTTGTTGGATCCTGTGAAAGCTCTTCCCGTGGAAACTAAAGGCTTGCTCAAACAGGACTTTGTCTTCCACCGTCCACTCATCCGGAAACGGAGTGAAGTTTGGGAGGTCCGCAAGGGACTTCTCGATGTCATGTTTATGCCAGAACAACATGCCAAGTGCCTTTGAAGAGAAACCGTCCCCCGAATCTTAATGGACCCACTTCCACCACTCTTAAGAGCTAAACACAAATCAGATGAAAATTGAGTCTGTGACTTCATCTTCAGAGAAACTGAGTTGGGGCCTTCAGCAGGGTCACAAGCTCTTTATTTATTTTAAGTCGAGGCCTCAGAACAAGTGTTTGCATGTCACATTCGATGCAGAAGTAAGAGAAGAGTAAGTCTAAAGCTCACGACAGGACTCTGGCTCACATTTTATCACTTGGTCAATGTGTAGAAAAATAGTCCAAAAGAAAGCTATCCAGTAAGTGACTGCAGTCAATAACGGAATAAAATTATCAATTATAACAGAAGAACCAGAAATATTCGGTTGGATTTAGCAGAGAAATATCAAATTTTAACCTCTGCTAAACTACAATTATGTTATGTGCTAAACAATTCTAAGACTTAGGGGCACTTTCACTGCAACGGCCTCAATTTGATTATTCTGTCACACATTTAATAAAATATTAGTATATTTATTTTGTTGTTACCATGATGTATACATACAATTATTAGAAGTCCTCTAAATAACTCCAATGACTTCATTGGCAAGTCATTTCTAAAAGTGCATACTGTCCCCTCTATTTCTCTACCTTCCCTAGACGGTATTTTAGTATTATTGAATGAGTGAGTTCTCATTCTGTTAAAAAAGGGACAGAATCTTTAGTGGTGAGTTTAAAAGTAAATTTCTTTATTTTGATAATAAAATTGTAACATAAGCATGGAAATAAACCAATATTTACTCATATTTTGGAGGATTAGCCTTCTCCAAGATGAACAAAGAAGCTCATCTTGCTAATCTCAGCACTCGGGAGCAGGGGCAGGAGGAGTCTCTGTGTGTGAGCTCTCGGACAGCCAGGAAGACAGAGACAGACAGACAGACAGACAGATGCAAGCAAGATGGGTAATCGGCTTGGCTATAATCCTAGCACTGGGGGAAGCAGAGGCAGGAGAGTCGCTGCAAATTCCAGGCCAGCCAAGATTGTACATCAACCTTTTGTGTGTCAAAATCAGTCAATCAAACAAATAAAAACAAACAAAAAAACCTAAAATCATAAAATAGATCACCAAAAGCTTCAAAAAAGCTTTGAAAGGTTAACTTGTTTAGCTCTAGAGAAGCAGGCTGATTTCAGAAACTCCCAGTGCAGCCCCGTGGAGTGAGAGGCACTTAGACAGAGCTGATCTCTCTAGCAGCGAGCCTACCCCGTCTACTAGGGATTCTGAGCACGGGTCAGATACTTGGCAAGATGAGCCTTAAGAATGTCTACCTCAAAGCAGGAGGCAGTGGCAAGCACCCACAGCCCCGGCTGCAGCAGGACGACTGCAGCCTGGGCAGCACAAGGAGACCTGGCCTTCTGGGATCAAAGGAAAGAAAAAAGGCGGAAGCGATTGGCGAAGACAGGCAGACACTGACTTCCGGCCTCTACAGGCCCACACGTGGGGACGTGCTCCAGCACACACATGTGCACACACATTGCTCTACATACCTGTTCCACATTGTAGCCATGCTTCTCCTTCGCAATGGCGACATACTCGTCCACTGGAAGGGAACAAGGGCACGTCACTACTTTAATAAACTTCAGTCTCTCAGATCTGCTTCTTTTTTTTACATGATAAGATAATTTATCATTCTGAGTTAAAAACTAGCCAAAGCTAGTAAGAAATGTCACTAAAGGAGACTCACACACAGAACGGTGACTCCTCACCTGCTGGATGTAACAGATTAGTTGGTAATGAGTAAAATTTCGCTTAACCTAATAACTTTATGACCATGTATGATATAATTATTACTATAATTATTTTTGTATGCGACAAGCACCCATGTGGAAGTAGACAGTGGAACCTAATCGCACTGTAAAACCCTAAGATAATACTCGAAACACTTGGCTGTGTACGACCCTTTCACGTCTATAAAAGGCCGATGCATCTGTACTTCTGCGACTGTCTGAACAGCGTGCTGTGTGCACAGCATCCTAACACTCCTGCAACTGTCCGAACAGTGTGCTGTGTGCACACGCATCCTAACACTCCTGCGACTGTCCGAACAGCGTGCTGTGTGCACACACATCTCTAACACTCCTGCGACTGTCCGAACAGCGTGCTGTGTGCATACACATCTTTAACACTTCTGCGACTGTCTGAACAGCGTGCTGTGTGCACACACATCTCTAACACTTCTGCTACTGTGTGAACAGCACGCTATGTGCACACGCATCCTTAACACTCCTCTTGGCTCTTCCGCCTCTTTTGCACTACTTAGGTCCTGTCTTCACTTGTCGGCCACATGTGATGAACAGAGTAACTCAGACTAGCAGTTTTCAGAGTGATGTGCTGGCTATTTCAAGGCCTCACTACAAAGTAATCTGTTACCCTCAAAATCCACTCTATGGGGTGTCCACAGTCACTCCTTTATTTATATATTTTTAAAAATTATTTTTACACATATGTATATGTAATTAATTCTTTAAGCGTATTTCTAAGAAGCAGAACTCTTAAGAATTTTGACCCTGGAGTAGCTCCTGTCTACCTGAACTTGCTTTTCTGTCCATTTCTAGTACTTTTAACTTTGGTGGGGTCATTTGAACTTTTATACCTTAGTTTCCTGTTCTAAATTCATGATTAAACAATATAGTCTCCCACGATTGAATGAGTTAACGCTCAGAAGACGTTCAGGAGTACTTGGCACTTCCTAAGTCCCTCGAAGGATCTGCTATTATTATTGAACATTACAATTTAATATATTATAACAATTTAATATATTATAAACATGCTAGAGTAGCTATTTTTAAATGGATGCTATATCTCCGCAAGTATAATCTGATACAGACTTTGTTTCGAATCTACTTAAGTACACCACAGACCTAGACAGATGCTGATGAAATATAACAAAGGATATCACAGTCCTTCCGACAACGAGCTCAGAGACACCAGTCGACCAAAAGCGGCCTCAGCCCCAGCTGGGCACAGGCTTCGCCTCTGAAGGTGTGGGCTAGTCAGACACCAATGCTTCTAAGGTTCTAACACACAGTATAACCGGGGTTGACCACTGCCACAGGCCTGCTCTGGACATCCCCGCCGACACCGTTCTCACGGTCATGCCACCTTTCTGCAATTTGTCTTTCACTTTGTTAGAAATGCACCAGTGCACCAAACAGTGAAATCCCAAGACGTCGTGATGCCCATTTTATCAATGAAAACCTCTGCAGGCCACACTGAGCAAACCTCTTTGGGGTTCTCGGTATGTGTTTCCGACTGAATGCCTCCAGGGCACAGTGGGTGACCTGACCTAGCACCCTAAAGCTTTTAAGTCAGGAGGATTTCTAGGTGTGCAGATGTATGCTCACACTCATTTTCTTTGCTTTCCTTCTTTCTTTCTGTCTTCCTTTTTTTTTTTTTTTTACTTTTAGCTGCATCAATACCATGATTAGACTCTACACACAGGATATAATATATAGGACATGGCTATTTTTATCAAGACTAAATAAATCACAACGAGACATAAGTTCAAATGATGCTAGGAAAACGCTTTAAAGCCAAGCTTATTTGATGTCTGCTAGAATGGCTGTTTAGTGTAGCTGCTGTTGTCAGAAACTCGATAGCTGAATGGAGGGTGGGGATCTCAGTGCTGTTACCTGTATGTTTCCTATATCTGGTGTGCCGCAAAGGATTCCGGTCTGCTACATCACTGAAGTCTAAAGCCACACCATGATTCAAGGATCCAGAAGGTCTCAGTCCAGAAGGGAGAGCACAAGATGGCCTGAGGGCTGCTGCAGTCACTTCTCTCCCCTTTCCTCTTTAAAGTGGGAATGAGAGTGGGCTCTCTGGAGTCTGAAGGCATCTCTCTTACTGCTCCATAGCCTGAGGCAAAGCCTGTGCAGTTGGCTACAGAACTCCCTCCCCTGCTTGAGGGTTTGGGCAGCAAAGCCGTCAGAGCCTAGGTGTCTGCCTTCTTCGGGGCCCTGACACCAACTGACATGATCAGGTTCACTGTCCTTCAAAGGGACAGACATTCTGATAGAACGCAGGTTTCCATTAAAAAAGAAAACAAAGGTAATTCAGTTCTCAAGAGACCCTAAAAGACTAAAACACAAATGCAAATTACATTTTTAACAGGCTGATTCCCTGAGGACCTTAGCCTTTGATCTCAGAACAGAACTTACGTTTGGCATCTGGGACACTGTGGTAAGGCGACCACACAAGCATCCCTCCATTGTCTTTATCTGTGTACTTGGTAGCACCTGAAGAAAAATGAATTATTTTGAATATGACAGCTTTTTATTTCTATTCCAAGTAAGCACAAGCAAAACCTTATGTCTTAGTATATAATACCTGCAGAGGACAAAGGGACAAGGAAACAGGAAGTTAATGAAAGGCAGCAGAACACTCGGTTCCATTCCGGTCACCTGAGAGAGCTGCTTTCTGAATGCTGGGTAGGGGACCTTTTCCGTACAGAGCGCCTGTCTCACCTGTGCGCTGTCTAGACAGGGCACAACCACTGCGACTTGAAGAGACGAGCATCTTTCATGGCGTGTCCCTAAGTCTGCTAGCTTTCCTTCCCAAACTCAATTTCACCACACTTCATAGTGATAAGATCACGTGCTCCAAGACAAAGGCATAAAAGTTAGCACAGTTTCTTCTTCACACGATCGGGCTGAGCCTAGGCGCACACTGTCCTTCCCTAGGTATTTCTCATGCTAACTATGAAGTCCAAAACGTCAAGCCTCAATGCCTGTAGACACTTTTGATGGAACAGGAGTCTTTTTCTGGCTTCTACCCAGTCCTTAGCTACAAGTCAGTTAAAACTATTAACACATGGGGCACTGCTGCCGGGTTAAGACCCCTGCTTCTCATGAGGCAGAGATCTACTTACCACCAACAGCCAGAATTCCAAATTAACCACATAAAATACTAATAGAATTCTGAGGTTAAACTCAGATTATCGTAAGGGATTTGGAATACAGACATTCCTTACTACACTTTCTATACAGAGAAACCATGAGCCAACAATTTACTTCACTTTCAGAGAATCATCATATACTACTACTAAATGTACTTATCTAGGTGAGAATTTTTAGTTGGAAGAATCATACTAATAAAATATGATTTTAAACCTATGTTTTAAGATCTGAAAAATTGAGGCTCGTAAACAGGTTATCTAAGTATTAAGAAAACCTCAACTATTCACACAAATACTGTTGAAAGCAAAATCTTTGTATTGTATTGTATCTTTAAAAAGAAAAGAGGCAAAAAGAAGAATTTAAAATCTTTACAAATTATCTGATCAGAAGTTTATTAATCTTGAGATATTCTTTAAAAACTGGTGCATATCTGTAGTACCATTCCTTGGGAGGCAGAGACGGGAAGATTGGGAGTTCAAGGCCATCTTGGGTTACAGAGCAATCCTATCTCAAAACAAACCTACTCCAATGCCAGAGGTGTGTGACACACTCAGGAGTGAAGGATCAGGCGAGAGAGCTGCAGGGTGTGTGACACACTCAGGAGTGGAGGATCAGGAGAGAGAGCTGCAGGGTGTGTGACACACTCAGGAGTGGAGGATCAGGCGAGAGAGCTGCAGGGTGTGTGACACACTCAGGAGCAGAGAATTAGGAGAGAGAACTGCAGGGTGTGTGGCACACTCAGGAGCGGAGGATCAGGAGAGAGAGCTGCAGGGTGTGTGACACACTCAGGAGTGAAGGATCAGGCGAGAGAGCTGCAGGGTGTGTGACACACTCAGGAGTGAAGGATCAGGCGNGAAGGATCAGGCGAGAGAGCTGCAGGGTGTGTGACACACTCAGGAGTGAAGGATCAGGCGAGAGAGCTGCAGGGTGTGTGACACACTCAGGAGTGGAGGATCAGGAGAGCGAGCGAGCTGCAGGGTGTGTGACACACTCAGGAGTGGAGGATCAGGATAAAGAGCTGCAGGGTGTGTGACACACTCAGGAGCAGAGAATCAGGAGAGAGAGCTGCAGGGTGTGTGACACATTCAGGAGTGGAGGATCAGAATAGAGAGCTGCAGGGTGTGTGACACACTCAGGAGTGGAGGATCAGGAGAGAGAACTGCAGGGTGTGTGACACACTCAGGAGTGGAGTTTGAAGCAGGCTCTGTGATAAGAATTTAGTGAAAATCCTCCAACCAACCAAGCAAGTGAACAAAATGCCAAACAATAAGGTTAAAAAGAAAACCAAAGAAACCAAAACAAAATGCTTTCAATTTTACGAGATTTAATTTTTAGTTATGGGCCTCACAGGTTAAAAACCAAAACAATAGACAAACAAATAAAAAACCTTCTAAATGCCAAAGTCAAGTAACTCAACAGAAATAAAACAAATGCCAGTCAAGCCTTTAGCTTAGAAAATCAGTTTCTAGCCAATATCCTAACTTCAATTCTTTGTCAAAGAACAGATTCTTTTTACACAATTATGCAAAATTGTGACAATAAGATCATTAAAATCTTCCTTAGCACAGCAAATAAAAGCTTCCATTAAGTCTCAAGTCTTAATGTATTCCATGATAAATAAATGTATTTTCTTGCACCCTATTCTTTAAAAACACGTTTTCATATTAGTATGTGTGTTGCTGTATACATGCCACAGACTATGTGCGGCCACCTGAGACAGGACCCATCCCTGGCGACAAGCACCTCTCTCCACGGAGCTAAGGCTCCGGTCCATGAGCCTCATCCTTGCATTGCGGAAAGTCTGATGTGTCTCATTAAATAGCTCTTCTCAAACAAATATTGCTTTTTTTCTCTATTTAAAATACCAGTTATGGCTCTCCCCCAAGTTTGTCCATATTGTAATTAAGGGTCTAATATGACAGAAGCAAGCATCCTACTTGAGGACACTGAGCACTTTTAATGTGGGACGATAAAGGAGTTTACGTAAGTGGCCGAACGACGGAGAAGGCTTGAGTAGGCGCTTTACGATGTTCTGAGCCCAGCCTTTTCAATTACACATCACCCAAGAAATACTGATGTTTACAAGAAAGAGTATAGACTACAGACTTCAGACTCCCAGTCACTGCAAGCGTGCCACCTTGGAAATATCGTCCTGTGCCTCAGTTTCCCTCATCTATAATAACAGGGATATATACGTATCTACTTCAGAGCTGCTGAGAAGGAAAACTGCTAAGCTGAAATGTGCACCTGGGACAACCGGCTACTAAGACACAAAGTGTAAGGAATAAGGTAGGATTTCTAGTTGAGCGCAAAACGCAAACACAGGAATCTGTAACTTTCCAGACTGCCTTCGGGAAATTAAGGGACTCCGGTGAACAACTAAACTAAGTATTTAGACCTCAAAAAGTGGTCTCAACATCTAAAAACTGTCTCTAAACCAAACAGGTTTCATATTATATTCCAGGTATCTAGACCTTCCTCATGACATGGAGGCATGAATAACTTATGTGTGTGCACACGCGTGTGCCTGTGTGTATGAACAAACCATGTGGTGGTCAGAAGTCAACAGAGAGCACCTTCTTCTTCTGAGACAGGGTCTCTCTATGCAGCCCTGGCTGTCCGGGAACTATGACTACGTAAACCAAGGTGGCCCGCCTCCGCTGGGGTCAAAGGCATTCACCACCTCTCCCGACTGCACCCTTTATTTAAGATAGAATTTCTCCCTGAACCTAGAACTCACTGCTTCAGCCAGGCTGGAGAGCCGATGAGCCCCAGGAATTGTTTCCACCTCCCCAGGCATCGGTACGCAGCACCATAGCTGGGCTGAGGCCCTCCCGCTTTGTCTACTGAGCTCTCACGGGCACCAGGCATTGTAAGGGACTCGACTTTCAGACCTGCGAGCTTCCCGTTCTCTTTCTCAACATAACCTGCCTGAGGAGTCACCTGAGGTCTAAGTTATACTGTGGTCTCCCCAGCGTAAGACTTCACCTTCTCTCCCCAACTACAGCCGGAAGATACTCAATGGCGCAACCCAGAAATAAAGAACACTAAGTTTAAACTCCACAGCAGCCTGAGTAGCGTCATGAACTTCCGCAGCTCTGCTCGGTGCTACCTAGGAAAGCTGTAGCCCTGCATGCAAGGAGGACTACACGGACGGTCTAGTAGTGAACGTCCTCTCACACAGAACAAACATGCTTCTCTTACAGAGCGGACTCCAGCGTTCCAAGCTGCTCATTAAAGCTCTCCTCTACCGAGGAGACCACAACCACTGCAGTGTTGGGCAGTTATGCACTCACTCACTGCAGTGTTGGTCAGTTATGCACTCACTCACTGCAGTGTTGGGCAGTAATGCACTCACTCACTACAGTGTTGGTCAGTTATGCACTCACTCACTGCA
>JAQHUG010000006.1:16817539-16828047 GCA_028555095.1 Dicrostonyx torquatus
CTAGTTAACAGGAGATTTATAACTGGTAACCCTCAGAACTAGTTAACAGTAGATTTACAGCTGGTAACCCTCAGAACTAGTTAACAGGAGATTTACAATTGGTAACCCTCAGAACTAGTTAACACTTGATTTACAGCTGGTAACCCTCAGAACTAGTTAACACTCGATTTACAGCTGGTAACCCTCAAAACTAGTTAACAGTAGATTTATAGCTGATAACCCTCAGAACTAGTTAATAGTAGATTAACAGCTGGTAACCCTCAGAACTAGTTAACACTCAATTTACAACTGGTAACCCTCAGAACTAATTAACGGTAGATTTACAACTGAAGGATGATACTCAGAAATCCATCATAAAGACTTCGGCATGACCACTTAAGGTAAACTCTCCCTAATGGCCACACAAACCTCTCCTGGGTTTCAGTAGAAATTCATTCTCTAGCTCCATGCTGCACTTTCTACACCACCGTGACCATCTCTTCTAAAAACACTTTTCTACATTATCATCACAACAGGCCCAACATCTAAGGAATTTTCTGCCCCATGACTTGCATTTGCTGCCATACTGAATAATTTCCATAAACAGTGGCGAATGGGGGAGGGGCGAGGGTACACACGGTCCATCCCAGCACTGGGGAGGAAGAGACAAGTGGATCTCTGAGTGTGAGGCCACTAGCCCTAACCCTGAGTTTCAGGACAGCCAGGGCTGTGTAGAGAGACTCTGTCTTGGAAAGACAAAAACAAACCAACCAAAGGGGGGAGGGGCTGTGAAGGAGAAAAGGAGGACTCACTTTCTCAATTTCTGTCATAACTAACACATTTCCCTTTTCTTCTATTGTCGTTTCCACAGTAATACTTAAATTTTCACATAACTAAATAAAACCTTTGCAACTAGTACAACGCTTAAACAGGAAGCAGCGTCTCCTTGGGGGGAAAAATACCTTAATGATTCACATAAAAAGTAAATACTTTTAACTGTGTCTTGGACTGCACTGTTAGGCAAACAGTAAGTATATTAAAGTAATATCCTTATTCTATTAACCATGCCAATTACAGTCAGAGTGAATACACTGGAAATTCTAATTTAGAAACAGTAACATCTCATCGGGGTTTTGTTACCCTTCCCAGATGTTCTATGTAGGCGGACAAGCAAAACCTGATGAATTAGGTTAGTAAATCCAAACAATGGCATGTAAGACCACCTAAAGAGATGAACTAGTCTTCTGGGTTTGAAATCTGTTGCGCGATTTATATTTAAATGATAAACACGTTGGTGCTAACAAGCAAGCCGCTTCATCTCATCACACAACCAGGGAAACACACGTTGACTGAAATCAACCTAACTGGGCAGAAAGATAGGGGTGCTTATGACGTCATTCAGCGCTGAGTACCATCTGGAAATGACTTCACCAATATTAAAAAAAACAAACAAACAGCAACTGAGTACCAATGAAAGCTCCAAGTCATTCTTCATAATTATGAAATCTAATCTTTACTGAGTAACTGCCATATGCCTAGTCATTTAATCCTGGCAAGAACTCCACCCTGTAGCTTTTTACAGCTCGGAAAATTGAGCTCAGGGAAGGCCAGTGACTTGCTCAGAGCCCAGAAACAAGAGTTGAGAATTAAGTTCGGTCTATGCTTAGGCGAAGGTGTCTTCTTTCCAGTGTCTAAGTCCCGAAGCATGTAAGGTAATGTGGCGGGAAGCACCTACGAGCTAGCTGGGCCTGCAAGAATACTTATCACAGAAACATTTAATACTATTGGAAGCTCACTACTGCAAAAAATATGCCAACAGCTGTCACTCTGAAAGTAACCCAAATCAGGCGAGCGCTCTGATGTCTGCAGTTGGTGAACTGCAGGACGCTGTTCTAGTCAGGCTGTTAACTTGCTAACTACTCCACCCTTCTCCCTCCAGAGAGAGGCTATTACTTAGCTGGTGGATAGAACATACTGACTACATTGTCCGAAGCCCTTACAACTAAACAGACAGGAGTGGTTTCCTTGTGAGATTACAAGTAAGCCCTGTGCATAGCTAACTTACAACTCAAGCGGCTGACTCTGGCAAAGCTGTTAGAATGTGCTCTGGACAAAAACTGACTGCAGGAAAAGTGGGAGGGCGGGCTAGGCAGGGCAGAGCCCACTGAGCTAGCGGCGAGTCTGGCTGGGTTAGAGCAGCCAAGCACTCCAGACCCAGAGGCTCCAGCAAGGGCGCCTCCATATGCGGAACTCTCGCCCAATCCCCGAGCAGCCTCGCATCCCGTGACCGCCTGGGAGCCTGTTTGGAGAAAAGTAGAGAGGGAGCCCGCAAGCTGAGCTGGCGGAGGGTGCTGGAACCTGGCTGCTCCGGAGAAAATGTCTCCTTGGCAGCCGCGGCCTCTGTCCTGCGGTCGGGCTCTCCCGGGCCGGCTCGGCGTTGGGGGAGGGCAGACAGGAGGGCGGTGTCGGGCGCGGGCGTTTCCCCGCCCAGGTCCACACCGCCCCGAGGAAAAGCCAGGATTCCCGAGTGCACGGGGGTCGCGGGGCTCGCCCTTGGCCCGGGCGGATGACAGCAGCCCGGGGCTGCCGAGCATGGGCCTGCGGAGCGCGGCCGAATCCCGGGTTCCCCGGGCGGGTCGGTGTGGCATCTGACCTGGGGTAGGTTCATGCACACACACCCCGTACGCCCTCTTCTGCAGCCCTCCGCTCTGAAGCTCCCCGCGCCCTGGACCCCGGACCCGCGACCTCGGTGTGATGCCAGCAGCGTGCAAGTGCCGCGGGAGGGAACCATGTTCACCTTGCCGTGCACACATCCACCCCTACGCCCAGTGTCACTGCCCAGGCGAGCCTTTCAGCCTCTCAGTCCGCGATGCCATGCCATGCCCTGCCCTGCCCTGCCCGGCCCGGCCCTCTCCCGGTTGTCCCCCACACCCGCATCCGTAACTCCCGCATTCCGAAGCCGGCCACCCCAGAGCAAGCCCGAAAAAAAAAAAAAAAAAAAGAGCGAGAGAGACGGGGTTTTCCTGTGAGCAAATATATCTACCTGGATCGAATTCAGGGATCCGAGCTTGGTATTCAGCTCCGACTCTCATCCCAACATCTGCAAAGCAATGCCAAGAAATATGGTAAAATGATAATAAAAAAGGAGAGGCGCGGGGAAAGGCAAGGCAAGAAGGCTCTCCAGCCGCGGGAGCGCGGGCGAGGCCGCGGCCGGGTGGGGGCGGGGAGGCGCGGGTCGCGGGCTGCGGCGGCACCGGGAGTTCCGGCGGCCGCGGCTCGGCTCCGAGGGGAGGAGGGCGCGGGGAGGGGGCCGGGTGGGCGGGCGGGGCGGGGAGCGCGGCGAGGTACCCCCGTGCTCGTCGTCGCTGCTGCAGCCGCTCTCGGGCTCCGAGAAGTGCAGCCCGCCGTTGGCCGAGGAGCCGCCGCCTCCGCCTCCCGCCGGGCTCTTGGCGCCGCCGTTGGCCGACCGGTTCTTCCCCAGTAACTCGGGCCCTTTCTCCATCATGCCGGGCATGGTAGAGGAGGGGGAGAGGTGGCGTCAGGGAAGGGGGCTGACGGCTGGCGGGCGCGGGCGGGAGCGCGGAGGAGGAGGAGGTGTTAATATGGAGCCGCCATCAGCGCCCCGGTCGGGCCGTAGCGCAGTCGCCCCACAACAACCCGCCCCGGCCCCGCCTCTCTCCCCTCCCCCGCCGCCGCCGCCCCGCGCCACCCGGCCGTGCACCCCTCGCGGCCGCGCGCTCCTCCCTGGGCGGCCCCGAGCTCTCCGCCTTCGGAGGTTTCGCCCGGAGCCCCGAGACCCTGCGCGTCCCCGGCCGGCCCGGCGTTCTCGAGGCCGACGGGCGAGGCTGGGAATCGGGCCTCGCTGCTAGGCCGCACGGAGGGCGGCGAGCCGGACGCTGGACCCTGTCCGAGCGGAAGAAGCCGGCCCGTTGAGCGCGGCCCCAGACAGGCGCTGTACCGGTGACGAGCGGCCGGGGATGGCGGCTGCTTGGGGGACGAGCGGCCGGGGATGGCGGCTGCTCGGGGGATGAACGGTCGGGGTGGCGGCTGCTCGGGGGACGAACGGCCCGGGGTGGCGGCTGCTCAGGGAGGAGCGGCGGGGATGGCGGCTGCTCGGGGGACGAACGGTCGGGGACGGCGGCTGATCGGGGGAGGAACGGTCGGGGATGGCGGCTGCTCGGTGGGGACAGCGGCAGGGATGGTGCCTGCTCGGGGAACGAGCAGCCGGGGATGGTGGCCACAGACAGCCGGCTGCTCGGGGGACGAGCGGCCCGGGATGGCCTCAGGTTGGCGGTTACTCGGGAGAGGAGGAGATGGCCACCTCGGATTGGTGGCTGGCCGCGTTCTCTCCCTCCCGTCTCGTGGTGGACTTTGCACCGCGGCCCAGGGACCCCGGCCCCGCCTGATGCTAGGGGACTGGGCCCTAACGACCTGCTTGCTCATCTCTGCACTGAAGTCACTTTGCTTTTTCTCTTTTACCAACTAAGAAGTGAATACCATGAGCGAGGAAATAGAAGGAGGACAGAATCCTGCCCTCCCCATGGAGTGCTTTCTGGATGAACGCTAAAGGAGTGGTCTGGAGCAGTTCTTGAGAGAGTGGAGCCCTGCGCGAAGGGAGGTGAGGCCGGCTGCCTTCAGTTGGAAGAAGATCCTCATGGCGGCCTAGGCTGAACTGCGTTTCTTCACCAGGTCTGCTTGATGACATGCTGCCCGGCCTTGGAGGACTATATTGTGTTAGCCTCTCTGTTTCAGGAGGAAGACGGAAGGACTCACGTGCAGATGTCCTGCAGAATTTGGGAGCCACAGTAAAATAGTTTTTTTTTTTTTTTTGCAGGACAAGACTGCCCTTGAGAATTCCCTTACTGAGAAATAACATCTACTGAAGAATTCAGCCAAGAAAACTCTGGGATACAAATGTTAGTCAGGTCACGTGTCTAAAGGAGGGAGTATTTTGCCCAGGTGCAGAAACTGATTCTGATAATGGAAATAATTGCATTTCTCTTTTGAGAGCCTTATATGCGCCCGTTACTGGAATCACAATCAACCCCTTTGTAATCAAATACATTCCTGAGGAATATTTTAATTCCATGGTTTTATTTCCTACAAGGAGAAATGTCGGGGACAAATGAAGAGCACGTGCCTTGAGCAGTTACATTCTTCTTTGTGAATTTTACATTGATTTTTTTTTTTTATATTCCGGCTGCTAATGAACATGACACATCTCAGTCCTGGAACATAAGCTCCTTTGGTCCTGGAACACAAAAGTCAGACCCTGCTTAGAGGAAATTCAAGAAAACACTTGAGGCCTTTTACCAGGCCAGCTTTCCCGCACCCCAGCCCTGCAACACTGCCTCCACAGTTTTCTGTAGAAAGAAATCTGCATTTAAATTAGGAATCAGAAGACTGAAGATTCAAGGACCTTTGTGACAGTGTCGTCTTGATTAGCGAAAACCTTTGACGTAAAATGGTTCTACTGGAATACAGAAAAGGGTGGAGCGAAGACACTACGTTCACCTTTGGGGAAGGGATCCGGGGTGGAGGTTTGTGTGTGTGTTTAAGGAAAACAAATTCCTCTTTTGTTTCTCAAGAAAGGGAAATCACCTTAAGCTTGCCTGCCTCAGAAGGATGAAGATAATGGACCTTAAATGGTTTCTCAACACACAAGGGCCTTTCTGAGTAGGAGCCCCAGGGAGAAAAGCTGGGAAATGCCTGCTTCTGAGTGCACAGAGAGGAGGAATGCGCCTGGGTGGGGAAGGGCTCTGAGGGTCAGTGACGCCCAGGGAGATGGGTGAAGGGTACTGGTCTGTTGGCACGATTTAAAATTTCCTATTTTAACATTTAACATTCTCAGAGTTACAAAGACCAAAGATATAAAGGTTGGGGATTGGCTAACTTGTATAGTGGGTACCTGTTGGTGCCTGAGCTTGTCCTTGACAATCAGGCCAGTTCCAGAAGAAGCAAGGACCTTCGTCTCAAAAAGGACAGTATTTAGAAGGCCAGGGGATTAAGATCCACCAGCTATTGGGGATGACTTGTCATGTTACCTCTAGGAATGAGTCTTGTGAAAGACACCCAAGAACTCTGCTGAAAATAGTGATAATGAGGGCCTAAATTCAGTCCTCAGAACTCATGAGAAAAAAAACCAAGCCTGTGTAGTGGACTGGGGAAGGTGGGGAAAGGTCAATCCCTGGGACCTGTTGGCTCGACAGCCTAGCCTAACTGGTAAGTTCAAGAGACCATGTCTTCAAAAGCAGGATGCTGGCACCTAAGGTTCAACTTCTGGCCACACACACACAACTGGCATAGGATAGAAAGCCCAATAACCATTGTAATGACTGTGGGGCAATTGAATATCCATGTGTTAAAAAAAAAATCCTTGGTACTTCTCATTTAAAGGGGCTGGAAGGTGGCTCAGTGGTTTAGAGCATTTGTTGTTCATTTCTCAGAACCTGCATGGTGCCTCACAACCATCCATCATCCCAGTTCCAGGGGATCCAGTGCCCTCTCCTGAATCTGAAGGCACCAAAAACCTTTAACAAAAAATTAGATTGTGGGCACTGTGATAAACGATAGCAGTTTGGGTAGTCAGTCAGCGTGATTTGTAAAAGAAACAGTCTAGACACAGGGAACAGCGTATGCAAGAGCCACCCGTGCGTTCAGATGCTATCCCAGAGAACTAAGAATCGTGGGTTTTCCTGGACTGTGAAGGGAACATAGAGCACACCGTGCCTGAGCCACACGAAACCTTCTATAGACAGAGGGTGAATTATCCTACAGAGAACCACCAGGCAGGTCTGCGCAGAAGAGTCACTGGATTCCATTTCAGAGCTAAGGTGGGAGTTTGGCAAATCTGTTAAAGTGGTCAGGAAATGAGTCTGAAGTTGTGGCAGTGGTAGCAAGACTAGAGGAAGGGACAGGCAGAAAACTTCGGTGGACTTGGAAAGAGCTGAGAAACTGAACTGGAAATCAAATGGAACGAAGGAATCTAAGCTGGTCCCAGTGTTTTGGCTTGGGAGTCTGGGTGATTGTGTCACCCACTGAGATGGAAACAACACTGCATAGTTCACAGATTCAGGAGCAATATGGTGAATTGATTTGGGGGTACATTGGGCACGTAGTGAGATGTCCTGCAGGCAGCTGGATGTGTAACAGATGGAAGCAGGAGAGAGGGGTTCCTCTGGGGTTGGTTGTAGCTAACCAGAGTCTTAAGATCTGACTTTGTCTCTCTGCACTACTGTAACAAAAGTAGCCTGGGTGACTCGTAAACAATGTCACTTGTTTTACAGTTGAAAATAGTTAAGATGCTGGTGTGTTTGCTTCCTGCTTCATAAGAACACTAATTCTGCTAATAAGAGCAGAGCCCTATGGCTTTGTTACTTCATTTATTTTAATTTTTTATTCATTTTACACACCACAATTTCCCCTCCTTGCCCTCTTCCCACTCACCCACCAACACCTCTCACCCAAGCCCCACCCATTCTTCAGAAAGGGTAAGGCCTCCGATGGGGGCCCACAAAGTCTGGCACATCAGGTTGAGGCAGGACCAAGCCCCTTTCCCTGCATCAAAGCTGAGCAAAGGCATCCCACCATGTGGAATGACCTCCCAAAAGCCAGTTCACACACCAGGGATAGCTCGTAGTCCCACTGCCAGGGAGGGGCTAGACCTCTTAAAACTATTTATTGCACTGGGTTTCCAACATAATAAATTTCAAAGAAGCACATATATTTAAATCATGGCAAGACTTAATAGACCCCAGGGAGGGCAGGTGGAAAGTGAAAACCAAGAACAACAACATTGAAAGATGAAAAAAGGAATCCCCAAAAGCTTGAGGTCTGGGGAATCGGAATATGGCTGGATGTCATTTATTCCAACCAAAAGTCCAGAGAGGTCTGAAGATAACCGTGATGGTCAGAAGTCCATTGAGATAGAACTCAAATTCTCACACAAGAAAGAGGCCTTGAGTCTTCTGGATAAGAGCGGCTCCACACTGCGGGGGGATCAAGAAGGGAACAGGAAGAGTCTATGCCAGCGATCTTTTTTTTTTTTTTTTTTTTTTTTCCCCCGACAGGGTTTCTCTGTGGCTTTGGAGCCTGTGCTGGAACTAGCTCTTGTAGACCAGGCTGGTCTCGAACTCACAAAGATCCGCCTGCCTCTGCCTCCCGAGTGCTGGGATTAAAGGCGTGTGCGACCACCGCCCAGCTGCCAGCGATGTTTTCATATTGGCAACAAGGAAACAACACAGAAGCTCCAGAAAATAAATGAGTGTACTTAATATCTTGAAACAAGTAGTGCAGTTCGAGCCACCACCACCCCATGTGTGTGAATTTTACAATTTGAGGTGTTTTTTCCTTGTGATGAAATACCTGCCTAAAGCAGCTTAAGGGTGGAAGGTACCGAGCTCCACAAGTGAGATTTCAGCTGATAATTCACAGGAAATGTGCATTCAGATGGAGACAAGCTCAGACGCAGGCGTTGGGAGCACCACCTTTCGAGCCGCGGCTGTTCTTGCTGTGGATCCATAGTGCTCCCCTCTGCAGTGGGCCGCAAAGCGGCGTATTAATCAATTATTGGGCACAATTTACCTCTGTACTGGTGTATTGGATGCCTTTTTCCCCACACTGTGGGACCCTGGTGTGAAAGTAAGCAATGCCGTCAAAATCGTTCTTAGAGTCAAATCTCTGCTCCATTCCCAGATATAAACTTAGAAGCCAGCTTCCCTCCCACCCCCACCCCTTATCTTCTACAGCAGGACATTTGGCCAGGACAAGAGTCTTCCAGAAAGAGCACCATCCGGACCTTCACACATAGGTTTGCTGACTCAGCCCTCACATATAAGGAGGACTGGATGCCCTGGATTCACCCTCGGCTGCTATGGGGAAGTTCAAACCTAGTTTACCCGCTCTAACGTTAACAGGCTGTTAATGGTCCGTATTTACTTCCACCTTGGTTTATGGATACAAGATCTTAGTCTGGGAGATTAACCCTGAGAGATAAGAGGAAAAGGCTATAGATCACTTGACCAGCTCTGGAGAAAGGTAATCCTTTTCACACAGGCGCCATGGGAACAAACACCGTTTTTGCCAGGGCAGCTGGAAAGTGTCAGGCTCCAAATTTTATACAATGTAACTGCAGGCCTCCCCTTTGTTCTAACCACTTAGGGTGAAAGATGTAGCTCTGCCTAGCGGTGGTGGTGCAGCCTTTCATTCCAGCGCTCGGGAGGCAGAGGCCGCAGATCTCTGGGAATGAGTTCGAGGCCAGCCTGGTCTGCAGAGTAAGGTTCAGGAAAGCCAGACATTACATAGAATAATCCTGTCTCCAGTAAACCAAAAAAGAAAGATGGAATTCTTAGATCTGAGAGGTCCTCCTTAGCCAGCTAACATTTGATGAAAATGCTAATTCCGAACAAATGCTGCAGTTTACGCCAGTTGCCATGGCTGCCCCGATGCTGTTAACTAGAGCTACTGTTCCAGCAAGCTACCAGAGCCAGGAAACGCTGTGTCTGTGTTTCTCCCTTGTTTACATTATTGATTACAGACTTCTAGCTGAAGTAGTCACACTTAGGAATGTGGTAGCACACGAGCTCACCTTTGTCCTTCTTAGAGTTTAAAGCTCCTTAGTTGACCTTTTTGCCTCTTAGAGTTGTCGGGGCATTCTACACGCCTCGCCTGCCCTGAGCCATAATGAAAGCTGGCAGTTATGTGTAAGCCTTGTAGCCTTGCTATTGCCAGAGAATTGCTGGTTGTGTGCATATGAACTGAAAACTTCAAAATGGCAGAAAAATAGAGAACAATAAAGAGATTGGCTTGGAAAAGCAATGTGAGAGAATTCATTCACCTTTGCTGTTGTGTCCAGTCTGAACCCTGGAGAGGTTCTTGGGGCTGGACCCCAAAGGCTCTGATTAGAAAGGACTTTAGTCCACCACAACGGGGCGTCACCGTGGCAGAAGCGGGAGGCAGCTGGTCACATGGCATCTACAGTCAGGGAGCAGAGAGATGAAAGCTGATGCTCGTCTCTGTTGCCCCTTTTCAGTTTGGGACCCCGGTCTATGGAACGGTGCTTTCCTCATCAAGAGATTTGTTTCCAAGGTGGTTCTGAATCCCCTCAAGTTGAAAAGATTATGTGAAGTGTGGTTAGCTGCTCCAGGCTTCACCCACTGTGGGTCCCCTCAGTGGTGGACTGTAGTCTTGAACTGCGAGCCAAAATAATCGCATTGCTTTCTAAAGGGCAGGAAGAGAGTGGAACAGGCACTGTATCATAACAGGTGAGTGTGGGGTGGTGTGCCTTTAACCAGCATCCAGGAGACAGAGACAGAGCTCCGTGTCTTTCAGGACAGCCTGGTCCATATAGAGAGTTCCAGGACAGGTAGGGCTACATAGAGAGGTCCTGTCTCAAAATAAATAAAATAGAGCAAGATTGAAGAAGACACCCAACTTCAATCTCTGGCTTCCACATACACAATACATACCTATGCACAGCCTAACTTCAACCTCTGGCTTTCATGTACACATACATACCTGTGCACAGCATG
>JAQHUG010000006.1:16844960-16891875 GCA_028555095.1 Dicrostonyx torquatus
ACTTACATAGACCTAATATACATGGGAAAGTATAAAAAGACAAGATCTCCTGAGTAAATTGGGAGCATAGGGACATTGGGGGAGGGTTGAAGGGGGAGGGGGAGGGACAGAGAGGGGAGCAGAGAAAAATGTAGAGCTCAATAAATATCAATAAAGGAAAAAACAAAACAAAACAAACCTTGTAATTTAAACTCATAATACCAGAAATGATTGTTAAAAATCTACATGTAGGAAAACTTAAGGAAACATGTGAGTTGCTGCCACCTTAGCTGCTTTCTCCCACACTGGGATGGAGGTAGCTACGTGGCTACCTTTGCTAGGGTTGGAAAGGATGGACTTTGCCATGTGACCCCACTTTCCATCTTGATAAAAGTGACCATGTGATGTAAGCCATTCAAGGACAATTCAAGGACAAACAACTCCTCCTGTGAGGCCCAAACCAGATGATTCTTCCACTATTTTTGATTACATTAACAAGCCTCAGTCCACAGTCCCTTCTCTTCCTCTCCAGCCTCTCTGGTTTCTCTTTTTCCTTTTCTCAGTGATATGTTGCCCAACCAGCCAGGGCTGAGGCAATCCATGACCAGGACCCTGAAGGAAATTACAACACCCCAGGGAGCATCCCGGCTGGTCACCCTTAAAGAGATAAATTATGCGTAAGAGGTCATCCAGGACAAACACGACAACACATCTAAGATCATAGACTGCTCTAAAGGCTCTCTTACAATATGCCAATCTGGATATCCCAAGACACCAGATTGATGTAGGATTACTCTCTGTATGCTGTGATTTCCATTGATTAAAAAACTGCTTTGGGCCTGTAACAGAGCTATAGGGGAACAGAGCTAGGTGGGGAAAACTAAACTGAATGCTGGGAGAGAGAAGGCAGAGTCAGGAGACACCATGGAGCCGTCAGAGGGGAGAGATGTGAGCTGCCCGCTGGAATCTTACTGGTAAGCCACAGCCACATGGTGATACACAGATTAATAGAAATGGGTTAAATTAAGATGTAAGGGCTAGCCAATGAGAAGCTAGAGTTAGTGAGCCAAGCAGTGATGTAATTAATACAGTTTCTGTGTGGTTATTTTGGTTCTGAGCTGCCAGGCAGTTGGGAAATGAACTAGCAGCCTCATACTACAACCAGATGGAAAACAACTCCTTATGACCCACTTCTCCCCAAGTTTTCCTGATGTTAGGGCCAAGCTTAAACATCTAGAGACTCCACAAGCAGAAGTCTTAGCAAGGGCCTTAAGGTGTACCATGGAAGAGACTAAAAATCCCTGTAACAGAAATACCTGATGCTAGTGAAGGCCTTTCTGTTGGCCATAGCAACTGCTCAGGTCCCTGGCCTCCAGGAGCCTGAGAACCTCCAGGTCCCTGTTTCAAATGCAGTCAGGAAGGTCACTGGGCCTGGATCTGTCTGATCCCTCACAAATCACCCAGACCATGTCCAAGGTGCCATCAAGAAGGGCATTGGGGTGTTGACTGTGCCCATGTCCATCACGGCATGGGGACATCAAGCCCAGGTGGCCAAGCCTCAGCTGACCTAGATCTGGCCGGGGATGACTGAGAGGTTCTGGGCTCCTTCGGCATGACCACTGCCATCTCTCACTGGGAACCTCAGGTAGACATCACAACATTAGGCCACCTATTTAGCCCTGATGGAGTTTTAGTGACCTACCTCTTCTTGTTCCCTATTGTCAGGGTATAGTGACAGCTTTGTCAGCCTCATCAAAGCCACCGACTTTATCATCTAGGCTCAACACTCACTTCCTCGCCATAGCCTCAGGGGACTTAAACCACTTATCTCTGATCTTTTAAGAAAGAATCTTCTACACCCAATTCTACTTTACTGAGACACTAGCGTTCCTCCAGCTCTTCTCTCCTCTACTGTTGTCTCTCCCCTTCTGCTGGTGTCAATGCAGAGCTCCCTACTGTGCACTTTTACTACAAAAGTCACATAGCTGTGCCAGGAGAATGTTCCCCTCCATTGTGGCCTGGCTTCTGACAGTCAGGATACCTTCCCTTCCCAGCCATGGGAATCCAGGAGCCTTCCCTTCCCAGCCATAGGAATCCAGGAGCCTTCCCTTCCCAGCCATAGGAATCCAGGAGCCNTCCCTTCCCAGCCATAGGAATCCAGGAGCCTTCCCTTCCCAGCCATAGGAATCCAGGAGCCTTCCCTTCCCAGCTATAGGAATCCAGGAATGTTCCCTTTCTTCCCAGCCATAGTAATTCAAGAACCTTCCCTTCCCAGATATAGGAATCCAGGAACCTTCCCTTCCCAGATATAGGTATAACCTTAAAGGCGTAAGTCACAAAACAATTCCACACCAGTTTGGAATTATGATTAGTAAAAGGGGGAAAACTTACAGATGACTGTCCTAGACAACAGCCCTCTGCGCGACCAGGAACGGAGCCTAGCAGCCGGAAGCAGGATCCAGAAGCAAGAGAGAGAGAGCAGGGCTAACACTGCTTTTTAAAGCAAAAGAGACCACGACCAAGTGGGCTGGTATCTTAAGAGCTATTGGCTGAAGGAGAGGAAGGAGCTCCCGCAGCACAGCCTGACTTCTGATGCCCAGGAAGCCTTTCCTTTAGAACTGAAACACCCACAGGTACAGCCTGGCTTCCAACATATGGACCTGGAACCTTCTTAACCCCTTTTCCCTGTTTTCCTTCATTGTATGAGTTGTATCCTGCCTCAGAAGCTTCTTGTCTAGATTTTTTCAACAACAAATCAAGACATTTCTAACCAGACTTTTAACCAGTTACTGTTACAAGATTACCACCCCCTAGCTATGAAACCAGAGACCTATAGCACCTGGTTACATCCTGATAATAAAGATCAAGTTTGCCCAAAGACCTTCACCCCTTTCCTGTGACCTGATTGTTATTCGTTAATAATAAACAAAAAGGGGGAATGTAAGCCCCTCAAGCCACAGGAGTGGCCAGGCCCCTCCCCCAGGCCCTCTAACTGCCAGGTTCCACTCACAGAACACTCTAACTGCCCTAACTGCTGGTCCCTGTCCCCTCCCTACAGAGTAAAAACCCAATCTCTGAACGTGAAATCCCACCAGACTCTACCCTGGAAAGCTCCACCCTGAAAACATCCACCTCCTTCCCAAGAAACTCTCTGCAAGCCCTGGATCCTGTTCAGTTTGCTGCTGTTTCTTGCCCAAGCAGAGGTAGCCACCCTCCTGGTTTTCCCCTCCCTATAAATCTCTTGTGTGAGGTTTGATGTGTGGTGTGACTTTGTGGTATTCCTCGGCTTCCGGCTGCCAGGATGCCTTTCTATCCGAGCTGCAGTGCTCACAGTTTCTGCATTAGCTGCTTTTTTCGCTGCTGTGACAAAAATCCTGACTAAGCAGCTTGGCGGGTCGGTTTAGTTCAGAGTCCGAGGGTGCCGCCCATCACGTCAGCTGCATTCATTTCGGTGGCTTTGACAAGTTAAGGAGGAGCGTTTCTGATGGCTTCTGGTTCCAGTGGGAAGAGAGTCATTCATGGTGGTGGTGGGGAGCATGGCAGCAGTGGCAGGAGGGAGCGGAGAGGGGCATCTTCAATCTCAGCACAAAGCAGGAAGTGAGCTGAAAGTGGGCAAAGCTTTAAACATGGAGTCTGCCCCAGCGACATACTTCCTCCATCAAGGCTGCAGCTCCCACAACTGCTCCAACCAGTGCCACCACCACCGAGGGACCTACTGTCTGGCCCTCACAGCTCCTGGCCATGTCATAACATGCCATGCAGGGAAAGCATGGTGGCAGGAGAGTGAGGTGGCTGGTCACATTGTGTCAAGTCAAGCAGAGAACGATGCTACTGTTTTTTTTGGATTTTTGTTTTGTTTTGTTTTTCAAGACAGGGTTTCTCTGTGGCTTTGGAGCCTGCACTGGAACTAGCTCTTGTAGACCTGACTGGTCACGAACTCACAGAGATTGGCCTGCCTCTGCCTCCCAAGTGCTGGGATTAAAGGCGTGCTCCACCACCGCCCCACCCGATGCTACATTTTGCAGGCAACAGGAAGCTGACTGACTCACTGGGCAGGATCCTGAGCATAAGAAACCTCAAAGCCCTCCCCCACAGTGACACACTTCCTCCAACAAGGCCATACCACTCTACCAAAGCCACACCTCCTAACAGTGCCACTCTTTGTGGGATTATGGGGGCCAGTTACATTCAAACTACCACAGGGGGATGGTTGGCTGCTTTGTTCTGTTGAGGCCTTCAAATCCTGGAGGAGCCTGTCCTCTTAATGGAGGCCAATCAGCTTTAGTCGCTGCCCTGAATGTTAGGGTCATCCAGAGCATACTCACACTCTCAGGATGACGTGGCCCTGTGCACGGTGAAGGTGACACACAAACTCGTCACCCCAGCCTCTTTATCACTGCAAATGGCTGCTTTCTGCTTCTTGGAAACAAGAAATGTCCTCAGTAGTTGGTATGGAGAGGAGAGGTAGGAGGTGCAAGGTGAATTGTCCTTTAGGGGAGAACTTTATTATTAATGCCATGCACAGTGCAGAGGGATTCTGAGTTTCTTGTCCCCCTTAGAGGTTTCCAGAGGAGAGGGAAGTGTTGGGAGCCACTGGGGGCTGTGGACCCCTGGACCCTGAATTCCCCGTGAGTGGCTTCTTTTTCCTGGGCTTGCAGCTGCTATGAGTGAAGCAACTTGTTTTCCTCTGCTCTGAGCAGTCTGCAGCTGCTCTGAGCACGAGACCCTGATGGCAGGCCGGTGGGTCTGCATCTGAACGATCCTGAGAGCTGGGGCGTGGCCAGAGCCCTATATAAGCTTCCACTGAGCACAATAAACCTGGCATTCTTGTATCAAGGGTGACCCGTGTCCATATCTCTGTCTGTCTGTGCATGCATGTGTTTTAAGTCTCCAGCTTAGTTTCCGGCTTGCATACTGTAGTGGCACTGCAGGTGCAGTACCGTAGAGCACAGTGCAGGCGACGTGTTTTACATAACGGCCCCCGTCACGAGACAGCAGGCATGGTTAACGAATAGCCTATTCTATGCTGCCTACAGTCAGGTTGCCTCTGTTTGATTCCACGATACCAGGGACATGAATTTGGTACTCTGTGACAGCAGGGTCAGGGCGGCGTGCCTCTCTCTTGCAGCTGGTAGTGCTTCTGCAGGGAAGAAAGACTGGGGATAGCATGCGGTTTGACGTGTGAGGTGACCTGTGAGTCAACAGCTGAGTGTCCTGTTGCAAGAGAAACTAGTTGTGTACAGCGGTGTCTTTTTAGTATGAATACAGAAAGACATTTCAAACCTCCAATGGAATAGAATAGAGACATACAACTGTTAATATCAATTAAGCATTTAAAGAATTGTTTATTAATTGAAATGTTTAATGATTGAAATCTGACTTTTACATCTTAAGTTGGTCGCTGGACTTTTTGGCTAATCCATTCTCAATGTTTTATTCCCCATTTTTATTTTAAAAGACTTATTTTTATTTCATGTATGTGAGTGTCTGCATGTATGTATTACACCATGTGTGTGCCTGGTGCTGGGGAAGGCCAGAAGAGGGCGTCAGAGCCCTTGAAACTGGAGTCACAGGTGTTGGGTTCTGGGAACTGAATTCACATCCTGTGCAGGAGCAGGCAGTGCTTCTAACCCCCAAGCATCCCTCCAGCTCCTGTCCTTATTTATTAATAAAACAGGGAAGGCTTGGCTCCTTCTTAGAGTTGTTCTTACCCACTTTTAATTTCTTGGTTTGAAAGACAATCAGCACACACCAAGTCCAATAAATCTCAAGGCTTTACAATTCATCCCGCCATTCATTTCACAAGCTTACTCACCATAAATGTGGGACAGCTGGGCAACAGAGGTAAATAGCAGATAGCTCACGACTTTAGCCGACTCGCGGTCTTGCAGAAGGACTGAGCACAACCCAGGATGTCAGTTTAGAAGATCTTTCTTTCTGGTCATTCACCTTACTTGTTTCCCCTTTTACAGGTGGCCATGGAAATCAACCAGGTGGGCAGACTGTAATGAGTGGATTAACCGGCTAAACGGAATCTCTCCAGGTGACTGCTCCTGTCAGCGTGTACCTGGCTCCAGTGCAGCCTCAGAGAACGCAACTGTGCATACTGATGGCCACCGACCAAGCATCACCTCTGAGCCTCCCAACAACCACTGCTCTTTTCCTCTGAAACGTGTGTGTGTTTGTGTGTGCTCACAGAGGTCAGAAGAGGGTGTGTGTGTGTGTTCATGGAAGTCAGAAGAGGGTGTGTGTCTGTGTGTGTTCATGGAGGTCAGAAGAGGGTGTGTGTGTGTGTGCGCTCACGGAGGTCAGAAGAGGGTGTGTGTGTGCTCACGGAGGTCAGAAGAGGGTGTGTGTGAGTGTGTGTGCTCACAGAGGTCAGAAGAGGGTGTGTGTGTGTGTGTGTGTGTGTGTTCATGGAGGTCAGAAGAGGGTGTGTGTGTGTGTGTGTGTGTGTGTGTGTTCACGGAGGTCAGAAGAGGGTGTGTGTGTGTGTGCTCATGAAAGACCCCAGTGCCCAAGGGCCCTGGGTGCCTATCAGTGAATTGACCGCCCCCGAGACATCAAACACGAAAGCAATCTCTGGATGCAAAGGCAAGAGGTTGTATTTACATGGAGTCCATGGATGCCTCTGCTTTGGGAGCAGAGAGCATGTCCTCTAGATTCCAGATTCCAGATTGGTATTTATAACCCTAAAACAGCAGAAGCTGATGCATAGTTACAGGGTTTGAGGGTGGACCTGACTCAGACTCAAACACGTCAGCTCTGTCCTTGTTTAGGAACACCCTAAAATGGCAGAAGCGGTTCACAGAAGCAAAAAGCATAATTATTGGTTAATTCTAATGAGGCGAGGGGTGACTTGGCCCAAAAATCCCAATATGTCAGCTTTGTCTTAGTCATTGAAAACATCTGGTGTTTTTCTGTACCTTATTTTTCTGTCCTTTTCTTTATCTTCCTACTGACTAAGCCTCTGGCCTTCAGAAACCAGACCATAAGCATCCTATCTCTAAGGTTCAGGGCAACTTGGCCTTCGGATGCCTGACCATAGATGTCCTGTTTACATTAACGAGGGTAGCCTGGCTGGTGTCCTACTTTTGGGCTAGGGAGGAAAGGAGGGGAGTGGAGGTGTCTTTCAGCCTGGGGGTTTTGCTAGTTTCAAGCCTTGCTAAACTATGGCATTACTGCTGCTAAAACTGCTGAACTGGTTCGGGGGTCTTTCACTCACTGAGGTCAGAAGAGGGTGTGTGTGTGTGTGTGTGTGTGTGTGTGTGTGTGTGTTCATGGAGGTCAGAAGAGGGTGTGTGTGTGTGTTCACAGAGGTCAGAAGAAGGTGTGTGTGTGAGTGTGTTTATGGAGGTCAGAAGAGGGTGTGTGTGTATGCTCACGGAGGTCAGAAGAAGGTGTGTGTGTGTGTGTGTGTGTGTGTGTGCACGCACATGCACACGTGTGCAGGGGTCAGAAGAGGGCATTGGAGCCCCTGGAGCTGGAGCTGTAGGCTTTTGTGACTCAGCCACACAGGTGCTGGGAACAGAGCCCTGGTCCTTCACTAGAGCATCACACTTCCCTGACTGCAGAGCCTTCTCCCTGGACCCGCCCACTGTGTTCTACAGTCACTTGTTTATTTCCTTCAGCCAGGAATGTTTCATACGTCTTTCATGCCTCCAACTTTGCACCCACCTGTCCTTAATTTTCCTAGGTGACTTTCTTACTTCATACCACCCTTTCCCTGCTTAGCCACCACCAAAAGACGACATGCTGTGCCACCAGAATTGTTTCTCTTCCCTTGCAGAGATGATCCGGGAGGTGGCGTGCAAGGCCAGCTCTTACACCTCCCCAGCTGTCCACTCTTCCAGCCAGCACATCTTTTAGACCTTCCCACAGTTCATTTCTGTGAACTGAAGTGCACTGCTGCTCACTGGGGTGCAATGATCTTCATGGGACTGCGGATGTGCAGCTAGAATGGAGATCTGTACTGGCTGGTTTTGTGTGTCAACCTAACACAAGCGAGAGTCAGCAGAGAGAAAGTTGCCTCCGTTGAGGAAAGGCCTTCATGAGGTCCAGCTGTAAGGCAGTTTCTCAATTAGAGATCAACGAGGGAGGGCCCAGCCCATAGTGGGTGGGGTCATCTCTGCGCTGGTGATCCTGGGTTCTATAAGAAAGCAGACTGAGCAAGTCAGGAAAGCCAGCCAGTAAGCCGCTCCCCTCCATGGCCTCTGCATCATTTCCCGCCTCCAGGCTCCTGCCCTGTGTGAGTTCCTGCCCTGTGTGAGCTCCTGCCCTGTGTGAGCTCCTGCCCTGTGTGAGTTCCTGCCCTGTGTGAGTTCCTGCCCTGTGTGAGCTCCTGCCCTGTGTGAGTTCCTGCCCTGACTCCTTCAGTGATGAGCAGCAATGCTGAAGTGCGAGCCAAATGAACCCTTTGTTCTGCAACTTGCTTATTGGTCGTGGTGTTTCGTTGCAGCAATAGAAACCCAAATGACAACAAGAAATAAGAGTCTCTTCCAACAGACTGGCCCAGTTTTAAAACTGAAATTACCTGTGTGGGATAGGAAAGGTTAAACCCACACCAAATGGGTTTCGAGCTCTCTGTAGCCTTCTTTGCCTGAGGGCTTTTTTTTTTTTAAATACACCCTGGGAGCTTGTTTTGCTGCAGGCCCATAGGAGACTAAAGTGAGCGTGGATTCACCCCAGAGGCCGCGTATGAGAGATAAAATCAAACGGTTTGTTCTCTAAGGTCCAGTTACAAAAACCCAGAAAACACCAGACTCCTGCCACAGCCTTCTCCACCCAAACTAAATGTCTGGAGCAGAAATCCAAAGTCAAGTTCATGTGCATCTGAGGAGCTGTAAAATAAAGAGGTTGTAAAAACGCAGAGATAAAGAAGCACACACTGTTTTTGTTGGGGGAAAGATAAGGTCTAGGCAGTGAGTAAGGTTGTCTGTCCTGTTATTAAAAAAGGGAGGACGGGCTGCACGTTAGGGCCATGGAGCTCTCTGCATCCAGCACGCCTGCCAGCTGTTCTAAGCTCATGCCCAACCTTGCAAAACTGCTCTGGGTCCCATGGCTCTTAGGAAGTGAGGAGAGTTGTTTCTCACACATGTGCGGTAGGACTGGACACAACCCCGGCTGTGTTCTGCTCAGTTTCGCAGGACCTTCATACAGCAAGGTTGGTTCCCCATCACTAGCTGAGGCAGCCAACTGTGCCTAACCGCTGCTCCCAGGCGTTCCTCACTTCCTGGTCCTGCTCTTCCTCCCCACATCTGTCCTTGTCAGAAGCACCTAAAGAAGGGCGTTCTAACCTCAGTCCTTGACCCAGATTCTTTTCTCCAACAGAATCTTACTGGGTACACTAACCACACTTAGGGTCGGCCTCACGACCAGAAGTACATGACAGGTTGCCAACACAAAATTAACTGAATGATATTTTTGTAGGCATTTTATCTCAAATAGCTTTATTTGGTCATTTTTTTGTCTTCTTGGTCTTTTGCTTTGGATTCTGTCTTTTGCTTGTTTTTGAAGAGAGAGAAAGAAAGGGCATGGTAGCTGGAGAGAAGAGGAGGATGTGGGAGGGGAGAATCGTCATCAGAGTATATTATCTGAAAAAATTGTTTCCAATAAAATAATTAGGGCACAAAGTTGGGTAAATGGAACGGGGGTTCCATCTGGAGGAGCTGGGGAAGTGAATGAAAATGACCAAAATACAATATAAAGAATGTGAAAGAATTAAAGTATTTTACAAAAAGAAACTCAAGCTAAGACAAAACTGAAAATAGGTTTCTTTGAGAAGGGTATAGTATCCATGAATTCCAGGCTATCCTGGGCTACATAGTGAGACCAAATCTCAAAGAGGAGGAGTCCTCTGACTTTAGAAATGGGATTAACTCTTTGATGGATCCTCAATATGAGGTACTATTGGGAGGCCTAGGAGGAGGATTTGTTGGGGTGTTTCTTCGCAGTTCTATTTCATGTTGGCCACTTTTCATCAGCTACAATGTTCTCTACTTCCTGTCCACATTCCTGGTGCCATGGTATTCTGCCCAAGCACATGGGGATAGGACCCTCTGAAGCTGTGGGCTAAAATAGGCCTTTTTCCCATTGAGTCATTTTGGGTTCTAGAGATGAAAGCCAACTGATACAAAAGGTTCTGTGGAGCTGGGGTCCTGGAGACCCTAATACGCTGCTCCTGTTTTCAGGCCTGTTTCTGTGTCAAAACTCTCACACACCGAGGCTGGGGATGTAATTAAGCAGACAGAATGCTCACCTAGCATTGCGAAGCCCTGGGTCGGATGCTAGGACCTCAGAAGTGCAGAGATATTTTGTTTGTGTTTTAATAAATAAAGCTTTTCTGAAGACCAGAGTGCAGAGCATACCACTAGAGACCAGGCAGTGGTGGCACACACCTTTAATCCCAGGTTTTGGGAGAGAGGCAGACAGATCTCTGTAAGTCTAAGGCCACTCTGGGCTGCACCGGATTGATCCAATCTCAAAGAGAAACAGAGCCAGGTGGTGATGTCACACACCTTTAATCCCAGTTTATGGTAGTCACACGCCTTTAATCCCAGCACCAGGGAGGTGGAGACAAGAGGGATGTGGCTGGGTGAAGAGAGGAGACAGGAGCTCAGAAGCAGTCTGAGGTTTGGTGGAAACAGATGCACTCTGAGGATGCAGTAAGAGGATCTAGTCAGAGGATGCAGTCTGAGGATGTGGTCTGAGGATGCAGGCAAAGGATACGGTCAGAGGATACGGTCTGAGGATGCAGTCTGAGGATGCAGTCAGAGGATGCAGTCTGAGGATGTGGTCTGAGGATATGGTTTGAAGATGCAGTCAGAAGATGCAGTCAGAGGATGCAGTCTGAGGATGCAGTCAGAGGACAGGATTGCCCTTTTGGTCTGAGCACTGGTAGAAGAAAAAGTCTCTCTAGTAGCTGGCTGCACTGCTTCTCTGATCTCTCAGCTTTCACCCCCTAATATCTGACTCTGGGTTTTTTTTTTTTATTAAGAACAATTAGAATTTGTGCCACACAGAAGTTGGGTGTCGAGGTATGTGCCTGTAACCTCAGCACTCGGGGATAGAGGCAGGCACACTTCAAGGTTACCCTCAGCTTCATAGTGAAGCTGAGGTCAACCTGAGCTAAAAAATGTTTCACAGCATTGCATCCCATAATTCATTCCAGCCACTGCTTCTGTTAGCAGTTCTCGTGTGCCAGTTCATCTTCCTACAGATGCAACTTGATCATGTCCAACTTGATCCCACCTGAGTTGATTCACCTTCCACCTCAGACTGGTCCACCTTGCCCTCTCCAACTGGAAAGAGCCTTTGGACATCTGTGTAGCGATAATGTAGATTTATTTGGGAAAAAGCAAGGGTACAATACCGGAAAGGTCTCCTCTGTAGATGCAGACAAACCAGACAGGTCGGCGATCCACACAGAGAGAGAGCTCCCTGCCTGGGTTTCTAGTATTTATAACCCTGCCCCCTTGGGGGTGGTAGCAGGGTGTGTTCACAGGCCAAGGGACCACACCCCTTCATCTCCCCCTTTTCTCTAATTAAGATCAATCTAGCTCTAAAATAGCTATATACAATGGGAACTGACATTGAACATAAAATTACAGACAATAAAAATATCAATCCACTATCCTTCCCCCATCTCTTAAATATAGGGAAAGCATAATTAACCCCTATATAAAGTCCCAAAGTCAGAGGGCAAAATCTTTCGGGATAAGGGACGTAGATTTCCAAAGCTACTTCTTGCTGTCATAGGGACGACGTATAGTCTAGGGAATCCATATCAGCTGTCCAAGTAGAAATCTTCCTGATGAATGGCATCCAATTGGGTCCTGTAGCAGTGTCTGTGTCTTCCGCGTCCCGACGTATCAATCAAAGGAAGGTGTTGTCAACGTGTCCCATCTTCTATACCTAAAATTACAACATAAGGTAAGACAACTCAAAGGTATCAAAATGAAGCCAACATCCGGTAATATCATCCTCTCTCCTGAAAACATCCAAAATTGGCTGCAAAAAAAATTATTAATCAAAGTGGAAAACTGAAAATATTAGGTACACATATCAATGAAGGTTATGGTAGATATAAAGAAAAAGGAATATGTTCATTAAATTTAGGTTATTTTCTGTCACATATCAACTGACTCTTGACATACGACAGAAACATCCAGAAATTCTGGGTTGTACTCTTAATAACAGGCTTGGAATTAGAAGGGGACTGAGTCAGAGTCTCATTCCAAAACCAGCTTTATATAGTTATGAGTGTATAGTTTGGAGCATAAGAGACTTTTGTATAGTGTCCATATCAACATATGTGTGTACATATTTACATATATACATATATACACGCGCGTGTGTGTGTGTGTGTGTGTGTGAATTTATACTTACGGCACCTATTGAGTTCCTATACTTATCCTTGATAGGCTGTAGACAATGTTCAGAGTCTCATTCCAAAATCAGCTTATGCATATATAGCCAAGGTGGTGGTGATGATGGTGATGGGGTGATGGCGATAATGATGGTGATGATGATGATGGTGGTGATAATGATGATGATGTTGATGGTGGTGATGATGGTGATGGGTGTGATGGTGATGATGATGGCGTTGATGATGGTGATGATAATGATGATGGTGGTGGTGATGATGGTGATTGTGATGATGATAATGATGATGATAGTAATAGCAGTAGTAATAGTAATTTCACTAATGACTAACTGACATAATTTCAAAAAGAGATTATGCATTTAATTTTTATTTTTAATGATTCAGGCATTTTTAACTTTTTTGCATTCATGCATGTATTGTGTGCATGTCTGATGAAAGTATTTTCTCAGTTGAAGTTTTTGTTCCCAGATGACTCTAGTCAAGTTGTTGACAGAAAGCTGAACACACTTTGGTTCATGATTTTCCTTGTTTTTGGAGCTTATGAAAATGTGTTGCACACCACGGCGAGAGCACGTGACAGAGGAACCACGGCAAGAGCACACTGTAGAGGGAAGCTATTTAAGTTATGTAAGTCACGGGGCCACAGAATAGAAGGGAGGGAGGGAGGGAGACAGAGAGAGACAGAGAGTCAGAGACATACACACACAAATAACACAGACATACACAGAAACAGAGAGACAGAGACAGAAACATACACAGGGAAAGAGACAGAGAGACAGAAGCATACACAGAAAGAGACACACAGAGAGACAGAAACAGAGAGAGACAGAGCCACACACAGAGAGAGACATATACACACAGAGACAGAGATACAGAGTCAGAGAGAGAGACACATACACACACTGGGGTCCCAACACCCCTAATAACCCTTAAGGCCTCCAGCTATTCCCCACTTCCTAGAGTTCCTACAACCCAGGCTGGTATCCAAACCCTTTTACACACACCATCAAGGACTAGGAGAGCTAAAGTATAACAGATACAAGTCTTCCATGAGCCCATGTCTACGCTCACCCAAGGACACTACGGTTCAGTCCCTCAGCACATCGGGCACACCCAGCAGAACATTGGTAGCAATCACGATACTCTCCTGAGACTGCATATACTTACCCATCTCTTTGGATGGCATCACATGGTCCTGGACATGTAGACAACAGGAAGTCAGTTTATGAGGTACCATGGAGGAAAGCCGTTCTCAGTCTGGTTGAGGGCGTTGGGCAAGAGGTCTGGAAGCTGGATGTGAGACAGAACTGAATTTGTACCTTCTCAGGGACAGCCTGCACTTTGCCAAGGCACACCACCTAGGACTAACTTATTCCCCTTAGTTTCCACGGTGTCTAAAGCAGGGGAGCATCCGTGTATATAGTAAAAAGTTACAGTCCTTCTAGTGGTAATTTTGAAATTTGGTGTATCTGAAATGCATACTGAGAAAATAGTAAGCAAAAGTATGCTTAAATCTCATTTAAAATTGAAAATCTCATTTCCTTTTTGTGTTAACTGTTTGGCAAACAGCTTAGTGATAAGCAATAGAAGAGGATACACAATGAAACAATGTGCAAACTACAAAGTGCTACACGGGGACTCTTCTATTTAAACGATTTTTTTAAATCTTCCTAGAGAGAATAATTCTGAACTAAGCTTTTTTTTTTAAAACAACTTTTTATTTTCATCCATATAAATTGAAACCACTTTGGCTAGCGGGCAGACGTACCCCATAGTGATCCACAAATCCGCATTGGCTAGCGGGCAGACGTAGCCCACAGTAATCCATGAAGCCACATTGGCTAGCGGGCAGATGTACCCCACAGTGATCTAATCTGGCCTTTCATCAGGCCAGACTTCTGGTGCAGGCTGTTCTAGGCCTCACTTATTAGAATTCTAGTTTTTAGACGTAAGGAACACTGTTTATTTCTTGCTGAGTATTAGACTCAATCATGTTACTATTCTCAGCAGTGCTTGCTTGAAAACCCTAAAAAAAAGGATAACTTCAAAATTATTCCAGATAAGAAAAAACATTAGCTCATTCCCTCAATCTCCTCCAGAGGGGACAGTGTGACATTTTAGGTTCTGGGGAAAGAGATTCGTTCTTCATTTACATCAGATAGTGATGAACTCCTACCTACTTTCCAGAAAAATAATGTTACCAGACTCAGTAGCTCACTATCTGTAAACTTTGGGCTAACTTTTCAAAGCTTAAAATTTATTCATTTTCTTGAGAATTTTGTGTATGAGTACTATATTTATATCATGTTTAATACCTTTCCCCTGGGCTGGAGAGATGGCTCAGAGGTTAAGAGCATTGCCTGCTCTTCCAGAGGTCCTGAGTTCAATTCCCAGCAACCACATGGTGGCTCACAGCCATCTGTAATGAGGTCTGGTGCCCTCTTCTGGCCTCCAGGCATACACACAGACAGAATATTGTATACATAATAAATAAATGAATAAATAATACCTTTCCCCTCCAATGTCCCCTCTTGCTCAAAAATTCATAACTTCCTTATTAATTATTATTGTTTTACATATACACATACGAATGTGGATTGAATGAGGCATGGCTAATTTAATAACAAATGTGCCAGTTTTTGGTCTTAGGGAGTTTGTGTCTTTGAAGAAAGACAATACACCATGTATTTCTCCTCTTTCCAATAATATAGATGAACTCGGGAATAAAACAAACCAGACACAGAAAGACCAGTGCTGCTCACTCTACAAACTTGGAGTTTGTGGAAGTATACCATGTTGCAAGTCACCTAATCTGGGAAGTGAGGAGGGGAAGACGGTGTTGCCAGTCAAAGGATACAAAGTGTTTGAACAGGAGGGGAGGAATGAGTTCAGGAGCTCTGCTGTCCAACGTAAGTGTAGTAATAACGATACATGGTTGTGTGAGGCTAAATAACTTTATGAAGGAAAGAGATTCCCTTTCTTCATAGTTCTGGAGACTTAAAGGCCCAGTGTGGTATTGGCCCTTTTCCATTTTAAGATTTATTTATGTACATATGTGTGAACCTTTGAGAGTATACATGTACCACATATGTACAGGAGACCACTCAGAAGGGGGCATTGGGTACCCTGGTACTGCAGTTACAGACAGTTGTGAGCAGCAATGTGGGCACTAACTGAACTCAGGTCCTCTGTAAGAGCAGCCAGTGCTCATCATCATTGAGCCAGCTCTCCAGCCCCTGATAGCAAGCTTCTTGCCGGTAAATTCCAAGCACAAGTTATCACATGATAATGAGGGGCTACCATGGTGAGGCTGGTCTTCGGTCACATCTGAGAGGAGTGTTGTAGAATAGTATTTAAGGTGTATTGCTTTTGCTTATGCTGCATTTTTTTTAAACTCCATGAAGCTGTGATTCTTTGCCTGTCTAAAACACTTGTGGTCTAATAAAGAGCTGAACGGCCAATAGTGAGGCAGGAGAAAGGGTAAGCAGGATTGGCAGGCAGAGAATAAATAGAGAAATCTGGAGGAGGAGCAATGAGAGAACAAAGAGAGGAGAATGCTAGGAGGCAGCCACCCACTCATACAGCGACCCAATCACACAGCCACCCAGTCACCCAGTCACCCAGTCACCCAGCCACCCAGCCACCCAGTCACCCAGCCACTCAGACACCCAGCCACCCAGTCACCCAGCCACCCAGCCACCCAATCACACAACCACCCAGTCACCCAGCCACCCAGCCACCCAGTCACCCAGCCACCCAGTCACCCAGCCACCTAGCCAGTCACCCACTCACCCAATCACTCAGCCACCCAATTACACAACCACCCAGTCACTCAGTTACTCAGTCACCCAGCCACCCAGTCACCCATCCACCCATCCACCCAGTCACACAGCCACCCAGTTACCCAGCCACCCAGTCACCCAGCCACCGAGTCACTCAATCACCCAATCACACAGCCACCCAGTCACCCAGTCACCCAGCCACCCAGTCACCCAGCCACCCAGTCACCCAATCACACAGCCAGTCACAGAGTAAGAGTGAAAGTAAGATAGACAGAGGTAAGAAAAGGAAAAAGCTCAAAGGCAAATGGTAGCTGGGATAAGATAAGAAAAGGCAAGGAATAAGCCAAGCTAAGACCAGGAATTTATTACTAGAAATAAGCCTCTGTGTGTGATTTATCTGGGAGCTGGGTGGTGGGTCCCCCAAAAGAGTAAAAAGTCAAAAGGGAAAACCAACAACAACAGAAAAGAAGCTGTCTTGGCCGCCTTAAACTGATGTGGGAACATCCACACGCATCATGGTCTGCACATTCTGGTAGTGGCCAAGATAAAAGGCCATGGAGGAAGCAAACCTGCTTTTCTCCTGCTTGGTCCTCACTCTTGCAGGCAGATTCTGTGGCTACTCTGGTTGTTCTATCCATTCTAGTGAGAGGTCCTAGATGAGTGGGGTACAGGGGATGGTACTGATGGGGACGCGGACTGGGATACAGATTACATCTCCACTCAGGAAGCAGAATGGGGTGGGAAGGACAGGCTTGAACCTTAACAATAATATCTCATCAGACTTTAGGGGTCACATGGAGGCACCAAGGGTACCTGTGAGTGTGTGATACTGGTAATGACTACCAGTTATGCCTCATTCCCTAAAGACCACCCACTGTGCCTCATTCCCTAAAGACCACCCACTGTGCCTCATTCCCTAAAGACCACCCACTGTGCCTCATTCCNACCCACTGTGCCTCATTCCCTAAAGACCACCCACTGTGCCTCATTCCCTAAAGACAACCCACTGTGCCTCATTCCCTAAAGACCACCTGGTATGCCTCATTCCCTAAATACCACGTGGTATGCCTCATTCCCTAAAGACCACCCACTGTGCCTCATTCCCTAAAGACCACCTGGTATGCCTCATTCCCTAAAGACAACCCACTGTGCCTCATTCCCTAAAGACCATCCACTGTGCCTCATTCCCTAAAGACCACCTGGTATGCCTCATTCCCTAAGGACCACCCACTGTGCCTCATTCCCTAAAGGTTCCACCATCTTGTCATACCTGAGATCCAAGTGATGTGGGATTCCCCTCTGTATGCTGTGAATACCATTGGTTAATAAAGAAACTGTCTTGGGCCTGTCAGAGCAGAATAGAGGTAGGTGGGGAAAACTAAACTGAATGCTGGGAGAAAGAAGGCTGAGTCAGAGAGCAGCCATGTAGCCCCGCTGGAGACAGATGCACAGCCATGTGGCAATACACAGATTAATAGAGATGGGTTGAATTAGGATGTGAAAGCTAGCCAATAAGAAACTAGAGCTATTAGGCCAAGCAGTGATTTAATTAATACAGTTTCTATGTGGTTATTTCGAGTCTGGGCAGTTGGGAACAAACAAGTGGCCTCCTACAACAAATTGGTGTACCAACACAGGGCTGACTAAATCCATGTAAAACCTGAGAAAGCTTAGAAAGGAATTCTAGACATTAAAAAACAAAGTTTAGCCACATTTTTTTTGGGGGGGGGAATGGGCTCTGTTTGCTGATGGCAAGCTGCAGCTCCTTTAAGAGAGATCTTCCTGATTCAGCTGTAGCAAAAAAAAAAAAAGCCAAGTAAGTGGTTTTGAAACTGTACCTTTCTGAGCCAGGCTGCCAGCATGAACCCTGGCTACTACATAGCCCTTATTAACTGCATTATGTCCTCAGGGAGAGTGAAGTTTCCCCTCCTCCTCCCCTCCTCCTCCCCTCCTCTATAAGAGAGTATTAATGGGCCCATTCTTAGCCGATCATCAGATCTGCTGAAAACTCAGGAGTATAAATGAGCATGTCATGCCTGCAAGAAAGGCTCAGCATCCCTTCCTCTAGCTCCTACATTCTCTCTACCCCCTCTTCTGTGATGTGTCCTGAACAGGAGGTGGCGACCCATTTAGGTTTCTGCTTTCAACATTTAGTTATTCTCAGCATTCTTGTCAGTTATGAAGTCTGCAGTAACCCCAACTCACTACAAAATAATATGCCTCTCTGGCCAAAGATGACAGCCCCTCTGATCTATGGGCATATACACAAATATTTAGAGGGCAGTTTGACAGGCATATCATATGCACTTAGTAAAACAACAGTAGCTAGGTGTGGTGGCACACCTTTAATCTCAGCCCTCGGGAGCCAAAGGCAGGCAGATCTCTTGTGAGTCTGAGGCCAGTCTGGTCTACAGAATGAATTCTAGGTCAGCCAAGGTTACATAGTGACTCCCTGTCTCTAAAGAAAACCAAAAACGAATGAACAACACAACAACCAGCAGCAACCTCAGAAATAGCTTTGCTATGACAACCCACATCATGTTTTTTTGACCAGGTCTACCTTATCAGATATAAATTCCTTCTTGTGGAGCAGGGCCCCAGAGCCAATCAGAAAATTATTACTGCCATGACACACTTGCCAATACTGCACCGGAGAGCATGTCAGCAGAGCTGGTCCTAGCTTCCATAGCACAGCCCTTAGACAGTGCTCATCTGGTGTGGGATTCCCCTCTGTGTGCTGTGAATGTGCTTTTTTTGACTATTGGTTAATAAAGAAACTAGTTTGTCCTATGACCGTGCAGAATAGAACAAGGTGGAAATTCTAAGGAGAGATAGAGGAAAGAAGACGGAGTCAGAGAGACGCCATGTAACTGTTGAAGGAGAGAGACATGGGAAGCTTACTGGTAGGTCACAACCTCGTGGCAACACACAAATTAATAAAAATAGGTTAATTTTAGATATAAGAGCTAGCTGGAAATATGCCTTCAGCCAAACAGTGTTGTAATTAATATAGTTTTTCGGGTCTGGGTGAGCAGGAAATGATGCAATCTTAGCTCACACTCATTATTAATAGTTACTTTTCAAAATGTCATCAATACCTCTGTGCCTTCCACTAACATTTATTGGTCATAACTTCAGATACTTTTGGTAACTTGGCATCAACATGATTATCCATGATTCATTGATTGAATGTCTGTCTTATTCTGGGCACTGGGCCTGTGGTGCTAAATACACAGACACATGATAGTTCTAGTCTGTGGGAAAAATGACCTTCCCCCAAGAGGAGGCAGGTGTACTATAACCCCTCCCCTTCCTGAATTCCACCAGGTTGCAGTGGTACCTCCAAAACCCCAGGTTTGCCGGGCTGTGTGCCTCCCTGCCACAGGCCACTATTCTGCCTTGGGTAACAGTAATTCCCTTTCTGCTTTGGTTGACAGTAATTCCCTTTCTTATTGGTACCTCTCCTTTTTCTTCCCATAGTAACTTTTTTATACTGCCTGAGTGATGAAACTTTGTTCCTGTTATGATTCAGAAAGATGTGATGTGGGTCCCCAAGGGGCAGCAACAGGACACAATGGGCAGCTGGTCCCACAAGGAGCAGAGGGTCCCAGCCGGGGAATGCAGTGGGTAGCGTTGGCCTTTGACAGGGGAGGGATGGATAGACACACCATGCCAATAGAGTTTGAGTATAGAGTTTATTTAGTGGGTTATGGAGGGGAAGGAGGAAAAGGAGAGGGAAAGAGAGAGGAGGTAGGAGAGGAGAAGAGGCAGCAACTACCTCTTCAGAATAGGGACAGAACAGACAGAGAGGGCAGGCTGGAGGCAGAATGAAGATCTGCTTGCCTTGGTGGAAGGGGGAGTGGGTGTGGCTTGTCTCTTAAAGGGACAGAGTACCCAGGTGACAACTCAGCAGCAGATCATAACATTCCCATCTCTTTCTTATAATAAAAAGGCGGCAAGTTAGGCACAAGAGGTTAAAGAAATTGGAATAGCGGATTCTAAAGACTGCTTCCTGCTTATTAGTGGGCATTGTCTTGAGGGGGCTAAGAAAGCTGGGTGCTGGTCACATCCTGGAGTAGCTGGTCTCTTTGCTCCTGTTTAGGGTTTGTGGTATAGAAATGTCCAGTGTCTTTTAGACCTGTTTAAGGTATTGGCAGAACAGTGTACAAAGTTAAGTTTAGGAAAAAAAATTAGGACCAGGGAATTGAGAGGGGAATTGACCTGTTTAAGATGGATCCTTTAATTTGGCTCCCTAAAACTCACAAGAATTTTTTCGGTTTATAGAAACATACATTTTAAAGAGCAACATATTTATACCAGAATGACTATGACAGATACTTTTGCATAATGAAAAGTATCTTTAAGACTATGAAAGGCAGGGCTAGATAGAATTTTGTTAACTTGTAGCTTATTGAAATTTGTTTGGTGAGGCTGCCCTTTTAAATGACAAAACCTCTCATCTGTCAAACTGCATCAGACATCTTTTCAGAAGGATAAAATTTTACTCGAGTTATTGATTAAGAAATAACAGAGGACTTATTTGGTGGTATCTAGAGCTACTCCTCAGGGTCCTCCATGGTCACTGAGGTCATATTTGCCATTTGCTGTTCAGTGCAGGGCCTACCAGGCTCCAGAAGATCCTGTGGGCTAAGAAATCTGTAGGAAGATAAGCCTTCCTTGACCTAAGCAATTAGGCTTAGCAGCCATTTGCTCTTGTCATTAGCTCCTCAGCTAGAGGTGGGGGCTCCTGTGCCCCACCCATCAGTGCTGCTGTGTTGGCTGACTTGTTCAGGATCTGTGTAGGCAACCTCAGCTGTCCTGAATTATGACTGTGATGGCCTGGCATGCCCCAGACACTGTTTTATTCCATTTCTCACTGATCTCTGAACTTTAGAATCAGTTAATGTGGAGGCCCAAAAAATATGAGCCTGTTTCCATCTTGTCTGAAGGTCAGAGAGTTTTAGCTTGTTCAAAGTTGTTGACAAGCGTGGCTACATACTCTGACCTAAGGTGTGGTTACTTGGGTGTTTTGGACATTAAGATGGCCCATACAGGTTGATCCACTCCACCCTGACCAAAGATCAGGGAATTCTATCATATTTTTGCTCTTTCTTTTGAATTAGGAGGTTTGACCTAGCGAGCGGCTGCCCTCAGGATACTTGGTCTAGGATGGTTCACTCTTTAAACAACAGAATGTTTTTCTTATGAATTAATGGCTGGATGTCTAAGAAGCAAATAACTGTCCCAGTTGTCCTTTGTATCATGTTAAAGCAGTCTTTTGCCTTCTTGCCCTGTTGTATTGGGGTATAAAAGCGTACGAAAAATTAAACGCAGGCTAATTTCAGTATTCGCTGGGACTCCCTCCCGGTTCTAGTCTCTGTTTCTGTTTTATTATCTTTATTCGTGCCTTTGTTCTCTTTACTTATTTTTCTAATCCCGATACCCCTCCCCTGGTAAGTGGTTTCCTTATCGAAGCTGGTCTCCAACAGGTTAATATTTCTTTCTTTCTTTCTTTTTTTTTTTTTTTTTTGGTTTTTCGAGACAGGGTTTCTCTGTGGCTTTGGAGCCTGTCCTGGAACTAGCTCTTGTAGACCAGGCTGGTCTCGAACTCACAGAGATCCGCCTGCCTCTGCCTCCTGAGTGCTGGGACTAAAGGCGTGCGCCACCACCGCCCGGCCAGGTTAATATTTCTTAAACTTTTTATTTTATTTTATTTTTTGAGACAGGGTTTCTCTGTAGCTTTGGAGCCTGTCCTGGAACTAGCTCTTGTAGACCAGGCTGGCTTTGAAATCACAGAAATCCACCTGCCTCTGCCTCCTGAGTGCTGGGATCAAAGGCGTGTGCCAACACCGCCTGGCAAACTTTTAAGTTTTTTACAGGTTTATTTATATTTTAATTATGTGTATGTTTGTGGGTGTGTGCACATGAGTTTCAGGTAGTATCTTATGGCTTGCATTTAGCATTTGTTGGGAGATGGTAAAGACATGGGCTTCTAGCAATAAGGCTACCCCACATGACTGGCTTCAGTTAGTTTCAGCAGTCCTGGATGGTGGGCCCCAACTTCTGTGAAAATGTTATTTCCAAGAAGAGGCAGATGTTTTTAGAACAACAGGGAAAAGCAGAAGGATTTGAGTCTTCCCGATATCAAAAGTTTTGGTGAGGGCACTTATGCTGATCCACAGGCTCAAGCTCTTTACAATGAACAAATCTTTCCCCTATGCCACAAAGCAGTGTTAAATGCTTGGGACAGGATTCAAGAACTAGGAAAATGAATTGAGTCATATACCAGGGTTAAACAGGGCCAGAGAGAACCCTTTACTGACTTTTTGAAAAGATTAACTAAAGCTGTGAAAGTAGGAATAACAGACCCAGACACTAGATGAGCATTTATTGAATCTCTGGCTTTTGAAAACGCCAACTTAGAATGGAAAAAGATACTTGGGCCTTTAAAGGTTAGATCAGCACCAATGGATGAATGAATCCTGCATACAATGAACATTGAGACACTTGACTATAATACTGAATCTTGGGTGGGAGAAGCAATTTCCAAAGATATGAGAAGACACCAAAATGCCAAATGTTTTAATTGTGATAGAATAGGACATCTGAGAAGGGATTGTAGACAAATAATTCCTAGAAATAATGTCTCCTCTGGGAATGGCAAGAATAAAAGGTTATCAACCGTCTGGATTATGTAGGAGGTATGGCAAAGACCGACATTGGATCAACAAAAGACAGCCAAAAGTGGCCCAGTCATTCCTAGTCACTGTGGAGGACATGTCTCACCAGGAAAATTTAAAAATCCAGAGCCTTCTGTAAAAAATAAACCATACTGTTCTGGAGGGTGAAATAAACATGGAGGACTAATTAAAAACTCCAATAGGAAATAGGAAATGTATATTCTGGCAGACTTCTAGAAATGATCAAAGACCAAAGCTAAGAGTATTTATATAAAATGGCATTGTAATTGTGGGTTTAATAGACATGGGTATGGACATGAGTATCATTACTCCAGAATCTTGACATCCAAATAGGCCTCTTCAAGAGGCAGATGTTCAATTACTAGGAACTGGAACCATATCTCAAGTGAAACAAAGCATGAAATAGGTTGAATGTATAGGGCCATAAGGACAAAGAGGAAGGTTGAGGTCATATGTGGCTAATATTGCAGTGAATTTATGGGATTGTGATCTGCTGCAGCAATGGAATACCCAGATTAACATTCCTGCACTCCCAGAAACTCATAATTCTGGGAAGGATATTATAAGATACTGTACACAAAGGTCACCAGCCATTCAGGCTGTATGAGAACACATTGCAACTAGCAAACCTTTAGAGATACCAATGGCCCTATCTTTAAAATGGTTAACTGAGAAACCAATATGAATTAAACAGTGGCCTTTAATAGAAGGCAAACTGCAGGCTTTAGAACAGCTGGTACAGGAACAACTAGATGCTCACCATATTGAAGAATCAACCAGCCCTTGGATTTCTCCTATATTTGTTGTTAAAAAGAAATCTGGTAAATGGAGAATGGTGACAGATCTAAGAGCTGTCAACAAGGTTATTCAACCCATGGGTCCTCTACGATCTGGAATTCCTCTTCCTTCTCTATTACCAAAATGATGACCTCTTAAGAGTTATTGAATTGAAAGACTGTTTCTTCACTATATCTTTACGAGAAAAGGACAGAGAAAAATTTGTCTTCACAGTGTCTACTTACAATACTCTCAGCCTACTAGGAGATACCAATGGACCATCCTTCCACAAAGGGTGCTCAATAGCCCTACCCTATGCCAATATTTTGTAAGTCAGCCATTGGAAATAGTATGTAAAAATTTTCCTACTTCTATAATTTACCATTACATGGATGACATTTTGCTATCTTATTCAAACATAAATACTTCAGAAAGAATATTTTAATAAGTAAAGGAAGTTTTGCAAAAATGGTGATTACAAATTGCTCCTGAAAAAAAAATACAGGGAGGAAATTCTGTTAATTACCTAGGTTATAAATTAGGTTTACAGAAAATTAGAGCACAAAAGGCACAAATTATCAGAGACCAATTGCAGACTCTTAATGACTTTCAAAGATTGTTAGGAGACATTTCTAGTCAACAGTCAGCAATGGGATAACACCTGATCTAACAGTTCATTTAAACAAAACCTTAGATGGTGATAAAGACTTAAATAGTCCCAGAGAATTAATAGCTCAAGCATAAAAGGAATTGATTGTCTTTGAAGAAAAATTATAGAAGACACATGTGGATAGGGTGAATCCTAATCTTAATTATATTCTAGTCATCTTACCTTCTAGAATTTCCCCTCCATGGAATTTTAATGCAAAGGGAAGATATCTTAGAGTGGATCTTTTTACCACATAAACCATGTAAAATATTAAAAAATATGCACAAAAAGTCTCTGAATTAATTATGAAAGGAAAATTGAGACATCATCAACTAGCAGGTATACACACAGCAGAGATTATAGTGCCTTTTACTACTGATGAAATTAAAAATTATGGAAGACAATGAACTTTGGCAAAGAACTTTTAGGAGAGATTAATAGCAATTATCCCAAAAGTGATATAATTGATCTTATAAAGAGAACTACTTGGATCCTTCCCCACATTGTACAGGACACACCAATAACTGGAGCCCATACATTCTATACTGATGCAAATAAATCAGGAAAGGCAGGTTAAAAATCAGAAGATTTAACTAAGGTGGATTAAGGCATTTATAATTCTGTTCAAAAGGCAGAATTATATCCTATTCTCATGGGATTTTAAAGAACCTCTCAATATAGTTACTGATTCACAATATGCAGAAAGAGTTGTCCTGCATATTGCAATGGCTGAATTTATGCCAGATAATACAAAATTGACTTCATTATTCATACAGGTTCAAGATATAATCAGGAATAAGTTTTGTCCCATATACATAACACACACTGAATATGTTCTATTTTGTCTACAATATTTGTATACCTAGGCAAAGTATTTTGTCGTGTTGTATGCATGCATGCTACTAGCTCTGCTTAAGACATTTTGTATATTGATACATTTTGAGGTCATTGGCCTCATTTGTTGCACAGTTGTTTAAAGATTGTTTAATATTCTAATATGAAGTCTTAGTCTTTAAGTTATATTGATATTAAGAATTATAGATCAATAGTCATCCATGTTTGTCATACTTTAGTTAGACTAATCAGGTTCTTTAGATACATTGAGATTATATTCTTCATAGACAGGTAATCTCTAACCACTTCAAACAGCTGTAGAATATGGCATTTAAATAACTTAGGGTTCTGTTGAAGTGAGACACGATTGCTCCTGGCATCACCGATCTATTCTCGAGAGAATGTTGAGCACCAAAGACACTCCACTTTGAGCTTGTTTTCTTCTGGGCAAAACTGGCCTTTGGGCAAGGAACTGCCCATGCATTGACCACTGACAAAACACATGATGTCCAGATAGGACAAGCAGGATATAAGAAAAAAGACTTTCAAATCTTGCCAAGACAAGGTAAGACAGTTTTTAAAAATTCCCTGCCTCTGAAAATGGTCTGTCAGTTACTCTAGACCTTAGCCAAAGTTGGTTGCTCCAGTGTTGCAAAGGAGACTTTGGGTGATTGCCCAGGTAGCCAGTTGTCTCTCTCATTTGTTGCACATCTTGGAAGTTACTTGATTGCACTTCCTGCTTACTCAAGTAATATTATTTCCCTTCTCAGGTCTTCGATGGGGTTGAAGACTAGATAATTGTAGTTACTTTCCTTTCACGACTTGGCCAAGTTATTTATGACAGAAGACTTAGACTCCTTAGGACAGGATAATTATTGAAACATTTATCACATGTTTCTTGCTTGATATTGTTTATGCTGGCTGTAATTCTAATTTTTATACTTGATATTTGTTCTTATTGTATATAATTTTGTATTAGGCTTAGAACTCTCTTATTTAAACAAAAGGGGGAGGTGCTGTAGAAATCTTTCAGTTGGTAGCCTTTATGTTACCCGCCCACTTGGACATGGCCTCTTATACTATACATGCCGATGTAAAGCGTGTATTCTCTCTCTCTTTTGCTGCTGGATCCTGTTGCTGTTTTCCCATTTGAGAAAAGGACTGTGATCTGTGATTCTACCCCTAAATAAATAACCCTTTATTGTACTCAATTCTGAGCTAGTGTGGGATTTTCTTTTTAGCGTCTGGTACATCAGGTGTCTTTCCCGTGAGGCCCGTACCCTTCTTGGGCATGCCTTATCATTCCCCGGGTACCTGTCTTTCTATAAACCGGGTGTTTAAACCTATTTTAAGCTTTCTTTTTAATGAATTCCAACTCCCCTTCAAAAGGCTTCCCATGGGTGGAGGGCTCTGTGAGGAATTTCCTAGTTTGTGGAGGTTCTGGGCTGTGTCTCTGACTCAGGGAACATGGAGATAAACTACTAGATTCAGATACAGAGTAACTCCCTGACTTTTTTTTTTTTTTTTTTTTTTTTTTTTTTTGGTTTTTTCGAGACAGGGTTTCTCTGTGGCTTNTTTCGAGACAGGGTTTCTCTGTGGCTTTGGAGCCTGTGCTGGAACTAGCTCTTGTAGACCAGGCTGGCCTCGAACTCACAAAGATCCGCCTGCCTCTGCCTCCTGAGTGCTAGGATTAAAGGCATGTGTCACCACCGCCTGGCTTCCCTGACTTTTTTAAAAAAAATGTTTCTTTTTCTATTTGATAGCCCAGCTTTGGATTCTACTGGAGAGCAGGGTTAGGCTTCTGGAAACACAGGAGACAGGTGTGTTTTCCACACTTTGCCTAAGGAAGCAGTGGGGGAAATAGCTACCCAGAATTGGGGGCACCCAGGAGAGAAAGAAGATGTATACAGGGTTTGAAGGGAGCTCTGGAGAGAGGCAGAGGCAACCATCTTGGTAAGTTTGATTTGGAGGGCAGAGTCAGGGCTGCTGACAGCTTATCTGGCCAGTTTTCAAATCCTTCTCTCATGCGACCAAAGAAGCGTGGGTTGCACAGGGATTGCAAGATAAAGCTCCCAGGTGTCCAATGCGTAAAATGCGCTGAGGGAAATGAATCAACCAAATCAGAATGTACAAGAGCGTGTCTTTCTAGTACATCTGAAGGACTGGAAATTTCCTCTCCAGTCTGTGTCTCAAACACACCTCTTGCTCAGCTTTGGATGGCATGGCGACTTGTACTCCAGGCTGGGCAACAGAGTCTGTCAGGTACAAGGCATCTCAATCTTAGTTGTAAATTGGACCAATTTGTTCCTTGCGTGGATGATTTAGTGTCCCCAGCGAGAAGTGCAGAACAATGTTGAAACGTTATGGGAATCAGAAGAAAACCAGTTTGCTCTTCTGTGGCTGTGAAGAAGCCCCACAACCAAAAGCAAATTGGGGAGAGAAGAGATTATTTCATCTTATGCTCTCAGGTCTCAGCTCATCGTTAAAGGCAGTCAGGGCAGAAACCTGGAGGCAGAAACTAAACCAGAGCCACAGGGGCATGCCTCCTACTGGCTTGCTCCCTCTTCCCTTTCCTGCCCCCCCCCCACCTTTCATAACATTTTACTATGAATCCCTGGTTGGTCTGGAACTTGTAATTCTGCTGCTACTACCAAAGAGATGGGACAACAGACACCACAGTCTTGTTCTTGTGATTTTCTTATTCCTCCCTCCCTCCCTCCCTCCCTTCCTCCCTCCCTCTTCCCTCTTTCTCCTACTTTCTGCTCCCTTCCCATGGTGGTTTCAATGAAAATGTTCCCTAGACTCACAGAGAGTGGCACTGTTTTGAAGGATTAGGAGGTGTGGCCTTGTTGGGGGAAGTGTGTCCCTGGGAGTGGGCTTTGGGGTTTCAAATTCTCAAGCCAGTCTCGGTGTCTCTCTCTTCCTGCCGCCTGTCATTCCAGTGATGAACTAACCTGACTCCATCTTAAGGACAAGTTCATTTCTGTTTGCTGCAAAATTAAGTTGACTGCTTTAACCTGTTTCTGGAATTTGACATGCTCCCCATCCTATGGAGTTTGACTGTGATAGATAATATGTTCTGTCAAATAATTTTAAAAAGTTCGGCCAAGCTCCTATGCAGCCAAAATTCCTCTGTAAATCATCCAACACTTGAAAACCCCCAGTCATGGTGTGTGTGTTTTTTTTTGTTTGTTTGTTTTTTGTTTTTTTGACTGTTGTTAAACTCACTGGTCAAGAATAAGACTACTACCTCAATTTAAAGCCAAAATTTAAGCAAGCTTTAATTAAATACTGGCCGGGAGGATGGGCTGGTTCCTAGGTTCCCAAGAATTACATTTTTGCAGGGGCTTAAAAAGGCAAAACCCACAATTCACCATATTTCCATCAGGTCCAATCAGGGACAAGCATACACCCTGACACATTTCCTGTCCATGTGCCTCCCACCCACATGGGATCAAGCACATCCAATGCTGATGGGTCAGACAGACTCGTTTAGGGGAGTGAGAACATAAAACACCTCCAGCATTTAACTGCGTTTCTCACACTATATAAACCCTAGCTCCTCCTGTGTTCGGTGCTAATTTTCAAACCCCTCTTCAGGGAGATAGCCCTGCCTGATGGAAAAAATAAATCTTGCTTAATTTGATCAAAGAGTTTGGGTGATGGTCTTTACTCTTGTTTGGTGGGATTAACACCGATGGTGAACTCTCAGCTACTCCTCCAGCAATGCGTCTGTCTGCATGCTTCCTGCTATGACGATAATGGACTAAACCTCTGAAACCGTAAGCCAGCCCCGATTCAATGATTTCTCTTACAAGCATTGTGGTTCTGGTATCTCTTCCCAGAAATAGAAGCCCTAAGTAAGACACTCCCCTGCCCTGCTCTCCATCTGTGCTTAATCTGAACCTTGTGTTATCCCTTAGCCCCGTTAAACAAACTCAGCAAGTTTGCTTCAGTCTGATTTGTCCTGAAATTCCCCTCTGCATTGTGCTGAGAATCCAGCTTTACCTCCTGAAGGGAGGAGGACTCCGCAGCCTGATATGGGCAATATGTCCTCAGTGTTGTTGATGTGTTTATGTGGGGTGGGATGAGGCGGGGGGAGACAGGGACACAGAGACCTGTATGGCTCACACGTTGTTCTTGATGTGTTTGTGTGGGGTGGGATGGAGGGCATGGAGACAGGGACACAGAGACCTGTATGGCTCACACTTCATGCCCTTTTGTGTCCTTTGCAAGTCTCTTCACCTTGCCTCATTCTGAAATCAACAAAGCATTGCCAATGAATTCAAAGCAATTACTTTTGCATTTTTATGCTGAGTTTTGTGTTTTCAAATAACTCTTTGCAGCCCCTGAGGGTGACAGTTGTAGGTCACGTTGCACACTGGCCCAGAAGGACCTCTAGGATTTTCTTATGATCACCTGGAAAATTCTGAGCTTTCCTCCTTGCTATCAATCAGCTCCTAGACGTTAGCTCTCATTTGTTTGCATCTGTTTTTAAAACTCATTTGGGAAACTCTCCAAGGGCCCGAGACTTATTTATGCATTTTATAGCTGTGTCACTGTGAAGAGCAGATGGTAGTACATTTTCACTTGATTTAAGAACGCAAGCTTCTGTTGCTTTTGTAGATTGTCATTTTTAATGCTCTCATACCTTTTAAAGTTGTTTGCTCATGAACCTCTGAGACTACATGGTCCAAGTCTGTTTCCTGACTCTAATCTGGCACTTATGCCCAAATGCAGATATTATTAGCAGTTAGAGTGGAATCTTTCAAATTAGTTACAGCTGTCTTAACACCTGGCTATTCAAGGAATAGCTGAAGGTGTTTGGGTACATTTCCTCATCTGTGAAATATTGACTGTCCTCTCACCAAAAACCTCCAGAAAGCAAAACAAAACCAAAAAAATCTAATCACATTAGATTTACCATAGTAAAGGAGCATATAGCCCTGAGAGAGACTTAGTAATGTCACAGAAAGGAGAAGCTAGGGGAGGATTATTACAAGGTGTGGGCTAGGGCATGCATGTTGGTCGGTTCTAACTGTCAACTTGACAATCTAGCATCACCAGAGGGTCTCAGAGAGGGATTATCTAGATCAGGTTGGCCTGTGAGCATGTCTGGAGGGGGGTGTCTAGACTGTTAACTTACCCAGCTCACTGCAGGCAGCACTATTCCCTATGCTGGGCCCTGAACTGTATAAGAGAATAAAAAGCTGGCCAAATATTAATTAAGGAGATAGCATTCATTCTTTATTTGCTCTTGACTATGCATATGATGTGGTCAGCTGTCTCGAGGTTTTAAATTTTCTTAAAAACATTATTTTATGCTGGGCGGTGGTGGCGCATGCCTTTAATCCCAGCACTCGGGAGGCAGAGGCAGGTGGATCTCTGTGAGTTCGGGACCAGCCTTGTCTACAAGAGCTAGTTCCAGGACAGGCTCCAAAGCCACAGAGAAACCCTGTCTTGAAAAACCAAAAAAACAAAACAAACAAAAAAAAAACCACATTATTTTATGTATGTAGGTGTTTCTGCCTTGTGTGCATGCCATGCCCCAGGAGGTCAGAAAGGGTGTAGGGTATTCTGGAACTGGAGTTATGGATGGTTGGTTATAAGCCAACGTGTAGTTGCTGGGAATTGAACTCTGGTCCTCTAGAAGAGCAGCCAGTGCCCAACACTCTCAAGCTCTTGCCACTGGGACTACCTTGCAATCGTGGACTGGAACCTGGAATAGTAAGTCCAATAAACCCTTTCTTCCCTAAATTGTGTCTTATTATGTATTATGTCACCATCATACAAATGAAGCTAGCCCAGCATGATCAACAAGGCACAGAATGGCTGAGCCTGGGCAAGTTTCTAACGTAACAGCTTTATTAAGGCCAGCGTGTGACCACATGTAGTGGCTCATAGTCTGGTCGTGGGGTGTTTGTTTGTTTGTTTGTTCACGGTGTTGACTAAAAATAGGGGCAGCAATCTCTGTATTCTTTCACATAGGAATGGGAAATTTTTCTGATTTTAGTCTTTTTTTTTTAAAGATTTATTTATTTATTATGTTTACAACATTCTGCCCCCATGTATGCCTGCCTGACAGAAGAGGGCGCCAGATCTCATTACAGATGGTTATGAGCCACCATGTGGTTGCTGGGAATTGAACTCAGGACCTCTGGAAGAGCAGTCAGTGCTCTTAACCGCTGAGCCATCTCTCCAGCCCCTGATTTTAGTCTCTATTGATCATATGATGCTGGGATCACTGTAGGGATAAAATACAACAGTATACTTGCAGTGGATAAGTGTTCATCATGTTAGCTTTCTTTCTTTCTTTCTTTCTTTCTTTCTTTCTTTCTTTCTTTCTTTCTTTCTTTCTTTCTTTCTTTCTTTCTTTCTTTCTTTCTTTGAGACACTGTAGCCCAACCTGGCCGTGAACTCATAGCAACCCTCCTGTTAGTAGTGTGGGGGCAGAGACATGGTTCCACATTCCTACTCTCAGCTGATTAGGAATCTTTATTCTTTAAACTTAATTGATTTATTGTCTTACCAAATGCAATTTTCTCACTAAATACTGCTGGAGGAAGGCATGTAAGTTCTGAGAATTTAAATAACCAAAGGGAAGAAGTTTAGATTTAGATTTCAAATACTTAGGTAAGTTATTTAACCTTGATAACTCTCATGACGTAACAGGACCCAGACTTTAGCATAGCTAACACCATGTTGGAAGCAGCATTCTATGTAACCTGAAAGCCTAGCACGTCGGCCCCAAGACCTGCCCAGACAGAAGCAGAGACCTAACCCATCAGAGTCCATAGTTTTGGGATTCAGGAAAATCCCTAAGTGTACCAGACATGCTTTTTGGGTTTTGCGTCTGGCTAGCTGCTCTTGCTAACCAAACGGTGCCAACCAGGGTGCGAGTTTTGCACATAGAAGAGAAAGAATACTGAGACTTGTACCTGTGTGACATGGGCAAGTTCCCTATGCAGTCACTGGCGGAAATGCAGACTTTCTATTTGGCTTTGAGGGGTGTCTGTGAGTTCTCTGGTGGTCTTGCCTTGCAGCAATGGGGGATAAGTTAGCTCAATTGAAGTTTATTTTAAAAAATCGAGACGTTAGATAGCACAGTATCAGAACAAAGTAGGGGATCTAAGGTAGGTTCTTGGGGGACCCATTTTCTTCTGTGCTTACAGCTTTGTAAAACAATGTTTTAAATTTGTTCTTTTTTTGTTTTTGTTTTTTTTTGTTCTGTTTTTTGTTTTTGGTTTTTAGAGACAGGGTTTCTCTGTGGCTTTGGAGCCTGCGCTGGAACTAGCTCTTGTAGACCAGGCTGGTCTCGAACTCACAAAGATCCGCCTGCCTCTGCCTCCCGAGTGCTCGGATTAAAGGCATGTGCCACCACCGCCCGGCTCCCTTAAATTTATTCATTAAACATTTCCTATATATATACAACACACTTTGATCTTATCCGTTCCCCACTTATTTCCTCCGACTCCTCATAGAACCAAATCACCATCCCCCAACGCTGGTCCGCTTTAAAAATTATCATTATTATTCTTCAGTCCCCAACTCTAATCAGTGCTGACCCTAAACGCACAGACGCAGGGCCCTCCAACGGGCAAGCTACATATGGTCATGCCATCCGTGAAAAGTGACTCCCCCTCCCTCATCAGCCATCAACTGCCAGTAGCAGCACCTCAGCTAGAGGTGGGCTTTGTGCCATTTACCCATCTATGCTGAAATTTAGACCAGAGCTTCTGGGGGTTGTGTGCACCAGCCATGCTGTGTCTAAAAGACAGCATTCATCCAGACCGTGAGTGTGAGACTCCTGCCTGCTCTTCCTCGGTATTCTCTGGGCTTTGATGGAGGGAGGTTTTCTTTTTTCTTTTTCTTTTTTTAAGTGCACTGCCACAGCTTTTATTTTATTTTTATTTTTTTATTTTATTTGTTATGTATATAGTGTTCTGGGCACCAGATCTCATTATAGATGGGTGTGAGCCGCCATGTGGCTGCTGGGAATTGAACTCAGGACCTCCAGAACAGAAGTCAGTTCTCTTAACCACTGAGCCATCTCTCCAGCCCGAGGGAGGTTTTCTTAAGGACATTTCAACCCAGAATGCCCACGGTTTCAGAAACACCCTTGGTCCTCACTTCAGGTGCAATTGCTTAGATGATTTTCTTTCTGTTGCCATGAGAGTTTCCAGAGGTGCAAGCATCATGGCTTGCAAGGTTAATAGAACTGTGACCGCCTCCCAGGGATAGCAGAAGTGGTAAGATGAACAGCAGAAGGAGACTGGAGACAACCAGTTCTATTCACTTCAGAAGCAGAGCTCCCCGGTAATTTCTGTGCACAGGTTAGGAGCTGAGCTGTAGCTGATTATAGAAACCTCCCCAAGGATGTCCCAATGCCCACAGAGCTCAAAGGCTCAGACCGGTTTAATCTATTCTAGTTTCTAGGCAGGAGCTTATTACAGCCCATTCTTCTTTCACATGGCGTTGGTCTGATAACCAGGTCTCCACAGGTGTCATGTGCTGAGAACAAATCCAGCATTTTCTCTACTTTGGCCCACTTAATCCTCAATACCATGCTGAGGCCTGCTGTCTTCATATTCCAGAGAAGAGGCTGAGTAACAGAGCCGAGGCTAGATCACCTAGGGAACTGCAGAGCAGCGCTGGGACTCAGGTGTGCTAGCTGACAAACGCCTCCTGAAGGCCACACAGTGCAGTGGCCAGAACGCAGGCTCCGGGCCTCCGGCCTGAGCTCAGACTAATGTGGATGTTGAGGACAGTGTCAAGCTTCTCTGTGCCTCGGTTGCCTTCTCGAAGAATGGGATGTTTAACTCAGTCAAACTGGGAGAAAGATCTGGACCAATGGTATATAAGCCTATATGCAGACACTCGATGTCGTTTTTCCTCGGAGAGTTTCAAACTAAAACAGTGAGAAGATGCTCATATTTGTTAGAATAGAGGAAATCCAGGATCCTGGTGCAGGTGTAGAGTAACATGGGAAGGCCAAACAGTGTAGCCATTTGGGAAGACAGTTTGATAGCTTGTTGCAAAAAAAAAATAAATACATTCAGCAGTCGTAGTCTTTAGTCTGTGCTCCAGTGAGTTGAAAACATCTCCATTAAAAAGCTTGTTCAACCATGTTCATAACAGGCTAATTCATAATTACCAAGACTTGGAGACAGTTGATACATTCTGCAATATGTAAATGTATCGACAAGTTTGTGTATACACAACAAAAGAATGCTATCCACGAAAAGACGTAAGGGAATCCTAAGTGCGGATTGCTAAGCAAAAGATAGAAGGCTGCCTACTTGGTAATTTCAGTCACACCACATTCTGGAAAAAGGCAAACTAAAGAAAGCAAGAGAGAGCACTGGTGGCCAAGGACTGAGAGCTAAGAGGGGTGGATGGAGACGGGAGTAGAAGTGGGGAAACTATTTTATGTGACGCAGGAACGGTAGACACATACCCACGTGTTAAAAATCATAGAATAATGGATGTTGTGGGATTTCACAGCAGTTGCTAGTGTATCAATAGCAGCTTGAGGCTAAAACTCAGGGTAGAGCAAACACCTAACAGGCACGAGGTCCTGGCCTCCGTCTTCAGTGCTGTCAAGAGAATCAATACTGGGTCATTAGTGATAACAAAAACACAACACCAAAGCAAAATGTTAATAATTCAGCAACTAGTGTGTGCAGTAAGATTAGAGGTAGTAAGGGACCTATCTGTATTCTCTGCAGTCTTCTGTAAGCCTAAAACATCGGGCAAAAGGTGAAAGATTTATATGATCTGAAGAGGAGCCAGAGCCTTAAAATATCTGTAAAGACTGAAGTTCAGAGTGGGTATAGCCATGTGTGCATGGTAATCCCAGCAGCAAGGAGACTCAGGCAGGAGGATTGTGGTAAATCAGGAGTGTGGTGGCTTCAATGGAGTAGTGTGGCCTTGTTGGAGGGTGTGTGTCACCGTGGTGGCAGGCTTGGATGTCTCTTTTGCTCAAGTTTCTCTCAGTGTGATGCTGTTGCCTGCAAGATGTAGGACTCTCAGTTCCTCCTCCAGCACCACGTCTGCCTGCACACCGCCATGCTCCCTGCCAATGTGATCATGGACTGAACCTCTGATCTGTAGGCCACCAGCTCAATTAAATGTTTTCTTCTATAAGAGTTGCCATAGTTGGCTGAGCCGTGGTGGCGCACGCCTTTAATCCCAGCACTTGGGAGGCAGAGGCAGGCGGATCTCTGTGAGTTCGAGGCCAGCCTGGTCTACAAGAGCTAGTTCCAGGACAGGCTCCAAAGCCACAGAGAAACCCTGTCTCGAAAAACCAAANCTCTGTGAGTTCGAGGCCAGCCTGGTCTACAAGAGCTAGTTCCAGGACAGGCTCCAAAGCCACAGAGAAACCCTGTCTCGAAAAACCAAAAAAAAAAAAAAAAAAAAAAAGACTTGCCATGGTCATGGTGTCTCTTCACAGCAATAGAAACCCTAAGTAAGACAGAAGTTTATATCAGGGACTGGGGTATTGCCGTGCTAGGCCTGACCATGTTTTTGTTTGGAGGAATTTGGGCTTTAGTGCTTTGGGTTGGGAAGGCAGTAGAAGGCTTTAAGTGCTGCTTAAAGTATGGTGGGCCATACTTGTAGGAGCATGGAAGACAGTGGTGCTGAGAATGATTTGAACTGCTAGATGCTAACTCAAGAGGTTTCAGAGAAGCATATTACTATGTGTCCTAGAGATTATTCCTGTGATAATTTGGTGAAAAACGTGGCTGCTTTTCACCTTTGTCTGAAAGTTTGCCTGAGGCTAACGTGAAGAGTTTTTGGATTAACTCTGTCATCAGAGGAAATCTTAAAACGGCCTAGTATAGTCTGTTGTGTGGTTACCAGTGTTAACTCTAATGAAAAGGAGCAAGCTGAACCAAAAAAAAATTTGAGGAGAAAAAGGAGCACAGAAAGTGGAACGGAGCTAAATCCTGTGTTCAAGGAGATAAATGGATTAAGAAATGGAATAAAGGGAGTGGTGACCTCAGAGCAAGATCCCACCCAGCTAAATTTCTAATTCATGAGAGGGAGTAAGACAGGTGTGGTGGTGTATGCTTTTAATACCAGCAGTGGGAAGGCAGAGGCTGGTGGATCTCTGGCTTTGAGGTCAGCCTGGACTGCAAATCCAGTTTCAGGACAGCCAAGCTTAGGCGGTGAAGGAGACCAGCAAGAACAGAAAGCTGGTGAAGATGTGGTTGAACAAAGGGGCCACGTTCCGGCCCCAGCAAGCAGCAGAACTCGGCAACTTTGGCCACATGGTTCTGGAGTTAAGGAGAGAAGAAAGGGGTCATGAAATCTGCTCCGGAGACTAAGGGGTGAGTTCCTGTCCTGACCTCCTTTTGTGATGAACAGTGATGCTGACGTGTAAGCATGACAAACCTCTCCTCCCCACGTTGCTTTGGTCATGTGTTTCATTGCAGCCGCCTGACATCCTCTTTGAATAAAGCCAGAAAAGCACACTCTTTTATTTCAGCCTCTGGAACATCCACCTTTCTGTTTATCAGCGCTTAGAAACTTGAACTAACTTCCGCTGCACAATTTTCAATAGTTTTGTTTTTGTACCATATTTAGGCTTCAGTTTCCTTATTATGATGATGGGAAGTTGAGCCCTGTTTGTGGGTTCTCTTTAACAGCAGAGAAGGCAGCAGGAGCTCTGGGGGAGTCCACAGTCATTGCTACTCGCTGTGTCTCTGTCTCAGTTTCCCCATGTGGAGCGCCCCTGCTTTATCCTTCCTTGCTCTGAGAAAAGGGTTTTGGTGCTGGCAGCAGCTCACAGGTGTCAGGGCTTGGTATTCCCTTTGTGACTTTGTTGTTTCTACCCTTGTCTTTCCACAGAGGGACGGTTCAATCAAGTCTGCATGCTCTCTGTTACTTCCTGCACTTCTTGGCTTTTCTTGCTTAGCAGGGTGACTCCTCTAAGGCCCGTGAGCCACATCTCTTTACACGGGTAGGTGAATTAAGGTTTTTGATCATTTACTCTAGGTAGTGCTTCCTAAAAGGTAAGTTCACTTACTAAGTGAGCTGACAGACAGAGGGTTTTGAAGGTGAGGACAGTACTGGCCAGGAAGCCTGGCTGTCATGAGCCCCAATGAACCAGCATCAAAGAGCAGGGGTCAGGAGACCCCAGGCTGGTTCAGAGAAATCTGTGACCGTGAGGTCATGTGTAGTGAGAGAGAGAGGGAGAGAAAGAGAGAGGGAGAGAGAGCAAGAGAGGGAGAGAGGGAGAGGGAGGGAGGGAGGGAGAGAGAGAGAGGGAGGGAGAGAGGGAGAGAGGGAGAGAGAGAGGGAGGGAGAGAGAGAGGGAGAGGGAGAGAGAGAGGGAGGGAGAGAGGGAGAGAGAGAGGGAGAGAGAGAGAGGGAGGGAGAGAGAGAGGGAGGGAGGGAGAGAGAGACAGGGAGAGAGAGAAAGAGGGAGGGAGAGAGGGAGAGAGAGAGAGAGGGAGGGAGAGAAGGAGGGAGAGAGGGAGAGAGAGAGGGAGGGGGGGAGAGAGAGGGAGAGAGAGAACAGCTGGGCCTGGCATGGGCTTTGGTAATCTGAAAGTCCACACCCAGGGACACACTTTCTCCAACAAGGCTACATCTCCTGGTCCCTTCCAAAAAGTCCCACTGATTGAAGCTGGTAGGAACCCAGCCAGGCTGCAAAGCGTGTTGGTACCAGTAGCAATTCCCCGCATGCAAAGAAAGGAAGTGAAAATAGCGTGATGCTGACAATGCGCCCTTGGTGGCCCTGTCCTTCCATCACCGAGGGAGCAGAGAAGGCTGCAGCAGACTCCAGGCACAATGTCACCTCTGAGACTTGGTGGGTTCCTACAGTAGCTGTCCTGGATGCTTCTCTATTAAAAAAGTTTTCTCTTTTTACTATAATTCTTCAGCATTGCTATTTATTCACTGAAATGGTCTGAGGCAGGATCCTGGTACGGAGCTGCCATGAACTCCCTGTGTGCCTCAGGCTGGCCTGGAACTCACAGATCCGCTGCCTCCCAAGGGCTGACATTCTGGGATTCCACATTTATACCTAGGTTATTTTTTCTAAAACTATGTTTTCATTATTATTTTCCCTTTTTATTTTATTTGCCTGCATGTAAGTCTGTGTACCATACCGTGGGAGTACCTGGTGCCCACGGAGCCGGAGGAGGGCACCAGATCCACTGAGACTGGACTTATACATGGTTATGAGCTGCTCTTTGGGTGCTGGAATCGGGCACAGATCCTATGCTTGAGAAGCCAGTGCTCCGAACTCCTGAGCCATCTCTCCAAGCCCTGTTCCACTTCTCTTTCTTTTCTTACTTTTCTCTATTTGTACCTATGTATTTTCATTTACTTTGAAATCAGATTTCTAATTTCTTACTGTTTTCTTTCTCATAGTTTCTCTCCCCTTTCTTTGATTCTTTAATGTGTTTTTGTAGTGTGCGTGTGTGCATGTGTGTGCATATGTGTGCGCGTGTGTGCATGTGTGTGCGTGTGTGTGCATGTGTGTGCATACCTCCATGGCATGGAGGATGTATGGAGGGCAGAGGGCAGCCTCGGATGTCAGTTCTAATTTCTCATCTTTTAAAGATGGGGTTCTCTCTCTCTCTCTCTCTCTCTCTCTCTCTCTCTCTCTCTCTTTTCCTGCCTCTGCATACATCAGGGCAGCTGGCCTGTGGGTTTCTGAGGATGCACTTACATCTGCATCCCACCTCCTGGCAGGAGGGCTGAGCTCACAGTGCTGTTGCTGCATTATCTGAGTGCAGATTCTGGGGCTCTGAACCCAGGTTCTCGTCTGTGCAGTAAGCGCTTTACCCACACAGCTATTTTCCCAGATCTTCAATTTTTCTTTTCTTTAATCTTACTTCTTTCTCCCCCTTTTTTCTCCTTATTTATTTTATTTCAATTTTTGAGACAAGGTCTCACTGTGAAGCTCTGGCTGCCCTGGAACTCTCTATGTAGACTAGGCTGGCCTTGAACTCAGAGACCTGCCTGCCTCTGTTTCCTGAGTGCTGGGATTAAAGGTACCACATGCCTGACTTATTCTCTTAGTACTTTTTTTTTTATCCTTATTGATCTTTGAGCTCAGAGTTTATTCTCATTTTTTTTGCCTTTTCCTCCTATGATTATTGATGACATAGCAGTTACCTCTCCCTGGTTTTTAATTGTCTGTATCTGTTTTGTTTTCATGCTGCTGTTATTATAGAAGTTTGTTTTCTTTTTTTCCAAGTGTTACTGGGATTGAGACCTCCAGAGAAGGGTTTCCATTCTACCAGATACACAAACTGCATCACAGAAACACAAGAAACACAAAATAACTCAAAATACAGCTGCACAAGCTCACGGCTACACAAAGACAACGGGATGGTAGAAAGGCCAGCAACTGCTGTTCAAGTGAAAAGCCTTGCTCTAAAAGATGTATGACCTCAAAGAATATTCAGACGAACAAAGGAAATCGAGTCGAGACACGGGCCAGAAATCTAGCAACTCGGGTAAGAAATTCTACAGAGGAATAAAATCATGAAATCTTGAAAATAGAGTGATCAATAAATAAAATTAAGACGCCCACTAGAAACATCACCAACAGAATAGAGAAGATAAAAGAAAGAAGACTAGGGACTGAAGTGGGTTATTAGAATCAGGTAGCCTTAATTGAAAAGCTAATCATGACTGCAACATGTAAGACTGCAGGACACGATTAAGAGATAAAACCTGGCACATGCCTTTAATCCCAGCACTTGGGAGGCAGATGCAGCTGGATCTCTGAGAATTTGAGGATATTCTGGTTTACAGAGCAAGTTCCAGGACAGCCAGAATTGTTACACAGAGAAACCCTGTCTTAAAAAAAAGAGAAAAAGAAAAAGATGAAACCTACAAGTCCGTGGTGTGAAAGACGGCATGGAATACAGCCTAAGGGACAGGAAAACCCATTTACTGTAATCTTACCAGAAACGTTCTAAAATCTTGGGACACACGTGAACTTCCAAATAAAGGAGGCATTTAGAATCTTTAATACCGGGGTCCGGAAAAGAACCTTCCGAGCTATTCTTAACATGGCAAGAATGCAGAACAAAGACAGACTATGGAAAGCTCAAGACACAAGAGCCAAGGCCAACCTTGGAGTAACAGTGGGCCCGCACCAGAAAATCGGAGAACACAGACTGAGGTGGTTCAAATCCTGATGGAAAGTAACCGCTAACCAAGATTACGCCATCCGCTAAAGGGTGGGGCCAATGAGACAGCCCAGTGGGTGATGTATTTGCCACACAAGCTCGATGGCACGAACTCAGTTCCCTGAATTCTGTACCGGCAGAAGGAGAGAAGGACCCTATAGAGATGCCCTGTGACCTCCACATGGGCACCTTGGCACATGTATGCTTCACACACACATCACGTAGACACAGCGATACCAAATTAAACCAGAAATAAAGACTCTCCAGATGAGCATAAGCTAAAGCAACTCATGACTTAAATATTGCCAAAGCAATAATGCTTCCATGACCGTGCCAGGGATAGTTACAAGAGCATTACATACAGAGGGGAGAAAGGTATATACAAGGGCGGCAGCTTGGGATAGACTAAATCTCAGTTGGAGAATTGATCAAAAATGAGGGCAGAATCACATATTATTAACTAAGTAAATCGGCAAATCTCTAAGATGAGTAAGACAGAAATTAATACAGACTTTCCAATAGTAATAAATATGAATGGTCCTACCCAGAAGGCACTGCTGACTTGCTACTTTTCTATAAGGGCCCTTCAAGCACCTGGACCTTTTCTAAACTGAATGCAGTGTCCCCCAAACCTTTTAGGAGCAGAGAGGAGCAGAGACGCATTGTTATTGAGTACGGATTTCACAGCAGAAGTTGCACAGGAGTGGAGAGCAGAGGCCTGGGTCAGTGGCCTCAACTGAGCCTGCCCCAGCCTCTGGCTTCTAGGTTCCTGGGCAGAATGACTATTCTCCTAAGAAGGGGGATCTCTAGGGTGGAAACAGGGCAGACTTCGGTGGAGACAGCACACTGAGCTGTAGTTTACTTACGAAGAGAGAAAGAAGAATAGTATAGCAAAGAAGGAAAGGAGCTGGATGCAGAGAAACCACACAAAAAGCCTTCACTAAATGCGTGCTGAGCTTCCCGAGAGTCGGTGTCTGTCATCATGGCTTTATTTCCTTAGAATTGGCTGTGTTTGGTACACACCAGACTCTGTGTATATAGTTCTGAAAATAAAATGTAACCCTTGTAAGAAACCTTTAAATTATTTCCCAGTGGGAGAGCGGTGTGGTTGGGGGGTAGGGGTGGGGAAGTGGAGGTAAAAGGAGTCTCAGGTGTCAATCTTCAGGCACCGGCTCCCTTTGTTTCTTCTATAGGTCTAACTCTGAAGCTCACCTGGCAGGTGAGACTAGCAAAACCCCAAGGAGCTGCCAGTCGCTTTTTGCTCCAGTGCTAGGATTGTGTGTCTGTGTGAGTGTGAGTGACTTGTGTCTCTCTGTATATGTGAGAGTGTGTGAGTGTGTTTGTGAATAAGTGTGTGTGTGTGTGTGTGTGTGTGTGTGTGTGTGTAGCACGAATTCTAATTGATCCTAATAATAAAAACCTGGAGTCAGATATTAGGGCGTGAAGGCTGAAAGATCAGAGGAGGAGCAGCCACTAGTTCTTTTTTTTTTTTTTTTTTTTGAGACAGGGTTTCTCTGTGGCTTTGGAGCCTGTCCTGGAACTAGCTCTTGTAGACCAGGCTGGCCTTGAACTCACAGAGATCCGCCTGCCTCTGCCTCCCGAGTGCCGGGATTAAAGGCATGTGCCTGGCTAAGCCTCTAGTTCTTACCTCTATGAAATCCTCAGATAAGTAAGGGTGTCCTATCTCTTTACAAGTCCTCAGACTGATGCTCTGAGCTCCTGTCTGCTCCTGCCTTATATTCCTCCCTCTGCCCAGCCATATCACTCCTGTCTCCACCTACCAAGCGCTGGGATCAAAGGTATGAGATCTATTTCAATATTTTGTATTCCAGGGTGGCCTTGAACCCATGAGACCCCTCTGCCTCTGTCTCCGAGTGCTGGGATTAAAAGTGTGTGCCGCCACCACTGCTTGGCCCCTATGGCTTAGCTCTGCACTCTGTTCCTCAGGTAAGCTTTATTTGTTACAGCACAAACAAAATCTCACCACACACACACACACACACACACACACACACACACACACACACACACACACGAGTGCAGGTGCCCTCAAAGGCCAGAGGCTTTGACTCCCCTGGTCTGGAATTCAAAGTGGCTGTGAGCGGCTCCACAGAGTGTCTGGGAACTGAGCTCTGGACCTTTGCGAGAGTAGCATCAGCTATACCTGCTCTGTCCACGCCCTGCTCTGCAGAGCTCAGGCCCGTGCTTGCAAGGCGAGAGCTTTGAGCCGTGGCCTTGGCCTACTCTTTCCCCTTGTGAGTAGAGGAAATGGGTCACTGCTGTGGGCATCTGGAAGGAAACTTTAACATATCCATCGAGTTAGTCACAGTGGGGTGGAATGGTCATATCAGCTCAGCCTCGTCCCCCATCGGGCACACAGAGGCAGCCCTGCCCCAGCGCTGGGGGTGAGCAGGAGTGTAACAGGGTTCCCTGTGAGTGTAACTGGATACTCTGCTCATTAGTTCACTAGGAACTGGTCTCTCTCTCTCTCTCTCTCTCTCTCTCTCTCTCTCTCTCTCTCTCTCTCTGTGTGTGTGTGTGTGTGTGTGTGTGTGCTTCAAGGCAAGGTCTCTTGTGTCTAGGCTGGCTTCAAATTTGCCGTGGTTCTATGAAAGATGGGGTGCTTAGGGAGCAAGGGCAGCCTCCTTCACCTCTCAGGGAAGAATCAGACTGTCCCTCCAGTCGGATGAGCCAAGGCCAGCCAGACACAGAGAACACTCGGGTGTGCTTGAAAAAGCCCAGAGAACTGTTACAGTGTGGTTGAAGATTGCTGACTTCCCAGTGTCATTTCTGTGTGCAGTGAAAATCAGTCTCTAAAAAGGAGCGTACAAACGGTCTGCACGGAGCAACGCAGAAATGCGTTTAAAAGCAAGAAGCTTATCTCCAAGCTCCTTTTGTTCAAGAGCTAACCTACCAAGGCTCTCACCCCAAACAAATACCATCTGTTTCTCTTTATCTAAGCCACAGGACATGAGAGAAATTTTATGGTCGCTTTATTTTGTTGTCTCTTCCACAAACAGGTGCATGAGGTTGATTGGAGGGTATTTATATTATCCTGTAGAATGGCCCTTTGTCTACTTCCCACCATAAATAGTACAGCTGTAAGGTCTTACCTTATTCAAATGAACCTAATCAAATGAAGTGGGTAGCCGGCAAGTCAGCCAAGTACGTTCTTCAGGTACTGTGATTACTTCATCTGTAATAGCACAAATGACCACTAGACGGAGCTAGTGTTTAAGAAATCTCAGCTCGAACCTGGGGGCTGATGCTCTCCAATGAGAGAAATCCACAGTTGATGCCAGTCTTGTGGTCTTCTGCTTGCAGGAGCCATTGCTTGGGTTGTGTCCACCCACGCAAGTAGATGAAAGATGACATTTATAGTGGCCCAGTTCATCTAGTCACTCCGATAATGACATTTGACTTGGCACTTTTACCCCGATTTATCTTGAGTATTAGAGTTTTGCCTGCACATATGCGTGTGCACCATGTGTGTGCCTGACGCCCGAAGAGGTCAAACGAAGGGCTGGAGCTCCAGACGCTTTTGAACTACTGTGAACTAAACCCAAGTCTCTCTGCAAGACCAGCCAGCGTTCTTCCCTGCCGAACCCCTCTGCAGGCCCCAGAACAGAACTTTAAAACTCTGTGTCCTGTCCTCTGTCTGATCTCTTTGGCGCACGCGCCACAAGTCTGAGCGAGTGCTTGGACAGAATTAGCTGTTGGGATTAAGAATCTGAGGCCCGGTGTCTCTGCAATCTACTAAGGTGTTTCGGTAGAGTGATGAGGTGTCAGAGGTCCCAGGGTCGCTTTTGCATCTTCGTCCAATCTGAAACTAACCAGTTAACAACCAATCCATCCTTCTGTGGGCACAGTCTCAGTCCCCTGCCACGCTCAAGCACAAAGGCAGACGCACGTGGTGTGCACCTGGAACAGCCCCTCTTCAGGGAATAAAAGGTCGGTGTAGTTTCTACCTCCGGCCTGCCTGAGGCTGTACTTGCTTCATCTGTGTCCCGCTCCTCCACACCACGGTTAGGGCTGTTTAGTTACCGCCTGATGCTCTTTTGGAAGGTTGCAGAGGCAGCCCACCTTTTTGATGCCGGACAGCCTCTTGCTCCCCTTTTTAACCTCACACACAAATCTTAAGAGGTTGTGTTTTAGCTAGAAACCACAACGTACCAACTCATGTTCTGTTGTTTCCCTTTTTGGCAAAAGGCTTGCTTTTTTTTTTGTTTGTTTGTTTTTGTTTTTTGAGACAGGGTTTCTCTGTGGCTTTGGAGCCTGCGCTGGAACTAGCTCTTGTAGACCAGGCTGGTCTCGAACTCACAAAGATCTCCTGCCTCTGCTTCCCGAGTGCTGGGATTAAAGGCGTGCGCCACCACCGCCCGGCAAAAAGGCTTGCTTTGTAAGAGCGGACAACAACCAAGTGGAAAGGCCTTTATCAGTCGATGAGGCTGCACACATGTTGATCGTTAAAACAAACCGAAAGGGCACCTGGGAGCTGAATCTGTCAGTCACCAAGGTGGCTCCTTAGACACTTGGTTGATTGCTGGGGAAGCTGGACAGGCAGGCTAAGAAACCTAGCAGAACACAGGATGCTGTTAGCAGAGCCTGGAGATCCTGACTCTGGTCCAAAGCAGTGCAAAGGAAGAGGCTCACCCTCGTGTTTCTGAGACTCCTTGTAACCTTTTCGGGACGGGGGGGGGGGAGGCGGGGTGAGAGGTGACTTCACCAAGAAAGCTGCTTGCTCGCTTAGTACCCAGCCCCAGGCGCACTCTGAGCACACTTCCCGCTACCCCCAGAGGGTGCCGCTGCAGTCCCAGCCTCGCCCTGCGGCTCCCGGCTGCGGCTGTGTCCCCGCGGGATACGCGCCCGGTAGGGGGCGCCCTGGACCCGCTGGCTCCCTCCGCCCACGGGAGGCGGCCACGGCGCACCGAGCCCGGGGCACTCGAGCGCACAGCTCGGCGGGCCGCAGCGGGGAGGTGCGGAGCGCGGCGAGGGCGGCTGCGGGAGCCAGCCGCCGCCCCTGCGCTCCGGGGCTGCGGGGTGCATGGGGCGCAGGGAACTGGGAACCTTTGCGGGCTGTGCGCCCGGCCGCCTGCTGCGGTGAGACGCGGCACCAGACGCCCCCAGAGCCCTGGCAGTCGGGAGTATGACCATGGCTGGGGGCCGGCGGGGACTGGTAGCCCCGCAGAACACGTTTCTGGAGAACATCGTGCGGCGGTCCAACGGTAAGCGCTGCTTCTGGATTTCGGTTGCCCAGGTGGTTTTTAAATTTTAATTTTTAAACAGAGCGGTGATTTGCAACACCTCCTGCTCGGTGCCGGCAAATGCAGGGGCATCCCGGAGCTCTGCGCATCGGCCTCTCCCGCCCGCCGGCCCGGGAGGTGGGCAGGGTCGGAGAGGGGCTGCTGTGTCTCATCTCTGGAGGAGAGATAGCTAGGCGACGCCTTTAGGGCCTTTTCCCGCTCCCTCCCGTTGTCTTCTCCAGGAAAGCCTGGTAGTTGGTGAGCAAAGTCCTGGGAAAAGTGGCCGCAGGCTGGCCACCTTCGAGCACTGCGCTCCTGATGCGCACTGCCCGCCTCCCCGCGGATGCTCCCCGGAGTCCCAAGGTGCCAGGGAGGCCAGAGCCAGCAGCAGAGCTGGGCCACTCAGATCCTGACCCTGTCCGGCTTCGGGGATGTGCCAACTCCACCTTCCATCCGCTAAGCAGGAAAGTGTGCCCGGCAGAAACGCTTTGCCAGGGCTGTCTTTTCCATCCTCGCCAACCAGCTAGAGCTGATAGCTCGCGAGGGTCCGATGGTTTTCCTGGACTCAGCTTGGGAAGTAGAGGACACAGGCAGGAGTGAGCTAAGTGGTCCCAGGCATAAATCTGATATATTTCTTCTCTTTAAAACCTAGTCGGTCTTGTCTTCCATCACCCGCAGACTCTCCAGTCTATCCATTATACAAGAAACCTGAGCATAGCACGAGGTTTCTCTGTCTTTAAGGACAGCACGAAGCGAAGGGGCATGGAGGAGAGAGTCCTATGACAGATGGAGAGGGAACACTTCCCAACACCTTTTAACGCAGGGTTTACAGTTTCCTGTGGTTTTAGCCTGACATCCGGGAGGCGAAAGTCCTCAGAGCAGGGACCCCAAAGGAGCGATCCAAACCTTTCCCACCTGAGCACTGGCACGCAGTCCTGGGTGAGGGAGTTACTACATACACCTGTTCACCAGGCTACAGAGGCGCTCCTCGGGCTCCCGGGCCTCTCTCCTCCCCGAAGCTGGTGACGCTCTCCTGTGGAGAGGCTGTGAAGACCGAAGGCAAGCGCTGGGTTTTGACCATGTAAACATCATGGCGTGGAGCCTTGGAACTTGGCTTAAGAAGGATGAGCTTCCAGCTGGATTCAGTTAGGGATTCAAGGGAAGAGCATCAAAAGTGACCCCTGCCACTTAGACATTCTCTTTAGTTAGAAAAAAAAGCCTATCCTCCATGATAGCAAATCTTATGTGCTCCTTAAGTACTTTTTCAGGAATTACCCCACCTTTATTGTGTGTCCCTTAAAGATAAGAGTACTGATTGGCCGTTACCTTTCCTCCAAGGTTTAAAGGGTTGTTTAGAGCAAGGTCACAGTCATTACCTGGGGTCCTGTGTGTGTGTGTGTGTGTGTG
>JAQHUG010000006.1:16892255-16911504 GCA_028555095.1 Dicrostonyx torquatus
GAGAGAGAGAGAGAGAGAGAGAGAGAGAGAGAGAGAGAGAGAGAGAGAGAGAGAGAGAATTGCTAACCGGGCAGCCACAAGGAACCCTTCTGCCATAAAAAGCTGGACACAATCATAGTTTAAGTTAGTGTATTATTCTGGCTCTATTAACGGACCTGGTATGGACACCATCTTGCAGATTTGGGGACCCCACTGTGAGTGGCGTGTAACCTTTGCACAAACACCTTGAACATTAACGAGAAGTCTATCTGCTGGAGAGGAAGGGGCATCCTGTAAGTCAGAGGGGAACTATCCGTGGTGCACTCGGTGGCCTGGGGCAGGGAGAGGATGCTGCAGGCTTTAGCCAGGACTGCTTGGGTTTATCGGGAGTTAAAAACTCCTACAACCATCCTCTTGGTTAGTCGATCTCGGCACTGGTCCCCTGTGTAAGAAAAGGTAGAAAGTCGATAAAGCAAACGGCCTGGAGTATTTTTAGCTCTGGCCCTTTCTTTTCTCGACACCTGGTCCAACAGCTTGATTCCCATCAACTATAAAGGAGCAACACAGACAAGCCTGAAGCTCTGGGGGATGGGGTGGGGTGGGGTGGAGGAGCTGGAAGACATCTTAAATACTCTGTTTTAGAGTAAAGAGTGCTGACTTGAAATATGGAGTTTACAGTTTTTGGTGATCATTTTCCTAACAGTACCCAAATGTGAATGACTAAACACTGTGGATACTAAGGCAGCTCAGTATCTGCCTGCATTGTAGTTTACCTTTTTATATTTACTGTCAGCTGGGAGGTGGTAGCACACGCCTTTAATCCTAGCACTGGGGAGGAAGAGGCAGGTGGATATCAGGTTCAAGGCCAGCCTGGTCTACAGAGTGAGCTCCAAGACAGCCAAAGCTACACAGAGAAACCCTGTCTCGAAATAACAATATAAGCTGGGCGGTGGTGGCGCACATCTTTAATCTCAGCACTCGGAAGGCAGAGGCAGGCAGATCTCTGTGAGTTCGAGACCAGCCTGGTCTACAAGAGCTAGTTCCAGGATAGGCTCCAAAGCCACAGAGAAACCCTGTCTCGGAAAAACCAATATATATATATATATATATATATACACACACACACACACACATATATATACACACACATATATATACACACATATATGTATATACATACACATATATAGTTTCTTGAAACCTGGCAACGTATTTGCGGCCATCAAAACACTTAAATAGCATTTACCTTTAAATAGCAATGCTCCATCGTCACCTTATTAGGGATTTTACCCCAGTGGTCCTGTATGATGAGCAGCAAACCGAGTCCTGTGCTAAGTGGCCTGCTCCCAGTGTCTGGTCGGAGGTGCCTGCTCTGGTGGTTGCTAGAGGGGGTACTGTGGATTTGTGAAGCCAGGGCCTTGGACTCACTAGGTCAGCACTGTACCACTGAGCCGTACCCAGTCCTCGTACAACTTCTTGTGTCTTATTTTTTTCTTTGCTTGATGAGTCTTGGTTGGAAAATGCTTTGGTCATCTCTAGAAGAATGGCCGAGAGAACGTGCAAAGGGGTTAGAACCGGCTTTGTTTAGATGTCTGAAGGATGTGGTGTTCGCAGTGTCCTAGAGCTGTCTAGTCTGTTCTTCTCACCACTGTGTGGATGGGATTGTTCTGGTAGTCCCTCTACAGTCAGAAGGGCAGGACCAAGGGTGTCCCTTCCCTGCTCTTGAGGGTGCCGTAAAGTGTGCACCACAGAGCCGTGTCCCCGTGTCACCGTTGCTCTCGCCAGAAGCACATTTCCCAGTGGAGACGAAACAAAATGTTATATCAACAGGAACAGCCACCATGTTGGCCAGCAGCCATACCACCACATCCCAGCAGAACAACAGGGCAGAGAGGAGCCCAAGAAGAGTTAAGAAGCTGGGGGCGGTTCACCTCTGTAGGGAGAAGGGCTCTTGTGTGTGTGTGTTCCAGGGAACCCCGGGTCACTTTCATGAGCCTGTGCACCTCAGGATCCAACAGAAGGACATGCTCCCCCGTAAAGTCAAGGAGCCAGGAGCTCTGTGAATAGTTCTTAATCGTAGGAAGGTAAGTGGGGTCCGGGCAGTAGGTTGTAGTGGTTTTTCATTCGATGAAGATTTACTGGACATAGTTGTCAAACCCTGGGACAGACGGTAACAAGAAACCCTCTTATTCTTAGTGAGTTTGTCACATGACTTTCCCCGGGGACATGGCAGGCCCCCACGACTGATCAAAATCTGGAGCCTATTCCAGTCTATGAGTTTAAAGGTGCATGGGCTAGGGGTTAATTACTGGAACACAAGTGACCCCCACATAGCTGAATCACCAAAAGCCCACCCCAGCATGGGTGATCGTGTGAAAACTCCTTCCCTAAACCCCACCTCAGTCTTCCGAACATCTGTGTACTTCATGTTCACCCGGGGCAGGATGCCACGGCTGGGTTGGGACGGAGTGACTGGAAGTGCTGGCTCTGATGCTCTCACGCCCCCTTTATGACAGAACACTGATAGTTAGCTCTTGTCAGGGTCTGTGGGGCGATCACACCTGCTCTAACTTCAGGACAGCGATGGCCACATGGCCTGGAGGGTGACGTTCTGGAAGGAAGCCACACCCTGGCGAATCTGATCAGAGCAGCTGCTCCTGGTCTATGGTAGGGACTGGCGCCAGTGGCTACTCAGGCCTCGGGGATATCAGACATAAAACGCCTTAAAGGTCTTTGCTGAAAGCTAGTAACTTTCTCGGGTTGATTTGGATGGAATATGAATTTTAGGTCTGATCAGTGTCTGTGCTTTGGATTGTTAGCAGTCGGCAGGAATGATGAAGTCGCCCTCACTCCATGTGAGTTTGCTCACCAGTGCGTCCACCATCCTTTAAGATCCTATGGGAGAGCTCGCCAGACGGCTCAGCAGGGAGGGAGAAGAGCTTGTTGGCTAGCCTGACCGCCTGAACTGGACCACAGAGGAAGGAGAACCAGCGATTGAAAAATTATTTTCTGACTTCCACATGCACTCTGTGATATATATACACACACATACACATATACACACTCAGATACACACATACAGACACATACATATACACACTCAGATACACACATACACACACTCAGATACATACAAAGACACACACAGGTACACACACTAAGATACACATAGAGACACAAATGCGCAGATACACAGAGACTTACATACACACACATACAGGTACACACACACAGGTACACACACATACAGATATACACACATACAGATATACAGACACATGCACAGAGACATACACAAAAGCAGATGCACACATGGACAGACACACAGATACACACACAGAGACACGCAGGCTCACAGAACAGACACATAAACACAGACACTCACACATAGACACATGCACAGAAACATACACAGAGACAGACGCACACACACAGGCACACATACACAGATACACACACAGTCATACAAACACAGACACACACACACACCCTGTTGGCTTAGCTGCTCTCTCTGTTTACGGCAGGAAAGTGCTCTCTCTTCCACAACACCTTTTGACGGTTGCTTAAGTCTGCAGGCAGGCGCTTGTTGTCAGAAACTCGCTGAAGCAAATAAGAGATCTGTCTTAGGAAGGTCGGCAAACCGAGGTGCCAGGAGTCTCCAAAATATTATTCTAGATGGGTCCATTCTCATCAGAACATATTTTTTTTCTTTCTTTTTTTTTTTTTTTGAGACAGGGTCTCACTGTTTAGCTCTGCCTGTCCTGGAACTCTCTCTGTATGCTAGGTTGTGTTCGAACTCACAGAGACCCGCCTGCCTCTGCCTTCCGAGTGCTGGGATTAAAGGCGTGTGCCACCACCGACCGACCAGAACATACGTCTTAATGTTTGGGAACCTATAGCTAACCATCGTAGGTGCCCGTGAGACTCAGTCCGCATCAACGGGAGCACGTTTTCGTACAGGTTTATGTGTGTGTGTAAGTTACAGGCTGCTAAGTCAGCTGTGTTTGTGTATGGTGCTGCGATGGCTCAGGTTGTTGATATAATTAGTTAGCAAACAGGATGGGCACTGTTGGTAGTGTTATGTCGTCTCATGGACGTGCTGAGCCGTGGCGATATTTGTGAAACCGACATCAGCGGAACTTGTCTGGGTCTGATCTGTGCCTGTTTCTCCGTATAGTCAATGCTCAGATAAACATCAGCTGTCTTCTCTAAAGAATTAAGACCTTGGCTGTAGTGACGGATGTTAGCTGGGAACTCAGAGCCTGAGGTCTTGTGTTGTAGCCGAGGCTATAACAAAGCCTCCCAACTCCATAGCTTTCATAAGATCCACCCATTTCGAAGCAGCATGTGCCTTAGGGAAGCACCGTGGGAAGTGGAGCCACTGGCTTTCCTCTTGATCGCGGGTCTTCACTCCAGCAGGTCTTCATGCCTTGACGCAATGCTCTTGTTCTTTAGTTCACGGTTTAAAAAAATGCATGTAGAATAAGCCTTAGTGATTTACCCAAAGGGAAACTCCTCAGGGGTGCACGTGTCATCTTTGTGCGTTTGTAATTGATTTGTCCCTCTAAGTGGCCACGTCCGTATTTGGGGAACACGAGAAGTAGACTCCGGGATCTCAGTTCTGGCAGACAGTCTTCAGGGCTCCTTGGTCTTTTGTCATCTCCGGAACATTCCTCCCACTGGGTGTCCACCATCCGGGGACAACATACCTGTTTTAAAGCCATTACCATTGAGAAGTACTGTTCTTTCCTGCCCTTCTCCTGCTCCCCCCTCCTCTTCTGATGCTGCTGTTTGATCTTGCTTGATGAAGTCTCACCATGTATCCCAGGCTGGCCTTGAACTTGTGACCCTCCGACTTCAGCATCCCCTCCCTTCTCCAGGGTTGGGCTTGTCGGTGTGCACACTGGTAAATCCAGCTTAAATCCTGCTCTCAGCACTTCCCGTCATTCATTGCTCATCCTATGGAATAGAACAGGCCCAGTCCACTGGTACATGTATATTCGTTTGAAAAGTTTTTATTCTTAAGTATTTTTTTTTTCAGATAGGGTCTCTCTCTGTAGCTCTGGCTGTTCTGGAACTCACTCTGTAGACCAGGCTGGCCTTGAACTCCTGCCTCCCGAGTGCTGGGATTAAAGGCGTGCGCCACCACCGTCCGGCTTCTCCTTAAGGATATTTTTTCTTTTTTTTTTATTATTATTGTTAAAAGAAAAATTTACATTTACTCCCCTTGTTCCCGGCCCTCCCGCTCCCCCACTACCCCACCACCCTCCCCCTGCTTCTTTAAGATGCGGCAGGATACCTGCCCTATGGGAAGCCCAAGGCCCTCCCCCCTCAATCTCGGTCTAGGAAGATGTGCATGCATATAGAATAAGTTCCCAAAAAGCCAATACATGCAGAAGAGCTAGGTCCCGGTGCCATTATCATTGGTTTCTCAGTCAGTCCCCACTGGCAGTCACATTCATAGGGTCCAGTTAGGTCATATGTTCATTCAGTCTTGGTCCAGCTGGATTCGATGAGCTCCCAAGAGATCAAGCACACTGTCTCTGTTGGTGGGCCAGTCCCTCACGGTCTTGACTTCCTTGCTCATCTTCTCCCTCCTTCTGCTCTTCCAATGGACGTTGGTAGCTCAGTCCCTTGTTCTGATGTGAATGTTGGTCTCTGGCTCTATCTCCATCCATCATGCGAAATTTCTATGGTGACGATTAAGATATTCAACAAAGTAACTATAAGGATTTTAAAAGTGGTTTAATACAGTAATGGAAATTCACACAGAGCAACTTTGTACAGCTCGTCCCTATTTCTTTGCAGAGTCCTGTGCCATCATCACCTGTGTGGGGAGACAGATCAGCTGGCGGCGATCCACAGACTCTGAGTCTTTCTGACCCAGCTTCCCTCCTGGTCCCATAGTAACCCCCCAGCCTTGCTGGCCATGCCTCCCTGCCCCCTTTCGCGGGGAGGGGATTTTATAGCGGCTCTTTCTTACTTTCCCTCAAGTTTAACCACCTTCGATCCGCCTTCTGAGGAAGGCAGCTTGGTCCCTCTGTGTTGGGGGTGTCATATGCATCTTCTCTGGTCACGTGTGGCTCCCTCAGGGGTCACCTGTCCTGTCTGTTCTCTTTCCTTGATGTCTGACGCTTCATGGTATGGCCACATTTTATGTACCTGTGGCTGAGGGACATGTGGATTTCCAGGTTGGGGCTATCATTCTTGCGCCTGCCTTTGGGACACGTGACATGTGTTTCTATTGGGGATACACCCCGGGTGTGTACGTTTCACTGTGGTGGAGTTTGCTTCAGTTCACACCCCTTGCCCCCTGCTGTGGATGAGGGTCCCACTGCTCCAAGCCTATATAGCATTAGGTCTTCTCTCTGGTGTGTGCTCAGCCAATCTAGTAACAAATGTCTGGGGTCATCTGGGGCTATTTTCCTAGTGAGCGTGTAGCCAAAATGAAATGAAAACAAAACTTGTTCTCGTCCTGTGGGACGCTCAGGCACGGAGGGATTTTAAACATTCTCATGCGTGTGCGTCCTCACGCGGCTGTGGGTGACCTGGAGATGTCACCCTGAAGGTTATATGCAAAGGGCGCAGGGGTGTGGTGGCTCTGCTCTGTTTTGATTTTGTTTTTAGTTTGTGAGTTTAGGACACTCGTTTTCGTGTATTGAGAAAGCACTAAGCTCAGGGGACAGAGATTATGTAAGAACCGAGCCGAAGGGTGAAGGGTCTGGGGAGCAGCGTTCATTTACTACTTCCTCTTTGAGGACATTCATCATCTTCGTAGAGTTGGCTTTAAGGTCATTTTCCTGTGTTTCGGCTGCGCTGCACAGTTCAGGGCTTGCTGCAGCGGGACCGCTTGACTCTGGTGGGGACATGTTGCCTGGTCTGTTGTTGTGTTTTTGGGCTGGTGTCTAGGCATCTGGGTATGGGGTGATTATGACTCTTTCCTGAGAGATGGTAAGAAGTGACTAATAGGAGGGGTCAGGCTCAGTGGAGGACTCAAAGGAGTGGCTGGAGAGGGACAGGCTCAGTAAAGCGATTGTCACACAAGCAAGGGGACCTGACTTCAACCCTCAAAACCAACATAGAAGCCTGGCATGGCCGTGCTTACAGCCCAGTGACAGGGAAATGAATGTAGGGGGACCCTGGGTCTTGCTGGCCAGCTAGTGAGCTCCAGGTTCAGTGAAAGAGTCTGTCAGAGAGAGAGAGGGAGGGAGGGAGATGGAGGGACAGAGGGAGAGGGAGGGACAGAGGGGAAGAGAGGGGGAGAGAGGAAGAAAGAGGGAGAGAGGGAGAAAGAGGGAGTGCGCTGACATTGACCTTTGACCTCTACATGTATATGAATATACAGGTACACACACACACAACATATGCATGTACACACAGAAAACAATCAGAAGGAAATTAAAAATGCAAAGGCTGACTTGTGGCTCAGTGACCCTGGGGATTCCAGCAGGAGGGAACGTTTGTGCCTCTGGGCCTCCCTGAAGCCCAGCATGAAGTGTGCGTCTTCCCAAGGTCTAGGAGACGGTCCGCAGACTCAGCACTTACTGCATCTTTGCTCTCCGCAATCTCACCCAGGAGTAGTCTGGACTTTCATAACTATGTCTCTTCTGTGTGGTTGGCTGTGGGATGGCCGGATCGTGTTAGCAGAAGGTGGGAAGATTTCTTTCCGAGGGGTTGTACCTTCCTAAGAACTTCCTGTCTCTGGTCCGTCGCTGCCCTGCCTCTGGGGTGCTCATGCCCTGGTGTGATTCTTCAATACACCCTAGATCTGGAGTTTGCCGTTCAGGCTGCTGTCTCTGCTAATAGAGAGCTGTCTGTCCAGCATCTCTCCGGGTGCTCATGGCCCTGCTGTAGCAATCAGACTTAAAGTCCTTCTGGCTGGGTGTCATTGAGTAATGCCGGTCATCAGTCTTTTTACTCCCACTCAGGTGACAGCGCTTCTGATTAGCCCCATGTTGCTAACAACAGATGTTCTGAATGAGCGGAGCCAGTCCTACTATCATTGATGTAATTAGTAAGTGGGAGGCAGCCCCACAGCTATACGCCTGTGCGGTGCCGGCAGGGGCTTCTTTGTTTGGTTTTTGGACAGGGTCTGGTCACATAGACCACCATGTCACTGGTTATCTGGTGCATGTGCTTCTGCAGGAAGAGAAGGGCCTCTGTTTCCTCTTTCCGCGAAGCCAGGCTGTTCTTGGTGTGCAGGGGTCAGTGTTGGAAAGACAGAAGATGCTAGCACACTTCCCTCAAGTCCAGGGCCTTGCTTTACTTTGTATTAAGAGTTCCTTAGAAAAATACGTCTTAGACCAGCTTCACTTCTCACCCATGACAAAGAAGATGTGGTTGATTTGAGTGGCAAGACTGTATTTAGTCAACTATTTACATTTTACTTACATGTATTTGTGTGTGTGTGTGCGTGTACACACATGTGTGCTGTAGTGCACATGTGCAGGTCAGAGGACAGCTTTTGAGAGTCAGTTCTCTACTTTTGCCTTGTGGGACCCAGGATCAAATCCAGGCTAGCCTAGGTGTCAAGTGCCTTTACCTGCTGAGCCAGCTCGCTTGCACGGGTGGCTGCAATTTTAGTTTTTTTTTTTTGTTTTTTTTTTTTGAGACAGGGTTTCTCTGTAGCTTTGGAGCCTGCGCTGGAACTAGGTCTTGTAGACCGGGGTGGTCTCGAACTCACAAAGATCCGCCTGCCTCTGCCTCCCGAGTGCTGTAGTTAAAGGCATGTGCCACCACCGCTCGGCATAATTTTAGGTTTTTTTTTTTACATTTTCTTCCTTGTGGCATCATTGAGACTGAACAGATCAGAGTTGTGTGTAGCCGTCCTGAAGGCTCGGGGTTTCGACAGGGGCCAGGGACCTGCGTATGTTCTGTTTGGATTGATAGGTCCGCTGTCTTTTGTTTTCTTTTGTCTTTTTGTTCTGTGTCTTGGGAGATGGGCCTGTGTGGATCACAGCCGCTGGCTGGTAGCTGGCTGGCTTCATCTTTCCAGTGTTCCACGTGACATAGGAGGTACCTGGTGATTCTCTGAGCATTTTCCTGCCAATGCACGGTGGATGACTGTTTCGCGGGTTAATGATTCCATCCATGCATCCATGGGGTCCTGGTTGTCCCTCCAGGAGCTCTCCGTGGGGGTCTGGGAAGACTGCACAGATGTGCACAGGGCGCGACTGTGCACATATCTTCCCCACTCTGGTTTGTCAACTTCGTCTCGGTGTTTGAAAGCTGCCGTGGTTGGCACATTTACACCTCAGGAGTTGGCCAAGGCTGTTAACCACTCTCCCTTCCTGAGAGCCATCTTGCTGCCATTTGGCCTTCTCTGTCTCACTCCTTGCTCATTTACGACACATTTCTCAAGGAGCTGAGACTTGGTGAGACTGGCCCGAGGAACCAGTGACTTGTTCCATGGCTGAGTCGGTTTCTCAGCCTTTGTACGAACTACTGTGTGCTGTGTGGGTGAGTTTGGCGAGAGATGCGCCTTTAAGGGCATCTCAACATGCAAACATACAAACACTCAGGTGTTTGTCCTGATGACGGCTTGATGAAGTATGCTCACGTTCTTTTCTATGTGTTTCCAGTTTCATAATCTCACATGTCAAAGGAGAGTACAAGTGGAGGGTTTATCACAGTCACCAGATGCTACCTGGCATGAATTATCGTCACCTGTGGCAACTGCTAGTTACTACCTACGCTGTGGACCAATAGTCTTTCTTAGCTGTGCGTGAAGCCTTGATAGGCATCTCCTTTGATCTTCCTTACAAGCCTGTCCTGTGGGAGCTGCCTTTATTCCCCTTTTACGAGTGCAGAGGCTGACGTCTGAAGAGATGACCTCAATCAACGTGGGTTCGCTTCTGGCAGTAGAATCTTTAGAGGCTTAAGCAGCGAAATCTCCCGTCTCATATCTACTTAGTGTGAGGGTTAGTTCCAGCTGCCGACTTGACCCGTCCTAGACTCATCTGGGAAGAGGGTCTCAGTGATGGTTGCCTGGATTAGGTTGGTCTCTGGGCATGTCTGTGGTAGATATCTCTGGTGCTGAGTTGAGATGATCCAGCTTGAAAGTGGGCAGCACCCAGCATCCCTGGGTTTGGGCCTTGCACCGTGTAAGGGAAAGCCAGCTGAGCACCAAGTGTGTTCGCGTCCGTTCCTCTCTGCTCTTGTGGGTGTTTCTGCCTCCTCCTGCTGTGACGCCCCTGCTGTGATGGACTGTACCCCTAGGGTGTGTTACCACAGCAACAGAGGTGAAACCAGAAACTCTGGGGATAGCCTTCCAGGAAGCCTCCTGGCAGCTCTGATGGGTGTGACATCTGGGGAGCCCTGTTTTAGAGACAACTCCCCCCTCTTCATGCGTGAAGTAAACGCTTGACTCCCAGGCACGTGTGGATGGAGGAATGGCGTGAGAGCGGATGCTTCCTCTGCTGACCTCAGCGTCTTCAGTCCTCTCGGTACTGTGAGCCTCTCCTCTGACCCATCAACCTCTGCTGGCGGTCACTGGAATGTCATACCTGACTCCCTCTGTCACTCAACACTCTCCGTTCTGTTTCACCTTGAAGAAACTCGAGAGTCCCTGTCTGCAGGAGGCTCCCTTTTATATCTTTTCTAGCTTTTTGGTCATCCTTTGAAAGTGAAGAGATTGGTGTGTCTGCCATTTTGAAATGGTAGCATGCTTTTTCTGGGAGGAGAAGATCCCAGGTTCTGGTCTCCTGTCTGGTGCTTTCCCAGACAGCTGAACACCCAGGGCTTCACCCATGCTCCACTAATTGTTTTTCTCCTTGTCTTTGCATTTAATGCCTCTTGGCACCCATCCCTTCCCGGTCACTTGTCACAGCAATGCCTTTGTGCCTCCCTGGGGAACAGAGGAGAGGTGATCATGCTCATCACACAGGGTCATGGCTCACACCCCTGCAACATAAGCAATAGTTGCAAGGGAAGAGCACAACCGATTTAATAATGTGCATGTGTGCATGGGGGCCACACAAGATGTGAGACTCAAAGGAAGGACCGGATGGTAGGGACCAAATAGTCTCTTTATGGGGAGGGCAGTGTGGGAGAGGCCTGTTGGCAATTTCAGAGGGGTGATACACACATACATACACACACACATATGTATATATATATATATGTATATATGTATTACACATTTATTTTAATGTCTGTGGGCACACATGCTTAGCACCGCATGTCTGTGGAAGTCAGCTGTGGGAGTACGTTCTTTCCTCCCACCCTGTGTCCTAGGGCTCTGCCTCAGGTCATCAGGCTGGTGACAAGCACCTTTGCACCAATCTGTCTTGCTGGCTCTGTGATAAATAACGTAATGGGTAATAAATGAGTTTCAGAGAATATGAGTATGTCCAGAGACCAGTGGCCTGAGAAGCAGTTCCCCTGGCTTCTAGGTACAGTTTGGTTTTCAATCTCATCCTCCGTGATGTTTAATCTTCCTTGGCTAATGAAATTCTAGTAAGAAGATTTGAAGGCAATTGTGTTCCCTGGTCTGAGGTCCAGTCTCCAGGCCTAGAAGGCATTTGTTCCTGGAGAAAGTCTCTTCTTGCTCCGTGCATGAGAAAGAATCCATAGAGATTACCTGGGGGAGGTGGCTGGTGAGGGTCAGAGGTGCCTTGATTCTGAGGCGTTCTCAGGTCCACACCCAGAGTGCCTCCTCTGGGGCGTTGCTCCCAGCCTTCCTTTCTGTCCTCAATCTCCCCAGGGCCTTCTCCAAACGTCTTGATTCATGGCTAGGTCTCACTTTGGGAACCTGTACTCTTGTATCCATGGTTGGCCTGTCCCCACACCTCAGACCCTTGTCCCTCATCTTCTCTTTCTCTCCTCTTCTCCTTCTGTCTGCCTCCTGTCTCTGCCTGTCACCAACTTTGCCAGCTGCCTCCCCATGTTGTCTGTCCGGCTCATTACTTTATTGCCCCTGCCTGCTGATTTGCCCCATCACTCTGTGGTGTCCGTCTGTCCCCGTTTGCTGTCTGTGATGTGGCCCATGTGTCTATCTGTCCTCTGCTCCCACAGGTGCCCCAGTTTCTGCTCCTCTAAACCATGAGTGGTCCATCACCCTCTGCTCGCCAGCATGGATATGGTCAACCAAGTCTGTTCAGCTCAGAGGTCACTCAGACAAACATCTCACTTTCTGTTCTCGAAAGAAAATCCAGTTGGACTAGCCCTAGTAATGGCTTGTTTGGGATCTGGAGTTAGATGATATGCAGAAGTGGGCAGATGAGGCTCGACGGGCAAGCTGGTCGTAGCTGTCAAATGTATAGTATGTGCCTTGTTCTCCCGCCAGACCTGGGATGAGACACACGCTCAAAACCTTCTTATTAAACTGATCCGCTCTGCAACTCCTTCTGCCCACTCGACTGCAGTGCTGTGTCCCCACGAAGACCTTCAGGTGACACAGTAGGAAAGTAGAGAACCTGCTTTAGGATGTTTTTCTAATACCATTGGATATGTGTGTGGTGTGCATATGTGTGTGCATGTTTGCATGTATGTGGGAACATGTACATGAGGATGCTTGTGTATGTGGAAGTCTGCAGTCAGGAATCATCCTTAATTATTCTTCTGCCTTATTCATTGAGACAGAGTCTCTCAGTCAAAACCCACAGCTCAGTGATATGGCCAGTCTTGAAAGCTAGCTTGTATAAAAAATATGCGTGGCGCACGCCTTTAATCCCAGCAGTTGGGAGGCAGAGGCAGGCAGATCTTTGTGAGTTCGAGACCAGCCTGGTCTACAAGAGCTAGTTCCAGTGCAGGCTCCAAAGCCACAGAGAAACCCTGTCTCGAAAAACCAAAATAAATAAATAAATAAATAAATAAATAAATAAATAAATAAATGCCAGGACCAAAAGCAGCATGGGGAGGAAAGGGTTTATTTCATCATCTGGGAAAAGTCAGGACGGGAGCCCTAGGCAGGAACTAAAGCGAAGACCACAGAGGAATGTTGCCCACTGGCTTGGCTCTTGTGCCTTGCTCAGGTGCTTTCACAACTCAGGGCCACTTGCCCAAGGGCAGCGCCACCCACAGTGGGCTGGGCCCTCACAGAGCAGCCATTAGTGAGGAAGCTGACTTACAGACTTACCTGAGGCCGGTCTGGTAGGCGTAGCACGAATAATAAAAACCCAGAGACAGATGTCAGGGTTCAAGCTGACAATCAGAAAAGTAAAGCAGCCAAGCTTCTAGAGAGTTCTTACCTCCACCCAGGCTCAGACAAACAAAGGGGCGGAAGGCTGACTGCAATGCTCTCACCAAACCTCCAACTGCACCGAGCTCTTGTCTCCCCTTGCCTTACATCCCTCTCTCTGCCGTGCGCCATCACTCCCATCTCCACCTCCCCAGTGCTGGTTTTAAAGGCACATGACTCCCGAATGCTGGGATCACCTTTATGTGAGCTCTATTTCTCTTTTTAGACAGATTCAATCTTGAGTAGCCTAGGGCGGCTTTGGATCCTGGGATTAAAGGTGTGATCTAGCACTCCCTAACCTCTATTGACTTACCTCTGCACTCAGGCAAGCTTTATTTGTTAAAACACAACTTATCACTATAGGTAGGCACATTTCTCTTCCCAGGTGGCTCTAGCTTGCGTCGAGTTGACAAAATCCTAGCCAGCATAGCCAGCGGGGCATCTCCTTAGCTTCTACTCATTAATATATACATTTTAAAATTTATTTTAAGAAATTAATTATATGTCTATGTGTAGGTATGTGCAGATGCACACAGATGTTTGTGGAGGCCAGAAGAAGGTGTTGGATGCCCTTGAATTCCAGGTGGTTGTCAGCTTTTTTTCTAGACAGGGTTTCTCTGTGGCTTTGGAGCCTGTCCTTGAACTAGCTCTTGTAGACCAGGCTGGTCTTGAACTCACAGAGATCCGCCTGCCTCTGCCTCCCAAGTGCTGGGATTAAAGGCGTGCGCCACCACCACCCAGCTCCAGGCCCAGTTTTATTCAGACATTTGTGTATTAAGAAATTACTGGTAATAAATAGGAGAATGATTTTTGATTCATTAAAGCTATTGAGCTGCTTTTAAACAACTGACCCCGTAAACAAGTGCTTCTTAGTTTATTTGGGCAGGGACTCATCTCTAGTTTATTAAATATCACCTGGCAATAGCATGCGCATGTGCCTTCCCTCCACTCTGCGTGTGAGGCAGAGTCATTTGGTGCTGTTGTTGTTTTATTTGGTGCTGGGTGAAGAGGATGCCTTTGAAACTGTGTGCTACCCAGTCAACGAAGTGCTTGAGTTTGCTCTGGAAATTGAAAGCTCTCTCCGCACTGTAATTTATGGACTTTAATAAAAAACGTGTTTCTGTTGAGATTTAAAACCACAGACGAAGCCAAGAGTGATTGAATCTCTTGGGTGTTGGTTTATTTTTTTGTGAAGATTGGGCCCATGGCGATTTAGAAGAACTGTATTCATGCGGTTTTTATTGTTGGAAACAGGAGAGGAGTGTGTGAGTTTTTCTTATACTAAGGCTTTGGATGTTTGACTTAGGTGGAGAGGAGGGCTTAGCTTTAGTGTTTCCATCCCACCCGTGCATCCTCCCAAATATCAGCAAACTTTTCCTTCCTCCCTCCCTCCCTCCCTCCCTTCCTTTCCTTCCTTTCCCTCCTTTCCTCCTCCCCCCTCCTTCTCTCCACCCTTCCCTCCTTTTCTCCCTCTTTCTCTTCCCTCCTTCCTTTCCCATTTCCTTCCTTCCCGGGGGCAGGAAGATGGCTGTTAAGAGCATTTGTTGCCTTTGCAGAGGACCAGGTTCCATTCCCAGCACTCCCACGGTAGCCCGCAACTCTTTGTGACTCCAGTGATTTCCTCTGACCTTGGTGGGCACCAGTCACGCATGCACTACACATACATGCAGACTTGTAAGCAAAACATTCATATGCATACAATAAAAATCAAAAATATTAAAAAAGTAAAGTCAGGTGTGATTTGTAGCTGTAATCCAGGTGCTGGGGTGGAGTGGGTGAATCGGTGGGATTTGATTTCTGTGAATTCGAGTCTAGTCTGAACTTCATGGGGACACAGCGAGTTCCAAGCCAGCCTAGACTTCAGAGCAGCAGAGAGCTGGAGAGCAGCCTGGGTTATATAGAATGAGACCCTGTTTCAAAAACTCAAACAAAAGCAAACCAAAAAGTAATTCCTGGGTATGGACTTTATGTAGGTTCAAGCAAGCGAGGCCATCATTTTCTGCTCTGTCTAGGCGTTATTACGTAATTCTTGCTCCTGTCATTTATTGCAAGTATTATGTCCATGTTATTTCATTATTCTTAGAGACAGACATTTTTCTCCGCACACCGATGCCCTCTGCGATCTAGAGCGCTGTGGAGTTTCAGGGAGATGTGTTCCTTTCCACGCGGGCTCTGAGTTGTTGGACGTGCTCTCTGCACCCTCCTTTAATCCCCAGTGTCAGCAGGAAACAATGAACCTGCGCAAACCGCGTGCCCAGTGTGGCTTTTATCTGCGTAATTGCCCACACCGAGTCACTTCTCCTACCATGCTTTACTGAGTTTCTCCTTTGTTATTTGTGGTAATTATGATGAAAAGCAATTTTCTAATAATTTCTCTTTAGACTGTCTCTGTGTTGTGCTTTATGGGCAAATGGTAGGTTTGGGAGGAGCGTGAGGATCCTTCCTGCCGCAGAATGGCTGGGCTCAGGCCCCTTGGCTGAAGAGACTCCGTGATGGGGCTGGGGAGCCTTTCCAATAAAACCATTCCTTTTGGAGACTTGGCTTTGTCAGTGAACTGGAGGGGAACTGAGGGTGGAGGAAGACTGAGAGGAGGAAGCCTCCCATTTAGTTGTGGGCACTCTTGTCGGGGGCGGTAGACCCTCACAGAGGAGGGTGGTGTGGGAGGAAGCAGTCACCGGGCTAATTTTCACAGAAGACCCGAGACCCTGTAGACCCTCAGCCAGCGAATGAATCGTGTTACGGGCAGTGAGGTTGAGCCCGCGAGTTTACTGAGCAATGCAGGGCGGGCTCGGTGAGTTCAGACAGTGACCTGGGAGGCGCGTTTGGTCCTCAGTGTAGGCAGATGGCTGACAGGAACTTGTACGGTCTGCTTGTAAGAAGCCTGCCATCCCTTGTGCTTGGGCACACACAGGAGAGCCACCGTTTACACACCATTTACCTTGTTAGGCGTTGGGAGTGCTGTAGAGATGACCACGGCATGTGGAAGGATGGGGACACGAAGAAGTGACACGCAAAAACCAAGCTATTTTAGGGGTCCTGTGTGTCTGCCCATTTTAATACTCTGGGGGAGGCGCCATAGCCCTCACCACCCCCAGAGAGACAGCTGCATCAGTATCAAGAGCGTGTTTCTTTTCTTTTTCGTTTTGAGAGGGTCTTTCTATGTAGTCCAGGCTGGCTTTGAATTGTCCATCCTCCTGCCTCAGCCTCATTGGATATTTGAATGACACGATAAACCGCTGTGCTCAGCAAGGGCAGATTTTCTGACTAGACTCTGTTGATTCCCAAGAACACATTCAGGCATCTTCAGGGTGCACACACCGGCCACCAGCATACAGCCATCTTGGACTTTTGAATTCTTAAGACAGTCTTGTGATTGACTGCCCCTCACACCTCACTCCAGTCGGAGCAATTCCGCTGAGCAGAAGCAGTGTGCAGTGTGGTTCACCCAAGCACGTTCCTTGGAGAGGTTTCTCTATTGCAGTACAGAGGCAAGCAGTCGGGAGGTGACTTTCTGGGTGGCGGCTGCTGGTGGCCTTGTGCAGATGGGCGGCTCAGAGGGTGCCGTCACCCTAGGACTGATTCTCTGTTCTGACGTAGGGATTAGAATCAGACCTGCGGCTTCCAGCCAATTCAGGGCATCCTCTCTTTCCCAGTTCCACAGAGGTAAAGGAGCTTCCCACAAGGCTTGCGGGGATGCAACGGAAATTAGAATCTAACTGTTTTCTGTGTTGTCCTTTTGAGTAGGCCTGAGAGAGGGGCAAGGTTGATTGACAGGCTGTCTTCTTTTGAAGCTTTTACTTTTAAAATGGGATTTTAGTTGAAATAGAATTCCATTACTCCCCCCACCCCCCGCTTACCTTCGTCTGACCTCTCCCACCTATCCTTCCTTCCTTGAGCCCCTCCCATGTCCCCTCTCAAGTTGACAAATCTTCTTTATTGTTGTTATGTGCAAATTGATGTATGCATGTATGTATATATGTATACATGTATGCATGCATGTATGCACGTATGCATGCACGTATGTATGCATGCATTATGTATGTGTCTGCACAACTATATGTAAATACAATCTGCTGAGTCTCTTTTTGCTGGTGGTGTGAATGCGGTTTCCAGGCAGATTACTCTGCACTGGACAGCCTATAAGGGGTTGTCCTCGTCCCCGGGAGAGGCTAATTCTCCTTCTCCTAGCAGTCATTAGATGCCTGTAGTTCTTTGTTTACGGGTGAGACCCTTGAAAATTTCCCTTCCACAGCAGAGCACCCTTTGACATTGCATTGTTCCTGTCTTGTTTAAGCAGCCATTTCTGGGAGAGGCATTCACAGCAGGCTTCCTGGTGCTCTGGCTCTTACAGCCTTTCTATCCCCTCTTCCTTGTTGTTTCCTGGGCCATGGATGCAGGGACTCTGGCATAGATGTATCCACGGGAGCTGGGCTCCTACAGACTCCTGCTCCCTGGTTCTGTCCTGTTGTGGTGTTCTGTGGTGAAGAGAGGCTTCTTTGATGGGGTGTGGAGGCTACAGTTATCTGTGGCACAAGGGTAAGATGTAGGGTGTAGTTAGGCACTTGTCTAGCAGAGTCACAGTAGTGGATTCTCTACGAGCCAAGGCCTCCCCAGTCCCAGGAAGCTGGCCAGGTTTCCAGCGTCTCCTGTTGTGTGAACCTGAAGTCCGATGAGCGAGCTCTTGGCTCTACTTCCACCCGAGCGCCACTCCCTGCACTGTGATGCATGATTTCAAAGCTAGCGTGAAGAGGAATGAATTCATTCTGACTTTTTTATACACATGTCTATTCTTGTTCATTTCTTCCCCCATACTCTTGCTGATAGCCTCCTTCCCCACAAGACGTCCCTGTCTGCTTGCATCTCCTGCATTTCATCAGTCCCTTTACATCCTCCTCCCCATCTGATATCTTTCTTCCTTTCTACCTTCAACACATACACACCACACACACACACACACACACACACACACACACACCATACATCCACACACATACATCGCACACATCCACACATCCACACACCACACACACATCCACACATACTACACATCCACACACCACACACATGCCACCCATACACACATGACATCCATATACACACACCACACACACACCACACATGCACACCCCACACATATACACACACCCCCACATACCACACATCCACACCACACATCCATACACATGCACACACACACACACCACACATATGCACACATCACACCACACATATACACATACCACACATACACACACACCACAAACACTTAATATATAAATACAAATATATATTAATATAGATAAATATAGAATCAATGTTTGAGAGAAAGCATGCTTTATTTGACTTTTCATGTCTGGCTTTTTCATTGTAACATAATGATCTCCAGTTCCATCCACCTTTCTACAAGGGTCATGATTTAATTTTTATTTGCGACTGCATAAAGTTCCTTACACATTTCTTTGCCCATTCATCTTTGACAGGCATCAAGGCGGGGTCCCTGTCTGGGCTATTGTGAATAGTGCAGCCTGCACAGGTCAGAGGACAGCGTGCAGGAATTGCTGCTACCCTTCTCCCATGTAGTTCCTGGAGTCCCAACCCAGCTGTCAGGATTGGCAGCAAGCGCCGTTACCCATGAGCCATCCTGCCCACCTTCAAAACCATTTTGATTTGTATTTTGGTAGGGTGGCTTTTATTCCTTAGTTTTCTGTTAGCTTTAATCACTGCGTAGATTCCATGGTTCCTTGGATAGTGTCAGGAACTATGCCTTACTAGCTAGCCTGTTTTAGCATCTCCAGTGGAGCAATTGAACTTCTTACGTGACTGCTTAGAGCTCTCAAGATTGCAGAAGCAGAAATTTTGCAAAACTAGACACTGAGATATAGGACAGAGGTTGGCACAACACCAACTTTATTGCAGAGGAGGCATGTGCTAGACCCAACAGAGTCTAGGGGAGAAGAGTACACAATGACGGAACACAAGGATGCAGATATCAGATCCACCAGTGCATCTCAGCGACAGAACACAAGGATGCAGACATCAGCACCACCAGCGTCATCTCAGTGACAGAACACAAGGATGCAGACATCAGCA
>JAQHUG010000006.1:16914051-16980435 GCA_028555095.1 Dicrostonyx torquatus
AGGATAATACCTGGGCATTTTTCGAAGCTTAACCACCCGGGTACCACCATTCTTGTCACCACCAACTGGTTTTGTGACAGTAGCAAGGACCTTTTCCTTTTTCTTCTTCTTTTCAACCTTGGTTTTCGCAGCTGAGTATTTCCTTTTGTACATGGCCTTTCTGGACTACATAGCAGATTGGGAGTACCTGCCAATTCCTCTAACAAGGACTGGATTTCGGCTGCAATGGGGCTTCCCCTTTTTTAGCTTTTTAGCCTTAGGGTCACCCTTATTGGCTGCACCAGCGGCAGGGGCATCACCGCCAGCTTTCTTGGCTGCAGGTTTCTTCTCTTTTGTTTCAGGTTTCTTGGCCTTTTCACCTGCCATCTTGCAAGATGGGAAAAAAACGAGAAGAGTTTATTTCATCCCACGATTATAGCCCATAATCAAAGAGAAGTGAGGACAGGCACTCAAACCAGGGACCTGAAGGCAGGAACTGAAGCAGAGGCCGTGGAGGGCACTGCTTACTGACTTGACCCCGCATTTTCTCTTCTACCCTTTTTTTTTAAAAAAATATTTATTTATTTATTTATAGAGACAGTATCCTGCCTGTAGGCCAGAAGAGGGCACCAGATCTAATTATGGGTGATTGTGAGCCACCATGTGGTTGCTGGGAATTGAACTCAGGACCTCTGGAAGAGCAGTCAGTGCTCTTAACTGCTGAGCCATCTCTCCAGCCCATCATCTACCCTTTTTATATAACCTAGGACCTCCTCCTTCCCAGGAACGGCACTGCCCGCAGTGAGCTGGGCCCCCCTGCGTCAATCACTAATCAAGAACATGCCTCACGGGCTTATTTTCTCAGTTGAGGTTCCCTCTTCCTAGATATGTCTAGATTTCTGTTGAGTTGGCAAAGACCAACCAACACACTGGCCTCACCCTTCCCCTCTTCTCTCCGTGATCATACTCACGAAGCACAAATGATACTTGCAAGGACTCTGGTGAGCCACAGGCCCAAATGCTGGCCGGAGTCCTCTTGCCTCAGTCTCTGTGTGCCCAGGAACTGTTGGGACCAAGCTTGTGCTCAATGAATTCTTGTTCTGTTCTCTTGGATTAAACAGAACTTGGTTCCCCTGCCCTGACTCTGACATGTCTTTCTTGTTCTGTTTCTCTGTCCTCTTTGTATAATTTATTGTGCCCTCTATGTTTCTGTTCCTTCTTCCCCTCTCTCCATCTTCCTGCTCACCTCATTAGCCTTTCTGATCACCAACAAGATTTACTTGTCCCTTCTGGTTTAGTTGATCCTACTCTTGGGCAGACTGACACAGGCAGGCCTTGGACTGCTATAATAACCATCTGCTTTTACAAATCCATCCGCTGTGGGGAAGATGGCAGCTTCTGTGTCCTTCCCAACACCAGGGAATGGAGACAGGCCCAGAAGTGTGTCACCCAAGGTGGAATTCTCTCCCACCCCTGAGAATCAATAGGGAGCCAGGCACAACCCTTCTCTTCTCATCTGTCTCTCATCCCATCTGTCCCTTCTGTGACTGTGTGGAGGCAGGAGGACTATTCTGGAAATAGATCAGTGTTCTAAGAAGAAGTTTTCAAGCAAGGGAAGAGACTGAACATCAAGAAGGCAGATGGAGAAGCTAGGCTCTGGGGGAGGAGTATTTTTGCCCACGTCCCGAGGGCACCTTGTCCATCAGAACAGATGAGGGCAGGAGTGGACTGCTGGGTTCATTGGTTAAAAATCTCATTATATTTAGAATTTCAGAGGTAGATAAATCACAGCGCTGGTTTGATTTTGGTACTTAATGGAGTAAGGACACTATGTGATAGAATGATGAACAGCATGGACTTTGAAGTCACATAGACCCAATTTTGAGTTCCAGCTTCATGTGGATTTAACTGCCTGTTGGGTATCCGAAGAGACTCAGTTTCTCCATGAGGGCCTGCTCATTGGGGTTTCTGTCCCCCTCTGTAACATGGAGGGGCTGCTTGCTGGGGGTTACTGTCCTGCCTAGTTCCCACAGCTGGTAAGCCCCCAAAGAAATTACACAGAGGTCTATATTAATGATAGACTGATTGGCCCATTGGCTCAGGATTCTTACTAGCTCTTATAACATATATTAGCCCATTGTTCTTATCTAGGTAGCCACATGACTCAGTACCTTTTTCAGCGGGGCAGCTCACAACAGGTCTGGGCAGGACTGTGGAGGAATGGGCTTCCTCCTTCCCAGAATTCTCCTGTTCTCATTGCCCCACCTTTACTTCCTGTCTGGCTACCAGCCAATCAGCATTTATTTAAACTATAATTGACAGAATATAGAACTGTCCCGCACCATCTCCATGAATCAGGTGATGAAATCCATGATGCTTCATTAGTAATACCACTTCATAAAGGTCATTGGAAAGGTCACAAACAAATCCCATCTTATAGTAAAGCATGGCTCAGAGAAAATACCTGCTGATGGCGCCTGTGATGCCATTGACAGGGATCCCGTCATTCCTATGAAGTACAGCAGGTCATGGAGTTATGTGGATACCCCTAACATATAGACACACTGTTCTGGACAGTAATGTTCAGGTTATTCTTTACAGTTAGGGTTAAAAGAGAATATATGGGCTAGGGATGGAGGGAGGAGGAGAGGAAATATTCTCATGCTTGTTGGGGGCTTTGTGCTGGCTTGAGAGGTTCCTCCCCTCCTCTCAAGACCTCTGTTGAGGAGCTTCCCAGACCTTCTTCACGTGGTGGTGAGGACATCCTGGTTCTTAGGAGCTCTGATCTCTTTCAGGGTGTCTTAGTCACCGTTCCATTGCTGTGATGAAACACCATGACCAACTTATAAAAGGAAGTATCTAATAGGAGGCTTGCTTACAGCTTCAGAAGGTTAGTCCATGACAGGGTATATATGGTAGCAGGTAGGCATGGTGCTGGACCAGTAGCTGAGAGCTTACTTCTGATCAACAAGTTGGGGATGAGAAAGGGAGAAGAGAGAGAGAGAGAGAGTGCAAGTGAGCACTGACCTGGTGTGGGCTTTTGACACACCTCTGTTACAAAAGACGCAGAGGGCTGTGTCTCGCCGAGGAGCGGAACCGTTTTCCCAGTGCCTGGCTCCCAGCCGCCAGCTAGCTTACATTCGAAATAACCACACGAAAACTGTATTCATTTAAACTCTGCCTGGCCCATGATCACTAGCCTCTTCTTGGCTAGCTTTCACATCTTAAACTAACCCATTCCTAATAGTCTGTGTGTCACCACAAGGTGGTGACTTATCGGAAGATTCTAACCTGCATCTATCTCAGGCCGGAGCATCATGGCGTCTCCCACACTTCCTTTCTTCCCCAGCCTCCTGTTCTGTCTACTCCGCCCACCTAAGGGCTGCCCTATCAAAAAGCCAAGGCAGTTTTCTTTATTCAACCAATGAAAGCAACCCAAATACAGAAGAACCCTCCTACACCACACCTCCTCCAACAAGGTCACTCCTCGTAGTCCTCCTCAAACGGTTCCACCTAACTGGGGACCAAACATTCAAATATATGAGCCGATGGGAGTTGTTCTTATTCAAACCACCACACAGGGCTTTCAGAGTGCATTTGGGGCTTTTAAAATTGTTAGTATATGTGTGAGTGTTTGTGTGTAGCGTGGGTGCTTAGCTGACTGATGCGTACGTCAGGCCCTCTGGTCCAGGGAGTCCCCCCTGATTCCCCTGCGTCTGTCTACATCTCCCCACCTGTGTGCTGGGACTCAGACAAAAGCGACAGCTCCCAGTTTTGTATGGGTTTTAGGGGTCTGAGTTCTGCTTCTTGCGTCTGAACAACAAGTGATTAATTCTCTGAGCCACCTCCCTAGGCCCCTCTTTTTATTCTTCTGACAGGCCTTATAGCCAAACCTTGACTTGAACTGTGCTTTGTGGCCAAGAACGTTGAGCTCCAGATCCTGCTGCCTTAGTCTCCTAGGTGCTGAGATCGAGATCACAAGTGCTCACCATCACTTCCGGCCTTGTTTTGGTTTCGAGACAGGGCCTTGCCATATAGTCCTGGCTGTCCTTACGTGGCAGTCGTTCTGCTTGGTTTCCTGATGGCTAGGATGGCAGGCATATGCCACCTCTTTGCCTCCTTCTTTAGGAGGTTGTGCCCATGCCCATCTGTCTTGGAATTACCTTGTGTTCAGGGACCGTGTCTCACAGTCTGATTGCCCTGAAGTCGTGCCTCCTGCTTGGTACCCAGCACGTTTACGGAGGCCTTATGTAAGTGTGGTGAGACGGATCGAGGAGCTGTTGTAAGCTTTCATTAGAAGAGAATCTGTGGAAATAGTAGGCATTCACCTTCTCTTCTTGAAAGCTGTGTTTATGCTCCTTTTAAGTAGATCGAACTAGGTCTGTCAGTATGGCTTGAGCGTGAAGGCTTCTTACCCCAGAAGCCTGGCAACCTGAGTTTGAGCCTCCAGAATCCATGTTAAGGTAGAAGGAGTGGACAGACCTTATAATGTTGCCCTATGACCTCTACAGGTACTCCATAGCTTGAGTGTCTATACACACATGCACACACCACAACAACAATGGAAATAATAGCAAAAATAATGAGACTAATAGTGATAGTAATAAATATAGCTATTCTCAAGGAAGATGACCCCCCAAAGGCCTTGGTTCAGCATGGCCTCTGGCATCTCTCTCTTCTTGCCTTTTCCATGAGTGGTAAAGCAACCTCAGTCTTTGGTGTCTTTTTTATTCTTTTATGAAATGTAATATTCCTTACAAACCTGCCAAATCAAGAAATAAACTCATCTGCAGAGGACCTGCGTTTGCTCTACACCAGCTGTGCGGGTGGCTGGGTGCCGTGACACACACCTATAGCTCCGGCTCTAGGAAGGGGCAGAAGCAGGTGGATCTCTGGAGCTCACTCACCAGCCAGAGTCTATGAACTCCATGTTCAGGAAGAGACCCTCTCTCAAAGATTGTATGGAGAGCAGTCAAAGGGAACAAACTCCAACCTCTATGCATACACACACTCATGCACGCGTGAGCACACATCCACTACATGCATACACACACTCATGCACACGTGAGCACATATCCACTACATGCATACACACACTTATGCACATGTGAGCACATATCCACTCCATGCATACACACACTCATGCACACGTGAGCACATATCCACTACATACATACACACACTCATGCACACATGAGCACACATCCACTTCATGTATACACACACTCATGCACAAGTGAGCACCCATCCACTCCATGCATAGACACACTCATGCACACGTGAGCACACATCCACTACATGCATACACACGCTCATGCACACACGAGCACATACCCACTCCATGCATATACATATTCATGCACATGTGAGCACACATTCAATCCATGCATATACACACTATGCACACATGAACACATATCTACTACATGCATACATACACTCATGTACACATGAGCACACATGTGCACACATTCACCTAGACAGGTACGTGCACACTTAAGGAACTTGCTTTGTTTTATTGATGTGCATTCAGTGATATGGAAAATTAGGGATTGGCTATGTTTCATAGGAACTCACTGATGCACACAGGAGCATAAAAATGCTATTGGAGAACAAAATGGCCTCACAGTTAGCGAGAGCCATATTCCATCCTGTGCACACACACGTAGGATATATATACACACGTGTATACACATACATATATTCTATCTAATTTATAACAGGACAGAGTATGTTTGTATTTCTTTCAGGGTAAGTGGGAATATGTGTAGAGAAGGGAGCCAGTCTAAAATAATGGCTACATTGAAGGCTCATATTTTATCTGTTCAATTTAAATTACTGAGATCCAAAGAGGGACACTTGATTTTCTGAGCACAAAAAGTACTGACAACTTTCGATTTTCAAAACATTAGAACCATAAGTCAGCCTGCTGGCTGCCTCCTGAAACCCTGGCTGCCGACTGAGAGGGAGGCCGGTCATGGGCATACAGCTCTCTGCTTGCACAGTTTCAAGTCAGAGGAGGTTCTGTGGTGTAAGCCTCTCGATGGCTCTCCACTGTCTCAGGACGACGGTCTGGTCACTGCCCTCTGAAGGTTTCTCCCATGTGTCCTGTGAGGTTGTGCACTACCCACTTGCCTTGCTTCCATAGAAAGGCCTCACAGAATGGCCAGGGCTAGTCAGGGTCAGCAAAGCCAGTTTGTACCCTCGGGACAAGAGGTCAGGTGCTGCCGAGCCCAGAAGGGACTCCTCTGGCTCATCGGCTTTGCATTACCATGCGCTTCCAGAGGGATGAAAAATTAGAGCTGACCCTGTCTCAGGAGACCCCTGTAAGTTCCTGGTTGGTGGCTAAACACACTTCCTTTCCTAGGATATGCTGACCTTCATTAGCATCTACACACATAATTTCCGGTTCCAAAGCTTGTTTCTCCCCGTTCCTTCTGGGGACATGGTTCTGTAGGAGCGATTGTACCTACAAGCGTTAGGCCTGCTGAAATCATTCATGTCAACTGACGCCCCTGCCTCACGTTCTCTTTCTTTCTCTTCTGAAACAGATACTAATTTCGTGTTGGGGAATGCCCAGATAGTGGACTGGCCCATCGTCTACAGCAATGACGGATTCTGCAAGCTGTCTGGCTACCACCGGGCAGAAGTGATGCAAAAAAGTAGCGCCTGCAGGTAGGTACCCCGCATGCAAAAACCAATGGAGATACAGAACATGTTTCCTACAACTGACCGATCAGTAGTCAGTAAGATGGGGACTGGGAGGCAGAAAAATCTATATGATGTTGTCTTAGTTTTTATTACTGTGAAGAGACACCATGACCACAGCAACTTTCATAAAGAGAACATTTAATCAAGGGTGGCTTACAGTTTCAGAGGCTCAGTTCCATGCCAGCATGCAGGTAGTCATGGTTCTGGACCTGAGAGTGCTATATCTTGTAGGCAACAGGAAGTCAGCTGACTGCCACACTGAGGGAAGCTTGAGAAGAGACCCCAAAGCCCACCCCCACAGTGACACACTTCCTCCAACAAGGCCACACCTCCTAATAGTGACACTCCCTTTGGGGCCATTTTCTTTTCTTTCTTTCTTTTTTTTTTTTTTTTTTTTTTCAAGACAGGGTTTCTCTGTGGCTTTGGAGCCTGCGCCGGAACTAGCTCTTGTAGACCAGGCTGGTCTCGAACTCACAAAGATCTGCCTGCCTCTGCCTCCCTAGTGCTGGGATTAAAGGCGTGCGCCACCACCGCCCGGCTGGCCATTTTCTTTCAAACCGCCACATTCTGCTCTCTGGCCCACAAAGGCTGTAGCCATATCATAATGAATATGATATGTCTATCACATAGTCTATCACGGTATATGTCTATCCCATAATGAATGTGATATGTCTATCACATAGTATATCACAGTAAATGTCTATCCCAAAATGGATATGATATGTCTATCATATAGTCTATCACAGTAAATGTCTATCCCATAATGAATATGATATGTCTATCACATAGTCTATCACAGTAAATGTCTATCCCATAATGAATATCATATATCTATCACATAGTCTATCACAGTATATGTCTATCCCATAGTCTATCCCATAATAAATATGATATGTCTATCACATAGTCTATCACAGTATATGTCTATCCCATAGTCTATCACAGTCTCAACAATGCTTAAAAGTCCAAAGTCCAGAGTCTTTTCTGAGATGCATGGCAATCTCTTAACTGTAAATCCCCTGTAAAAATCAAAATCAAAATGCAGATCACAAACTTCAAGCACTTACCGGCACAGGATATACATTATCATTCCAAAACACAGGGAAGGGAGCATAATGAGGAAATACTGGACCAAAGCAAGGCTGGAAAACAGCTGGGCAAACTCCAAACTCTGCATCTCTGTGCCTGATGTCAAAATGCTGTCCCCACCTCCAATTCCATTCAGCTTTGTTGACTGCAACACACGTCTTTCTCTTGGGCTGGTTCCACTCCCTGTTAGCAGCTCTCCTCAGCAGGGATCCCAGGACTCTGGCATCTCCAAAATCTTGGGGTCTCCAGGGCAATCCAGGGTTCACCCTCACAGCTTCACACAAGGGTCTCTAGTTAGGGACACCCCTGACACATGCCTGGCCTCAGTGGCTGTCCTTAGGCGTGGAGGCAACTTCTGTAACCTGTTTCATCTATCCTTGACTTCAACGCCAGAACCATGTGGCCAAGGCTACCAAGTTCTACTGCTTACTGGGGCTGGAGCATGGCCCCCTTGTTCAATTACATCTTCACCAGCTCTCTGTTTTCCTTACTGCCTAACCGTGGCTGTCCTTGAATTTGATCTTTAGACCAGGCTGTCATCAGACTCAGAGAACGTGAGCCTCTGCCTTCCTAGTGCTAGGATTAAAGGTGTGTACCTCCACATCCAGCTTCAAACTTTTCTTTAATTCCTTTCTACAGGTTGGAAGCTTAACTGGGTGGGATCTCACCCGAGGTCACCCTTCCCTTTATTCCATTTCTTCTTTTTTTTTTAGATTTATTTATTTATTATGTGTACAACATTCTCCCTCCATGTATGCCCACATGCCAGAGGAGGGCACCAGATCTTATTACAGATGGTTGTGAGCCACCATGTGGTTGCTGGGAATTAAACTCAGGACCTCTGGAAGAGCAGGCAGTGCTCTTAACCACTGAGCCATCTCTCCAGTCCCATTCCATTTCTTAATCTGTTTATCTCCTTGAACACAGAATTTAGCTCCATTCTGCTTTCTGGTGCCCCCTTTCTCCTCAGTTTTCCTTGCCCAGATGGCTCCTTTCATGATATATCTTCAGCAGAGTGACCACTAATATCCACATGAAAGGGTCTACACTAGGCTGTTTTGAGATTTCTTCTGCCAACAGAATTAATCCAAAAACTCTTCAATTTAGCCTGAGGCAGACTCTTCAGACAAGGACAAGATGCAGCCACTTTCTTCCCCAAAATATCACAAGCACTATCTCTAGGCAGCGTACTAAAATTTTCCCTCTGAAACCTCTTGAGTGAGGCGTCCCCATAGTTCAAAGAATGGTGTAGGAGGTTCCTTCTGTATTTGGGTTGCTTTCATTGGTTGAATAAAGAAACTGCCTTGGCTTCTTGATAGGGCAGCCCTTAGGTGGGCAGAGTAGACAGAATGGAATTCTGGGTTAGGGAAGGCTCAGGGAGAGCCACCATGAAGCCTCCAGGGTCAGACATGCTGAATCTTCCCGGTAAGCCCACTACCTCATGGTAACTTATAGACTATTAAAAAGGGGTTAAAATAAGATGTAAGAGATAGCCAATAGAGGCTAGAACTAATGGACAGGCTTTGTGTTAAATGAATCCAGTTTGTGTGTAATTATTCCAGGTATAAGCTAGCCAGGGCCAAAAGCAGGCCCGCACCAGGAGCTGGGTGGGACACAGCCTGCGCCTCCTCTTACTACAAAAGAACTCTCAGCACCGGGGTCCTCTATGCTCCTACTAGTATGGCCTGTTAGGCACTGCTTAAAGCCTTCAAAACCCAAAGTACCAAAGTCCAAATTCCTCTAGATGAACACATGATCAGGCCTATCACAGTGATACCTCAGTCCCTGGTACCAAATTCTGTCGTAGTTGGGGTTTTCATTGCCATGAAGAGACACCATGACCACGGCAACTCATATAAAGAAAACGTTTAATTGGGGGTGGCTCACTTATAGTTTCAGAAGTTCAGTTCATCATGTTCGTGAAGGGGAGAATGGCAGTGAGCCGGCAGCTGGGGTGCTGGAGCTGAGAGTGCCACATCTTCTAGGCAGCAGGAAGTCAGCTGACTGTCACACTGAGGGAACCTTGAGCAAAGGAGACCTTTAAGACTACCCGACAGTGACAGACTTCCTCCAACAAGGCCATACCTAATAGTGCCACTCCCTTTGAGAGCCAATTTTTTTGAACCACCACAGATGTGCAGTCCAAAGTTTATGAGATTTAGATATAATTTAATGTAAGAGATAGAAAAGTAAACAGAATTTAATGCAAATAAAATGCAGCTTTTAGTGACTTTTAATTAATTTTTAATTGTTAATAAATTAACTAAATCAACACAGCTCAGGCTGGCCTCACCTGCTAGATAGCGAGAGACCTTGAGCTTCTGATGCACCTGCCTCAGACTCCCTAGTGCTGAGATTACCCGCAGGTGTGTGCCAGTATGCCCTGTTTATGCAGGTCCGGGAACTGAACCCAGGGCCTTGTGTTTGTTGGGCAAGCAAGCTACCAACTGAGCCACATCCCCAGCCCAAATTTTTAAAACTCTATGAACACTTTATAGAGAGTAATTGCAAGGTAAGGGCCCATTCATAGATCTTTCCTGCAATCAGAATTCTTTAGAGGATAGGCCATACTGTCAATTGCTCTGTTGCATGCACAGCTGTGTATCTGATAGGGATACCTCAGTACCCTTGGGCCTGGACGCTGGAAAAGCTGTTTTCAAGATGCTGAGCCGCCATGCAGCCTGGACCCTGCCAGGCATTCCTCTGCAGCCTTGGCTGGATCTTGGCTCAGTACAGCCTCTGGGTGCCCCTGCCTTGTCTTCTGTGGTATATCCTCTAAATGAAGGATCTTCAAGGAGTGCCACCATCCTCTAAATGAAGATGTGAACTCACCGTGGAGTGTGGAGATGCCTGCTCTGCCCTGGGTTTTCATGTATTAGATCAGTGTATTCCATGCATTAGACCTCAGTGCTGGCTACCTACTAAATGTTTGTACAATATCTGAAGTTTGTTAAATTCTAGATTGACCCGTGTAGCAGGTCCAGTTATTCAGGGTCTGAAGAAGCTTCTACCTGAAAGTCATGAACAAGAGAAAGGAAGAAGACCAAGCAGAATTCAATTGTCAAGGTCTTCTTTTATTAGGGAACAAATACCAGTATATATAACTCCGAAATGGGGAGCTTGGCTTGGGGTGGGGGGTCGGGACTTAGGGCAGTGAGCAGGAACTGAGGGTAATAAAATTGCTAGCTAGCACACCTGTGTAAATGGAAACGTTCTTTTGTGGATAGCTAACTTTGGAAGAGGGGCTCTCTGCAAACCTCCTTAAAACAGTGGTCTCCGTATCTCTGTTAGCTTCCTAGAATCAATAGCCCTAGCTGGCTCTGTTAAACATCTTAAAAGTCAAAGGTCTTTGCTAACCTCCTGCTATACTTTTTAAAGGCAAGGGTCCCTGACACTAGATTGTTGAGCCCAATACATGGACAGTTTGACTTTTTTTTTCTTTTTACTGTTATAGATTTGGAAATAACATCTCTAATGCACTTGAGTGTCCTGCATTCTCTGTATGCTGTTTTCCACTGAGTATCTGCCCTTACCTGTCTGTCTCCATCTGCAGATTTGCAATTGACAAATCTCGGGAGTTAGCTTCACTTTTTAGTGTGGCCAGAGTGGCGCTTCCCCTTTTTCCTTACTGGCTGCACTCAAAGGACAACAGAGGCATTCCCTTGTCGATTCTGCCAACTTTTCTTTTGTACAGTTCTAAGCGATTCATCCAGCTGTAACATCTGAGCACTCCCTCCTGTCTGTTCCACGGCCTTCCTGGTAGAATAGGCCTTCCCCTTTTCTTATTTCTGCACAATAGACCTTTGCATTCTAGTGTCCAGTAAGGGCAGTGTTCACCTACTACTACGCTACAGCTTGGAGAAGTCTGTGAGTCTAGCGCAAATAGGTTTTTCCTGCTCTTTGTCTGTGGGGGCTCAGATGGGGTGTCTGTCTGCCTGTGAGGAAGCTGCAGCTGTGGGTGCCAGTGCTTTTCTCAAATGAAGGTCGCTGGTCCAGAAAAATGTCTCAGCAAGGCCATCTTGTTCCCATGTTGGGGTGATATAGTCTTGATCTAGTCGTCTTTGTAGATATCCCCAAGCTCCCTTTTCCATTTTTCTGGCATCTAGGTTATAAAGTACAGTTCCAATGCCAAACCACTGCATGAACCTCTGTCCAAGGAAGTCCACATGGTCAGTCACACCTCTCAGCGGCTAGAGGAACACAGACAAAGTGGTATCAGAATCAGAAAATTAGCTTCTAGGACTCTTTTCATACAGGGTGCAGAATTGGGAAGCCTGGAGTGAGCCTTGGTCCAGTGTCCAGTCTAGCACCAGGCTTGACTGGAGGTTTGGTCTAGGTCAGGAATTGTACTTGAGAGTATGTTTTTTTGAGGTTCTTTGGGCTAAAATTCTATGGTTCTTTGGGTCAAGTTTTCAAGAAAAAGCTAGAATACATTCAGTGTGTGATATCAGGAGACTGGAAATACGTGGTTTGGAGCCCACACCCCCATTTCTGCCTGGTCTCAGGCTGGAGTCAGGGTCACTATAGTCTGGCCTTGTTGACAAAAGGCCTGGGGTCTGTGAGGGATGCATGCTGGAGTCTGGGGGTGATGTTGTCAGAGAACAGGACTTCCTGTCCATCTTCTCTTGCATTTGTTAGTGTCCTGTGCCTTTGTCCCTCTTACTTAGCTGATGGTTTATTCTGCTCCTGAAGGGTGAGCCTTGGAGACTAGGCACAATGTGGAGCTCAGGAGAGCCGTACGGTCCTGGCATCTTTCCTGCCTCTGCTGTGAGCCAGGGCTGGTAGGCAGTGCCCTCCAATCCTGAGGTTCCTCTCTGCTCTCTTACAACCTGTGTATCTACTTCCTGAGGCTGCTCTTCCCCAAGCTGGAGCAGCAGGTCGGTGTGTTAGGAAAGGCTTGTAGAATTTTATTCTCTCAGTGTTTCCACCTAATGCTGTTGTCCTTTTAAGAGGGCGGCGGGGGGGGGGGGCAAGAGAAAGCTTCACGACAGTGGCAGAATCTTCTGTCTTTCCTTAGCTGTGTCTTCAAGATAGAGCATCAAGTTTTACCCCTTTCTTGTTTGGTAACTCCTTGTACATCCCCCCCAAGTTTATTTTGTTAGAAATTAGAAGAAAGACGCATGATTCAAATCTACCCAGTCCTCCTTCCCAGAAGTCTCCTGGAGTTGTGTGTCTAAGATGTAATTGTTTACATCCTTCCCAGTTGGTTACAGGCTGAAATGTCAGTCACCTTCGTGGTGAAGGATGCCATTGTCTTTTCTGCCATCTCTGTGTTGCCTATGGCAACATTTCCCTCCCCTGTCTGTAGTGCAGTCGTGTGGGACTGATGCACACCCAGGTTCTGGAATGACCTCTTCTTATGTTTGTATTATCACACACCGGAAGTCTTCCCGGATCACGCAGAGGGCACTCATTCTATTTCCAGATCTACCGGTTTTCCACATATGCCGGCCATTAGAGGTTTAGCTTTTAGGGACAGAAATGGAAAAATGGAGGCTTTAAAAAAAAAACCGTTCCATCAACGAGTCTCCTTAAATTCAGTTAATGTTTTCATTGTGTGTTCATATGTGCATGTGTATCCATGTTTTTGTATGTTTGTGTGTGTATGTGTGTTGACATTTGTGTATGAATGTGTGTTCATATGTGCATGTTTATTCATGCATTGTGTGCTTTTTGTTTTTGACTATTAATATATATTTAAATTTATTATTCTTATTATTCTTATTTTATGTTCATTGGTGTGAGAGTCAGATGCCCTGGAACTGGAGTCACAGACAGTTGTGAGCTGCCATGTGGGTGTTGGGAATTGAACTCAGGACCTCTGGAAGACCAGCCAGTGATCTTAACTGCTGAGCCATCTCTCCAGCCCCTAATCTATATTTTTAATTATATATTATGTTTTAAAGATTTATATTTATCTTACATACCAATCCTAATTCCTTCTCCATTCCCACCTCTCACTCCCCTCACCTTCCCCCCACTCTGCCCCCATCCACTCTTCAGAGAGGATAAGGTCTCCCATGGGAGCCAACAAAGTCTGCCACATCACTTGAGGCAGGACTCCTCCCTATATCTAGGCTGAGCAAGGAATCCCTCCACAGGAAATGGGCTCCAAAAAAGCCACTTCATGCAGTAAGGGATGAATCTTGGTTCCACTGGTAGCGAGTGACCCCACAACTACCACCCACATTCAGAGGGCCTAGTTTGGTCCTATGCAGTTTCCCCAACTCTCTCCGTAATCAGTGAGCTCCCACTTGCATGGGTCCGCTGTGTCTGTGGGTTCCCCCATCATGGTCTTGACCCCTTTGCTCATATTATCGCTCCTCCCTCTCTACGACTGAAATCCAGGAGCTTGGTCCAGTGCTCGGCTGTGGACTCTGATCTGCTTCCATCAGTTACTGGATGGAGAGTCTATGATCACCATTAAGGCAGTCACCAATCTGATTATAGGGGAAGGCCAGTTCAGGCACCCTCTTCACTATTGCTTAGATTTAAGGGTAAGGCTGGGGCCATCCTTGCCGATTCCTGGGAATTTCCCTAGCGTCAGGTTTCTCACTAACCTCATAGGGCTCCTCTGTCAAGCTATCTCTTCCCTTGCTTTCACTCTCTGTCCTTCCCCAGCTCAACCTTCTGAATCCCTCATGTTCTCTTCCCCCCTCCCCTTCTGTTCTCCCCCTTCCCCCAATGCTCCCAATTTACTCAGGAGATATTGTCTGTCTTCCCTTCCCAGGGGCATCCATGTATGTATCTCTTACGCTCCTCCTTGTTTCTTGGCTTTTCTGGGGTTGCAGATTGTAGACTGGTTATCCTTTTCTTTATGTCTAATATCCACTTAGGAGTGAGTACATACCATGTTTGTCTTTCTGTGTCTGGGTTACCTCATGCAAGATGTTTTTTTCTAGTTCCATCCATTTGCCTGCAAATTTCAAGGTGTCATTATTTTTTATAGCTGAGTAATACTCCATTGTGTAAATGTACCACACTTTCTTTATCCATTCTTCAGTTGAGGGACATTTAGGTTGCTTCCAGGTTCTGGCTATCACAAATAATGCTGCTATGAACATAGTTGAGCAAATGTCCTTGTGGCACGATTGAGCATCCTTTATGTATATGCCTAAGAGTGGTACTGCTAGGTCTTGAGGTAGATTGATTCCCAATTTTCTGAGAAACCACCATACTGATTTCCAGAGTGGTTGTACAAGTTTGCATTCCCACCAGCAATGGATGAGTGTTCCCTTACCCCACATCCTCTCCAGCATAAGCTACCATTGGTGTTTTTGATCTTAGTCATTCTGACAGGTGTGAGATGGAATCTCAGAGCTGTTTTGATTTGCATTTCCCTGATAGCTAAGGACGTTGAACATTTCCTTAAGTGTCCTTCATCCATTTGAAATTCCTCTGTTGAGATTTCTCAGTTTAGACCTGGACCCCATATTTTAGTTTAATTATTTGGCATTTTGATATGTAGTTTCTTGAGTTCTTTGTATATTTTGGAGATCAGCCCTCTGTCAGACGTAGGGTTGATGAAGATTTTTTTCCCATTCTCTAGGCTGCCGTTTTGTCTTGTAGACTGTGTCCCTTTGTCTTATAGAAGTTTCTCAGTTTTAGGAGGTTCCATTTATTAATTTTTGCCCTCAGTGCTACTGGTGTTATATTCAGGAAGTGGTTTCCTGTGCCAGTGCATTCAAGGCTACCTCCCACTTTCTATTCTATGAGGTTCAGTGTGGCTGGATTTATGTTGAGGTCTTTGGTTCATTTGGACTTGAGTTTTGTCTGTGGGGATAGATACAAATCTATTTGCATTCTTCTACATGTTGATATCCATTATGATAGCACCATTTGTTGAAGATGCTCTCTTTTTTTTCCATTGTGTAATTTTAGCTTCTTTGTCAAAAATCAGGTGTTCATAGATGTGTGAATTAATATCAGGGTCTTCTATTCAATTCCATTGATCCACCTGCCTGTTTTTTCTTTTTTCCAATAGCAAGCTGTTTTCATTACTATAGTTCTGTAGTAGAGCTTAAAGTCAGGGACGGTGATGCCTCCAAAAGTTTATTTATTATGCAGGATTGTTTTGGATATCCTGGGTTTTTTTAATTTTTCCATATGAAGTTGAATATTGTTGTTTCAAGGTCTGTGAATAATTTTTCTGGGATTTGGATGGTGATTGCATTGAATCTGTAGATTGCTTTCGGTAAAATTGCCATTTTTGCTATGTTGGTCCTACCTATCCAAGAGCATGGGAGATCTTTCCATTTTCTGATATCTTCCTCAGTTAATTTCTTCAAAGACTTAATGTTCTTGTCAGACAGGTCTTTCACTTCTTTGGTTAGAGTTGCCCCAAGTTATTTTATGTTGTTTGTAGTTATTGTGAAGGGTGATGTTTCTTCCTCCAATTGGTACAGGTGGGGTCTGTGGCTTAGGGGTCACACTCTTCCTCCAATTGGTACAGGTGGGGTCTGTGGCTTAGGGGGTCACTCTTCCTCCAGGTGCAGGTGGGGTCTGTGGCTTAGGGGTCACTCTTCCTCCAGGTGCAGGCGGGTCTGTGCTTTTGGTGGTCACTGATGCAGCTCTGGGACTCCTCCAGGTGTAGGTGGGGCCCAGGTTCTGGTTATCACAGATGCAATGTGGGGGATGGTTAGGGCTGTGGAGGGGGCTGTTCCTAGGTCTCTGGGGCTTCTCTGGGTGGGGATGGGGCATGGAATGTGCCTCCAAGGGCTACACACTAGGGAATAGGGCCTTCCAGCTGGAGACCCAGGCACCCACCTCATATATGTGTGTTTGTGTGTACATGTGTGTTTACACGCATGTATATATGTGTGCTCATGTGTGTATGTGTATTCATGTGTGTATATGTGTTTAGTGCTTGGTGTGGAACAGATATTTAGCATGTCCTTGCAGACAAATACTTGTTGAGTTGCTAATGATCTTTCTGGTTGACTTTCAGTTTTATGTATGGAGAGCTGACCGATAAGGACACAATTGAAAAGGTGCGCCAGACCTTTGAGAACTACGAGATGAATTCCTTTGAAATTCTGATGTACAAGAAGAACAGTGAGTATCAGACAGCTCTGAGCTCTGTTTTCACGGCTTAGCGAGGTGTTGCCTCATCTCTGTGGCTATTTGGATTTTCTTCTTCCACCTCATCTAGTTACTGGAAGTAATTGTGTGTGGCTTACTAATCATGACTTCATCTGCTTTTCTCTTAACTCAGTGTTTTCCCCATTGGTTTATTTATGAACCGCTAGGGAAGGTGCCAGGAGTTCTTGCAATGACACCAGGAGGCCGTGCTAACAACAGGGCATTGTGCATTTTGAAGGCAGAAGTCACAAAATAATCCCACACTAGTTCGGAATTATAAATAATAAATGGCTATTTATTTAGGGGAGACTTACAGATCACTGTCCTAGATAACACTCCTCTGCACAAATGGGGAACAGGAACAGACTCTAGCAGCCAGAAGCAAGAGCTGGAAGCAAGAGAGAGTACAGGCCTTACAGCTGCATTTATAGTATAAGAGAGCACGCCCACATGGGCTGGTATCTTAAATGCTATTGGCTGAAGGAGCAGAATGTGCTCCCCTTTGTTTTGGCCACAATTACTTCCACCAAGTACATAATGAAGTCTGTAGCCACGTGCATGTGTAGAACTTGTTTTTCTCTTAGGAGGTTTCTTGCTCAACAGAGGTGAGCTCTCCTACGAAGTGAGAAACACATGGCCACAGCAAGACTCCTTGGTTCTGCTTTGGGGATTGTGTTATGGATCAAATCCAGAGATTCATGTGCTAGGCAGGCATTCTCCTAGCTGAGCTACTTCCTTAGGCCCCTGGTTCTGTTTTTAAAAACTTCTTTGTTTATAAATAATTCTACTCTTTGATTGAGGAAGATACCTAATGTCAACCTTTGGTCCACTCCATACCCATGTACACACATGTGTACCTCCATTCATGTATATACAACCCAGGTAAACATGCATACACACAAGCATGTCACACACACACATGCATAGACATGAAGAATCCTGCTTTTTACAGAAGTAAGGTTCATTGGCAGGTTATTGATTCAACACACATTTCTGGAGTGACCCCAAATAAAACAAAATTCAAGAGAAAAAAAGGAAGGAAATAAAATGAGGAAAATGATAAAAGATAAGGAATTAAGAATCTCGTAATGGAAGCTACAGTGGGACCCAGCAAGTGACGCTGTATCCCACTTTGTCCATGCATCTCTAATTGCAAGTGGTTCATTGTGAAGAGTTGTCGGTCTGGTTTGAGGCTCCTGGTCTTCACTATACATTTTATGCTGGGCTCACACTAGGACTCGCCCTGGATACCCTGCTGCCTCCCTGTGTTGTGGAGATCCTGCAGCTTTGAGACTGTGGACCAGGTTCCTTCACATGCTCCAGCAGACCATAGATGGGTGGACGTTGGGATAGGCCAAGTCATAACCTGGGGTCTGGGTCTGAGTCTGAGTTGTTTTAGGGTTGGTTTGCCAGATGGAAAATGGGGACATCATGCCCATGGTCACAATTACAGGGCTGGCTCACCCATACTTGTACTAACAGGGTTGGCTCTTTTGTCCTGCCCTGGTGAGGTGCAGCTGGTGGGGGATCAAGGATGGCTCTCCCACTCTTAGGACCACAGGACCAGCTCTCCCACCTGGCTCTGGCATTGATGCGTGCAGAGAGAGCACTTCTCCCCTGCCCCTGTCACCACAAGACAGATGGTTAAGACAGCTCTCCCATTGTCACAGTAAGGTGCAGGGCCTGCTCTCCTGAGTGCCCTGGTGCGGTGCAGGGCCTGCTCTCCCAAGCGTTGCAGCTGGTGGGGGTGAGATTTCACTTTTCATTCCTTCCAGTGGGCACGGGTCCCAGAGGTAGTAACGATAGGAGACAGGGCTCCCTGCTCTCTGGGCTGAGGCCCTGCATGGTGAGCACTTCGTTGCATTGGAAGTGACTCTTGTGTTAGGAGTTTGAGGTTTTGGAAGGCAGGAGCTCTCCACGCATGCTGACTAGTTCATCTGCTTGGCCACTAAATGATCCACACGTCTCCCACCCTAGGGATTGTGGAAGGCTTATGAGGGACAGATGACAGCCTCTGAAGTAGCTGATCTGAGCTCAGCTGTGAGGCTGATGCCAAAAGTCTTCAAGAGTAACTGTCATATCCGGGTTTCACTTCTGTGGAAACTTAGAAGATAGGAATTCTGAGAGCCAGGCAGAGGGTGGAGGCCTGGGTTGTGATGTTTCAGAGGAAGGTTTAAAGACTCCATCAGGGCCATTTGTTATTTTGAACTAAGATCTGGTGGTTGTGGTTAGCTGGGGCTGAAAATTCAGCTGTGATGAACAAGATGCCAGAACTACCCAATCAAAGCCTTGCTTCAGTATGCTTAATTCTGGTTGGCTGGAGCTAAGAAATTCGTAGTTAAGAAGAGACCCGTGTCACTGAGGTGAAGTCTTCTGGGAAGTGTTTCCTGATAGCACAGAGAGGCTATGTTCAAAGAGCAGCCAAGGTTGTACCCTGTGCTGGTAGCTGAACTTGGTAATGTGCAAGAGTCATCTAGGTGGTACTGGTTTTGAAGGCATGGAGGGGTCATGGAGAGTGAGGCTTGGCACTGTGAGAGGCCAGGAAAGGCCTTTGGTGAAGCTGCAGCCTCAGTGGCAGTTGGAGGCCCAGAACTGAAGGGGTCATGCAGAGAAGTTGAGGTTTGGCACCAGGAAGAGACCCTATGAGAGGCCATTGGTGACAGTGCAGTCTAGTTGCAGCAGAAGATGCCAGCATCTTGGAGATGTCAGTACCATGGGATGGCCACCAAGAACAACAGCAGTGGTGGAGCAGAGCCAGCCAGAGCCTAGAAGACAAGCTGTGTGTGCTGTAGAGGGCGGGGTTGGAGAAATGGCCCAACCCTTTGGTAGAGTCCAGAAGACCATGAGTCAATCCTAGCCGATGGATGGTTGGAATTTGGTTTTGCTTTGATTTGATTATGACTGTGCCCTGATTTTTCCCTCTTTAGGTAAGCAAGTATTTTACTGGAGCCCACAGCTGAGAGACTTGACTTGTAAAAGACTTTGGGTTTTAAAAAGAGATTGGTTATTTTAAAGGGACTGACATTTTAATGTGTTTGGATTTGTAAGGACTGTGGGGCTTCTAAAGTAATTTATGCTTTTAGTGTGAGATCTTGGAAATTAAGAAAGGAAAGGTTGTGGCTCAATATTGATGTGTTCCTGTGTCGAGTTGACAAGCTCTACTGGGTGGTTTTGTGTCAACTTGACACAAGCGAGAGTTGTCAGAGAGGAAGGAGCCTCAGTTGAGGAAATGCCTCCATGAGATCCAGCTGCAAGTCATTTCATGGTGGGTGGGGCCAACCCTGGGCTAGTGGTCCTGGTTTCTATACGAAAGCAGGTTGAGTGAGCCAGGGGAAGCAAACCAATAAGCAGTACCCTTCCATGGCTTCTGCATCTCCTCCTGCCTCCAGGATTCTGCCCTCTTTGAGTCCTTGTCCTGACTTCCTTCATCAATGGAAGTGTAAATCAAATAAACCCTTTCTTCCACGACTTACTCTTTGGTCACTGTGTCTTGTCACAGCAATAGAAACCCTAAGACAGGGGTCAAAGAACCGTTGTCACAGGGTTGCCTAAGACCATTAGAATACGCAGATGTTTAAATTATAATTCATAACAGTAGGAAAATTAGTTATGATGTAGCAATGAAATAATTTTAGGGTTGTGCGTGTGGAGGGGAGGGTAACCACAGCATGAGGAACTGTATTGGAGGGTCACAGCGTTAGAAAGGTTGAGGACTGCTTTAGGAGGTAGAACCTTGATAGAGGAAATACGTCACTCAGGGTGGCTGTTGAGGTGTTATAGCCTGTCCCCACTTCCTGTTTCCTTTCTTTCTTTTTTTTTTTTTTGGTTTTTCGAGACAGGGTTTCTCTGTGGCTTTGGAGCCTGTCCTGGAACTAGCTCTTGTAGACCAGGCTGGTCTCGAACTCACAAAGATCCGCCTGCCTCTGCCTCCCGAGTGCTGGGATTAAAGGCGTGCGCTACCACCACCCGGCTCCTGTTTCCTTTCTGCTTGCTGGTGCCAGCCCCGTGCCTCTGCTGCTGTGTCTTCCCTGCCATGATGGACCCTCAGCCATTTCTCCTCGAAGATGTCATTGAGGTATTTTATTTCAACGACAGGAAGGAAGCCAACACACTGGGCGTTTACAAAGCTTTACAGCTTCCTTATTAACAACAGCACTGAGCTAGGTGTGGTGATGCTCTCCTGTATCCCCAGCACTCAGGAGGCTGAGGCAGGAGGATTGAGTTTGAGGCCAGCCTGAGCTGCATATCCAGATCCTGTCTCAAAAAACCCAAACCAAACCAAATCAAAACCCGTGGAAACAAAACAGACCTGATGCTCAGGCGAATGCCGGCAGGCAGGTGTTCTGTCGACACCGTCTGCTGGAGGATGGCAATTGCGGCAAGATGCTTGTCCCTGAGACTTTTGCCAAGTGGTGGCTTTCCACCATGCAGACAGTCTGCGGAGTGCGAGCAGCTGACTCACTGCGCCTCGTGAGCGTGAAGACTGACTTTCAAATGATCAAACCGTCCACAATAAAAGTGTGTGTCTGTCAACATTTAGCACCAGTGAGACTGAATTGCTTTGCTTCATATCTGTCCTAGAGACACCATGACCACAGCAACTCTTATAAAGGAAAACGTTGTAATTGGGGCTGGCTCACAGTTCAGAGGTTTATCATTATCGTCATGGTGGGAAGCATGGCCGCATGCAGGCAGGCATGGCGCTGGAGAGGGAGCTGAGAGGTCTGTATCTGAATGGCAGGCAGCAGGAAGAACAAATGATCCAGTAGGCCTGGCTTGAGCTTCTGAGACCTCAAACTGTCACCCCCCCACCCAGTGACACACTTCCTCCAACAAGGCCACTCCTACTCCAATAAGATCACACCTCTGATAATGCTGCTTCCCATGAGTCTATGGGGCCATTTTCATTTAGACTACCACTCTATTTATTAAAGTCATAATTTTAATGTTGCCTGTTCAGATTCTAGGTCTTCCTAGACTATTTAATTCTAGTGATTTTCCCACTGGTATTTATAAGCCTTTTAACTTTTTTGAACATGTGTGTGCATGTCTGCCCGTGTAATGTGTATGGGGAATACACGTGTGTGCACATGGATGTGTACATGGAGGCCAGAGGTTGATATGTGGTGACTTCCTTGATCGCCACTCTGTTTGCTGAGGCAGTCTCCCACTGAAATAGGAGCTCACGGATGCTGGTTAGCTCGCTCTGGGGATTCCCATCTCTGTCTCCTGAGCACTGGGGTTATGGAATAGGAGGGTTCATCTGTATTTCTGTGCTTTGATTGGTTAAATAAAGACTCTGCTGGGCTTGTAAGATAGGTCAGCCCTTAGGTGGGCGGAGTAGACAGAGCAGAAGTTCTGGGAAGAGTGAAGGAAGTGGCCAGTCACCATGAGGCTCCCGTCGTAGATGGATGCAGGTTAGACCTTTCTGGTAAGTCACCATGTGGTGACTTACAGACTTTTATAATGGGTTAGTTTATGAGGTGAAGGCTAGCCAAGAAGAGGCTGGTGATGATGGGCCAGGCAGAGTTTAAATGAATATAATTGTCATGTGGTTATTTCGGGCATAAGCAAGCAACCAGCGGCTGAGCAGGCCGGTGGCTGGGGGCTAGGAGCCAGGCGCTGGGAACATAACCCACACCTCTCCTCATACTTACAACAGGGTTACAGTGTTTTGTGCGAGTTCTGGGCCTTGAACTCCAGTCCTCACGCTTGCCTGGCAAGCTCTTTACCCACTGAGCCATCATCTCCCCTGCCGTGTTGAAAGGCTCCCTGTTGTGCCATGGCATTTCTTTCTCTTGCTCTTCAGTGTATATGGAGGTCTTTTAGCCATAGGTACCAGCTTTTGGGCCACCCTGTTGGGGAGTGGGGTGAGTAGCAAAAGGCTTCCATGGAGTGGTGAGAGTCGGGGTTTCATATGTTGGAAGACGGGTGATTTTGATTCTTTTCTGTCTGTTGGCTGGTCTGAAAACCTGACATTCCTAGAGGGCTGTGTCTTTTCTCATGTGCACACTTGGGAAGCTGCATGGTTTTCTTGCAGTAATGATGATTATTATGAATGAGCCAAATCAGCAAAGTTGTATGTGCTCACTCTTATGCTGGCCTAATAGTTTCCTCATTTTTCAGACACGAATAAAAGCCACGCAACTCTGACCCGTGGGTCGTCCGCCTCCGCCCCCCACTCCCGACACACACACACACACACACACACACACACACACACACACACACACACACAGTGTGCGTGAGTCCATGGTTTGAGGCTGGCTGGAGCAGCTGTGCAGTTAGAGGTGCCCAGGGAAAGGGATTCTGCATCAGTGCTCCTGGTCAGTGCTTGCAGGAGGAGCTGCTGGCCCAGTCGCTATCGATTCCTGCAGGTAACTCAGCGTGACCATAGCTGAGCGGAGACACGAGGGAGATAGCTGCTGCCTTCAGGAGCGGATGAGTGTGGAGACAAATGCCCTTGCTTAAACAGTCGTATTTTGTCCATTTTCCACTTGGCTCATCTTTTCTTCATTCTGTAAAAGAACTGCTGATGTGCTATGACTATCAATCTCAAATCAAACACACATAGAGAATTATTTTCCTCATTAAAAATACACATACAAGTTAAAAAAGTTTTTTTTGAGACTGGGTTTCACTGTGTAGCCCCAGAGAGATTGAATCTCATGCTGTAGACCAGGTTGACCTCAGATTCACAGCTCTGCCTACTTCTGTCTCCAGAGTGTGGTCTTTAAGGGTCTGCACCACAAAGTCTGGCAGATGTGAGCTTTTTTCATATTCCTGAGTTTTATAGACATTTATACTCAGCTCTTTTCCTTATCCAAGTAATAAAGTACTCCCCATTTTCTGCTCTGCTGCCCAAATTGTTACATTAAAATAGTCTTTAAACAGTTTGGAATATGTTCTTATATATTATGTGATGTTAGTATTTAAACTGATTTTTATACATTGCTCATTGAATGGTCATAGTATTGTTTATTAAATAGTTCCAGTCTTCCCGATTTGAAATTCCCCTTTCTTCCTTTGTGTGTTCATGTATGCGCAGGTGTTTGTGTATGTGTGTACATGCTTGGGTGTACATGCTTGCTTGCATGTGCACTTGCATGCATATGAGTATGATCATATGTGTACGTGCTTGCATGTGGAGGCCAAAGGACAACCTCCACTGACTCGCTAGGAGTCATCCACTTTGTATTTTGAGACAGGGTCTCTCATTGGCCTAGAGCTTCTGGAGCAGGCTGGCTGGTCAGCGAGCCCTGGAGAGCTTCCTGTCTCTGCTCGCCCCAGTGCTTGGATTACATATGTGAGCCACTATGTATGTGGGTCATGGACAATTGAGTCAGACGCTCACACTTGTACAGGTCTATCTCCTGAGCCGTCGCGGCAGCAGCTCTTCACATCTGTGTGTCTGTTTCTGCCTTCTTGTTCTGCTGTGCGAGTGGGCACAGTATCGGCACACTTGGACTTTTCCATACTTACTACAGGGTTCAGGTCACCGTGGCTGCCCTGCCTCATAGCACCGTGAGGTGCAGACTGCAGTCAGAGCCTGGCTCATTGCGAGTACTCATCAAAGGGTAACGTGTGCATAGGCGTTGGCCTTGCAAACCATGCCATGATTGCTTCATCGTTATGGTAGTCACTGTCATCATCTGTTTCCCCCAAGCCACGCTTACACCTTGATTTTTCTATTTGAGACAAATTCCACTTTATCAAGCTCTCGAGCACAGGAAGCGCCACCGTGGCTCTGGCTGAAATCTCATTTTGCTTGTACATTAGGCAGGAGGTCTGACGTCTTACTCAGTTGTGCTGTCTCATCTACAAGCGCTGCGACTCGCCGATCATTTAGGTTTTGCTCTGTGTTCTTTAATTACGAGGAGGCTAAGCGTTGATTTTTTTTTTCCAACTTCCCCCTTGCTGTGGCTCAGATGGCCCCTCTCACCTCAGAACAGGGTGAGTTTCCTCTGACTCTTTGAGATATATTTTCTGTTAAGTCCTTCAAACGACCCTGGGGATTTCAGTCGTTAGAAGAAGAATTGGAAAGGAAGAAGGAAAAGGAAGTGCTAGTTTTAAACACCCATGTCTCACACATGTTTATTTTTACTTAATCTTAGGGAAGTTGGTTATCCCTATTTTATAAGTGGGTAATTGATGTCGAGAGAAGATAAGTTGCCAGGCCAGGGGTCACTGGAAAGAGAGAAAGGACTTGGCCCTGGGCGTTGGGAGGCCACAGCCCCATCAGCCATGCTGCCTGATGATTCTGCATTCATCATTTGTCTCAGAGGAAGCTAACCCCAGACAAACGGTCTGCTCCTGGGCCAGGTTGCTGCTCCTAAGGCCAGTTTCTGGACCTAGCAGTGTGGCCAGCATGATGCAGCCCTTCCCAAGAGCCAGACTTGCTAACACGGTCAAAGCAGCTTGGCCTGTCCTGCTGCTAGTTAATGTGACCTGACGCCCAGAGGTCTGGTGATAAAGAACACCTAGAAGGGGACACAAGCAAGAGTGACAGAGGTTCAGAAATCTCTCATACAGCAGAACCTTGTGTCCTGTTATCTCGCTACCAGAACTGAGGATGTGCCAAAGCCAGGCTAAGTGACTTACTTCCTTAGGAAAGAGGAGCAGAGTGAATAGAGGTATCTGGCCTGGAACTCACCTCCTACTGACCATCCTTGACCGTGGACGGATCCCTCTCCCAGCAACAGCAGCTGCCTCTCCACCAGCAACTCTATCAGGTGCTGCCCGCCTAGGCTCGCATATCCATCTTCCTTAGACATAGAACAGAACATTAAATGTTAGCTTTTCTCTGTTATGTGCGTATCTGGACTCATTGCTAGCGTTCTGGGCTCTGAGACCTCCGGAGTCCATCTGCTCTGGTCTCTACCAGCAAGATGATCAACCCAAGAGTCAAAGGGCTCCTGGCTCTCCTTAGGACCTCCAGAGAGGGAGACGTGAGGCAGGCTCCAGACTCTAGAAGGTTTATGTTCACTTGAAACAACTCTTTTATCTGTTGAGGGTCCAAGTGCTGTTTCAACAGCACTAGATCGGTGGTTCTCAACCTGTGGGTTATGATCCCTTTGGGGGTTGCTTATCAGATATTTACATTAGAATTCATAGCAGTCGCAAAATCACAGTTATGAAGTAGCAGCGAAATACTTTTGTGGTTGAGGGGTCACCACGCCATGAGGAGCTAACTGTATGGAAGGATCACTGCGCTAGATGGGAATGCTTTGCTTTGTGGGGAGATGGGGTTGGAATCTCTGGCTTGTGCTGGAGGACTCCTGTTCTTTCCGGAGTATTTCCATATGTGAAAAGTTGGTCTGTTCCACTTGCCATCTTGGTGATAGTTTGCGATGCAGGAAGGCCTGAGTATCCGGGAAGACACTGCCGTAGAACGGATGTCTTCAACCTGCCTACCAGCAATGACTACCTGATACACAACACGCCATTGGGACGGGCATGCAGGGTAGTAAGACAGAGAAAGTCGGTCAAGAGCCCTGTCCACAGACTGGACTACGATCTAGTTAAGGAACTAGTCCCCAGTTACTTAGACTTTTTTTTGGAGGGGGCACAATTTCCTGTCCCTTAACAGAACCAACTGAGACCTAGGAGTCAAGAGATAGAGATAAAAATGTCACTGCTGCCGGGCGCTGGTGGCGCACGCCTTTAATCCCAGCACTCGGGAGGCAGAGGCAGGCGGATCTTTGTGAGTTCGAGACCAGCCTGGTCTACAAGACCAGCGCAGGCTCCAAAGCCACAGAGAAACCCTGTCTCGAAAAAACCAAAAAATAAATAAATAAATAAAAATTAAAGAAATAAAAATGTCACTGCTATGACTGAGAAAGCTAGTCCTGGGGATATAGTTTGTATCTGTGGGGAAGGTTCCTAAAAGTGAACCCTGCAACACACAGACTTAGCCACCTGTCACGGGTAGCACCAGAGAATCCTAGGCCTCTCGGTCACCAGTCCTCACTCTGCCCTTTGTGTCTCCTCCCGTCATTCATAAAGCTGGGAGCAGAAGGGAGCAGAGTTGTAATCTCTTAATTTACCAACCCAGGAGGAAAGGAAAGGCCTTGGGGATTACATGGAAAGATATCCCTCTGAGGGAAACTGCACACCAGGTGCAGGAGGTTCCTGCCTCCTTACTAGCTCTGGGGACCTGGAGATGAACTCTACAGCAATGTGAATTTTTGATACCTGCACTCTACTTAGAAAGGAAATGATCAGAGTGATGAGTGTTTAATCAGGGAGCATTTATTTCTGAAATGACAGCGAGCAGAACTGGGCAGAGAGAGGCATACAGCTCACACAGCTGTCTCTGTTGAAATGTGGGGAGCTCATGATGAGCTGAACTCTGGAAAAGGGACAGAGCCTTCCCAACATGATGTGGAAGCGCCCAAGCTCTCGGGGTGCTGGGTTCTTGGCAGCTGGATTATAAGTAAGCAAGGCAGTCCTACCAAGTGGGCCCAAGGCATCGGACCCAGCTTCCTGTGCAGTGCAGGGGATGCCCTGAGGACTGAAGCGCTGTAGGAAGTGGGGCTGGGAGGACAAAGAGGTGCAGCTCCTGGTCTCCACAGGGTGGCTCCTCCCATCTGGTTTGACACTAGCGTGATAAAGTAGGGTTACTTCCTGATTTCCATATCAAAAAAGCCACGTAGAGTTTTCTTCAGAGCAGAAAGAAGGTGTTTTCCTGACATGTTTGCTCTGTGTTGTCAGCCAGAATATGGCCAGGTGTGGCTTGGTACTGTCACGCTGTCTTTTCGGTTTCCTCTTGCTCACTTCAAAAGGTTTCAGGTCCCACAGGTTCTGAAGGTCCCAGAGGCCCCAGAGATGCAGTTACAGAAACCTTCTAAAAACCGTGGGCAATTCCAAGGTCATGGTTTTCTTGGTTTTGAGGTGCTATTCTTTTTGAGCTGTGGATTTTCCTTCAAAATCTGACAGTTAAAAATTATGCAGAGGGAAAGAAGATGAACATCAACCATGGATGTGGATTTTGGTAACCAACATGGCATCTTTCCTCTTGATCTCTTTTCTGACTGCTGTTACAGTTTAGGGTTATTCATACTGGCAACAAATTCAGTTGTGGCCCCCATGCTTGCTCAAGTGTGCACACAGGACAATAGTTTCATGGGTTGCACGTGGACAGTGGGACTCTTCAGTCAGGGACAGAGTCTGTGTTTGGCAGTGCCCTGCCCTCTTTGCTCTCACCCTGTGCTCTCAGAAGCCTTCAGTTCTCTGACTCTAAGTTGCTTCCCTGAGTGCTGATGATGTTTTCAGTCGGTTTTCGTTCTAGTTCAGACTCTGTACTGACACGATGATGTGACCGTAAGGAAGTCCCCACTGTGTAGCAATGTGGTCACTCTGCAAGTTTCATTCCAGAAAGAAAAGGGGTGACTGTGATTCTCCCACGCCTGAAGTAGCAAGAGCATTTAATTAGTGAATTAATATTCGTGTCCGTTCACGCCCAAGTTTGATCCTCCAGCCCCTCCCACAAGGCTGCAGACAACTGACCACCCTTTTGATGTTTCTTTCAGGGACACCCGTGTGGTTTTTTGTGAAGATTGCGCCAATCCGGAATGAACAGGATAAAGTGGTTCTCTTCCTCTGCACCTTCAGCGACATAACCGCCTTCAAGCAGCCGATTGAGGATGACTCATGCAAAGGTTCGTATTCTGACTTGTGCAAGTGCATTTAAGACAGTTGTGTCCCCCCTTGACTCTCGATTTTGCTACAGAAAATTCGAGGTTGCCAAGGCAATCTTGTGCAGAGATCAGGATTTAAATCTTAGTTTGTGTTGGGTATTATGTGATTCTACATTGTGCCTGAGGAAGAGGGAGACAGAAAACCAAACGTTGCTTGGTTTTACAGTTACGGTTTGATGCAGGAAAGCAGTCAGGCACATCTGACCTCACCAGGACTCTTCCAAGTTTTCTTCCCTTTTCCCCCCATCCCTCACCCACTGGAGATTAAAGTACAGTCTTGTGCATGCTAAGCAATTGCTCTTGAAATGTTCTCACAGTCACGCAGTGGGTAGGCATGGGCATCCCGTGCTTATGACTTCCATATGGATGTCTTTGTGTCTGTCTTGTAGATGGCTGTAGCCTCTTCAGCTCAGAACAAGAAATCAGGCAATGATAAAAATCTCACCTGAAAGGAGAGATGCCAGGAAAACTGAGCTGTCAGTAAATGGCTGTGTGTCTGCCTTGGTCTTGAAGCCAAAAGGTGGGCTAAACTAATGTATTAGAGCTGTCACAGACTCAGGGAAAAGTTAGATATACTCACACACCCAGCACCAGCCTCTGAACCCCACATATGTGTCTGTGTGTGCCTGGCTGCACTGTGCCTTTTAATTGATTCAAACATGGCGTTACTGAGGCCAGGGACTCGAGTAACATTTCTGTAGGGGTCATCTGACCGTATGGCCTTAGATTTTAGCCAGATTGCAGTAGTGTAGTGTTTGGGTAACAGCAGGGACTTTGCAAAGGAGATGGCAGGATCGCTGGGAGAGTTAGACTCCTGCCCCATCGCAGCTCACTGGGATACAAAGGGCGACATGCTGTTGCCAGGGGCTGAGATCACAGGGTATCTGAGTTCCTCTTTCAAACCCCTCTGCTTCAGTTTTCATTTAATTAACCAAGAACCCAGCTATTTCATGTTGCCAGGCTACCTGGCTCTGTGGTTGGCTTTCTACTCCCGAGCTCTGCTCTTGAAGATTCCTAGGATACAGCTGAGAAATGCCAGTGGCGTTCAGGGGAGAGGCAGGCTGGGGCATGTTACCCTGGCTGTGACAAAGACTCTTAAATGATCATTGTTGTGGGGGAGGACGCCCATGTGTGCCCTGTCTCTGACGGTGTTTAAGATCCCGTCATTTAGACACGTTTATGGAGTTCAGATCAGAGTGCTGTGTGTACCAGTGTGTGCTACCCTTTTCCAGGGTATGGTAGCTCAGGGTGTCCGGTCCAGACAGCTCCTCGGTTTAAGACCCCTCGCAGTGTCTCTCCTCCCCAAAGTCTCTCTCTCCTTTCAGGCGTCTCCCCGCCCAGTTTCTAGTTTTGATGTGAAGATCCTCAGAGTAGCAGATAGTATACGGTGACTCACTGAGAACAATTGCTTGCTTCTTTTAACCCACCAGACTCAGAAGGAATGCTTTAAGGGCATTCGGATATTTTGACTATTATTTTTCAAGTGTTTACCTAGACAACTTAAAACATGTGATCTGGCCGTGTCAGATGTTTTCTGCTGAGGTGTAGTGGTATGTACCCACTGTTATTATAGTAGGAGCCCCAGCCTTCTGAGAGAGTTCTTATCTGGCACATAAGTATCTATTCTCACAAAACCCGAAAGACGTGATGAATCAGAACGATGCTACAAGACTTGTTTGGGTTGGTTTTCCAAGAATTATGTGCTCCACTTACTTAGCTCATCCTGCCCTGTGGTGCATCTTGTGGCTGACGAGAATCTCGGTGAACTCTCCCCCTCCTTCCCTCCCCTATTAGCCAAGGCAACTTCTTGTCCTGTATTCACTTTTATTGAAGACAGCACAAGACTAATATTTCATGGAATAACATGAATAACACGTGGCTATTTGTAGACACTTTAGAACGCACACACATATTTGACACATATTTACATATAGACATCTGTGCATGTGCAGAAACATGTATGCACACATATACATGCATGTGCATATGCACATATGTACACAGACACGCATAGCACGCATACATGCACATGCTCACACACATTATTAGTTTCGATGTGGGAATCCCGGTGGGGAACCCAGCTTAATGCCACCTCAGAGACATGACCTTCTAAGCCTCCGTCCAATGTTGCCTAATGCTCCTGCTCTCCTTGCCACCACATCGCCGGCCCACTGTGGTATGGTGGCCTGCTCAGGACACAGTCAGAGTTTGTATTCGCCTGTTCATGATGGAAAGGCCTGGGAACTGGTGCAGTCTGATCCAGATGGGGAAAGTGCTGCCTTGTGGCTGGACGGCTCTGGCTTGACCTCGCTCTTGGTTCGTTTCCACGGACCCTGCGGGGTTTGCAGTTCAGCACCACAGTTGGGATCAAGTCCTCAGAGTCCCGCTTCCCTGGGCTTGTTTAGCATCCTTGTGAGCCAGAATGGAAGGCAAAGCTCCCCAGTGGCCTCGGGATGGCTCCTGCTGGCTGGTTAGCTTTCTAACCCACGTGTGTTCAAATCGTGTTTCAAGTCACTTGGCTTTGAGCACGCACTTCACATTTTGAGTGTCTGGGTGGTGCGGGTGAGTCCAGAGAATGGCTCAGGAAGCCTGCTTGTGCCTAACGCTTTCCTCTGAACACTAACTCAGCTGAGGGCAGGCAGACAGCGGGATGATAGAGTTGGCTATTTTAGCATGGAGCCCTGGGCACTGCTGCTGGAGCCCTGGGCGCTGTTGCTGGAGCCCTGGGCGCTGCTGGTGGAGCCCTGGGCACTGCTGGAGCCTTGGGTGCTGCTGCTGGAGCCTTGGTGCTGCTGCTGGAGCCCTGGGCGCTGCTGGTGGAGCCCTGGGCGCTGCTGGAGCCTTGGGTGCTGCTGGAGCCCTGGGCACTGCTGGTGGAGCCCTGGGCACTGCTGGAGCCTTGGGTGCTGCTGGAGCCCTGGGCACTGCTGCTGGAGCCCTGGGCACTGCTGCTGGAGCCCTGGGCACTGCTGCTGGAGCCCTGGGCACTGCTGGTGGAGCCCTGGGCACTGCTGCTGGAGCCCTGGGCACTGCTGATGGGCTCTGTGGTGTTTGTCTAGCCCCTCTTCACCCACAGCTCTGCCACTCGTCCCCTTGCTTCCATTTTTTGCTTTACTATTCCCCTTTGACTAATTCCCTAACTCTGACAAAAGTGACACACACATGTCACTGAACAGGGACTGAACACCAAGCAGGGTTTTCTGCTTGGTAGCCAGTGGGCGGGTTATCCCAAGACTAAATCAGGCTCGGCACTCGGACTTTATCTCTCTACTTCTTCTATGGAGGGCAGGCGGTAGGGCTCCGGCTTGGCTCCTCTGAGCTCAGAAGCTGAACAACGTGGGGAGAAGAGTGTGAAGCTTTGACCTTTGACCGTCAAAGGATGAGTCACCCTCCTGTTTTCTTGACACTTGTGGCGAAGGTGCAGACTCACCCCTGTGTTTGGCGAAGGTGCAGACTCACCCCTGTGTTTGGCGAAGGTGCAGACTCACCCCTGTGTTGAACATTCAAAAGTGAACGTGACCAAAGGTGCTGTACGGATGAAAGGGAGAACTCCAGAGAACACTAAGATTAGATTCTTGGAGGATGAGGGCTCCTTTCTGGGGCTCATGGATGAGTCAGAGACGTATCCAGCCTTTCTCCTTCAGCGCCGACATATGCCGACATACCGTCTTTGTCCATGGGATAATGGAGAGGGTCTTAGTTAGCGAAGTAGCCGTCATAGACTTCATATTTACACATTGATGGGGGAAAGACTGGAAGGGGCGCTTCAGGGCACAGTGTTGCACACTGGCCTCTTGTTTGGGTCCACAGTTCACTGACACTCAGGCCGTGGTTCATGCAGGCCTCCCATGTGTATCCCTGTTCAGTGTCAGCGTTGCTCTAAGCTGAAGGAGAGCCCATCCCTGAAAGAGATTTTAAAAAGTCCCGAGGCACACCGGCTGAGCAATTCAGCGTACATGGGAAGACGTCCACATCCCCTGCAGGGTCAGGCTGTCCCTCCTGCTGACCCCAGTGGGGCTCCTACAGCCCAGTCACTGTGTGCCGGGTCTGAAAAGGACAGTGTTCTGTATCTCTCTCTTCCTAGTGTGGGCTATTGGGCTGAAGGGGCTGCCGGTGTCCTTTAGAGCACGGTGCTTTTGAGTGAAGCCAAGAGCTGGTTTATTGTCCTTGTATTGACTAAAGCTTATCAGATGAAAAATCTAAAGGTTATACAAAGACCAAGCCTTCTCCGTAGTCCTCTGGACCCTAGATCAGTCTTGGTCAGGTGCTCCAGGGTGAGACTCGGGAGATGATGTTTCTTCAGAAGGCACCAAAAGCTGGGAATGACAACATTGCCTTGGTCCCGGTATCATGCGCGATAACAGCTGCCTGCTCTGTGTATTTGCCGTGCACCCACAGATATGTGTTTGGAGATTTGAGAACCTATGTTTTCAGAGGTCTCATGGGATAGCTGCCTGCTCAAGACCTTGATTCAGATGCTGCCTGTTGAGCGTTGTAATGTTGTATCTGGGGTGCTTTAAGGGCAGTAAGGATCACCTAGACTCCTTAGATTCTCAGAAAACACCTGCCCTCCACGCCCTTTCCCCTCCCAGTGCCTTCCCTCACACACCCAGAAGCCGACCATTCATTTCCTGATATCGGAGAAGGCAGTGCCAACCTGTCTAGTCGCATCACGTACAAACTCCAGTTTGCGGCTCAGGTTCTGCAAAATCAGATGATGGAGGAGTTGAGACGAGCCTGAGGCAAGTCACCCAAGGCAGAGAGCCATCTCCATCGCCTGGTGTCTTGAGCGGAGAAGTCTGAGTTCTAGACACTTCCTCTGAATGTGGGCGCGCGGGGCCTTTATCCGTATTTGTATAAAGTTTCTGAAACCTGCCCTGCTGGGTCTGAAGGCTTTGATCAGAACGCAGCTCCCGCATGTTGGAAAAGCAGGTTGCCGCCCAAACCTCCACACTTCGGGGTGCATTTCTGAGCTGCAGGTCTTGCTTGCAGGCATGTGGGATGGACTCATGGGGAACTCTGGAGGACACTGGGCAATGTCCTGTGGTATCGCTGGATGTGGACACCTGTGCTGACCTTGCGTTTGTGTTTCTAGGTTGGGGGAAATTTGCACGGCTGACCAGAGCTCTGACAAGCAGCAGGGGTGTCCTGCAGCAGCTGGCCCCCAGCGTACAGAAGGGCGAGAATGTTCACAAGCACTCGCGCCTGGCAGAGGTAAGGGTGGGCAGAGCCTGCCAGCCTTACTTCCTAGGGGCATGTGGGCTGGTATGCCAGTATGGAAGGGGACCCCTGGGACCTCCCCCTCCCCCCCACCAGCTTCTTGGCTGGGACTTTGGTTTGTCTGGATGCTATAAACTGTTCTCTGTAGCCTGTTTTGGCTGTCGCACTTTGCCGTGTGTAGCAGGGTGGAGAGAGGTGTCGGTTCACTTTCCTTAGGACACAGCAAGGAGCTGAATGGCTTCTTATTTGTAGAGGAGACCTTGAAAACAACTTATAAGCCGTAGGCGATTTCATCGTTTTAGCAATGCATACTATTCAAGGAAAACATGTACAGGAATTGAAAGGAAGAAAACGAAAATCTTCTGCGCTCTCTGGCCGTGTCGCATTATTTGGTGCGCGTTAAATGCTTTCCTTTGGAGGCAATCCTAAAGACGAGGAACTCCACCTTTAACATTGATGGGGTTGTGATGTATCTGAGAATGGCCATGTCTTCCTTTCTTTATCTTGTAAATCCATGGTACCTTTGCAGGTCAGCAAATGTTCTTAAAGTTCTTGATTCGATGATCTCTGAAGTGAGGGCAATCTGAAGCGGCGGAATTCCCCCGTCTTCTGGGATGTGCAAACTATCAGGTTTAATGCACTCTCATCTCCACACACCCCCTTCAGTCAGGCCTTGTCTTCAGATTCTCAGTGAGATGAGGGCTGGACCTTCTCAGGACACGCCATGCCTCATTCAGCAAACCTCCATCTTAGCCAAAAGTGCCAGCTCAAGCTCTCGGTTTGCCTTGAGACAGCCAGTCACCTGTTGAGCATTGGGTAAAGGTATGGGCCTAATGTCTGACTTCCAGTTTCCTTATGGGAGAAATTCCCAGCGTGCAGAGCTCTAAGGGGTGTCCTGCGCATGTGCAGTGCATGCTGGGTAGGTTTGCAGCTTTTGCTGACAGAGGGAGTATACACCATATTGAGGAGAATCATTTGGATGGTGGTGGCAGCAGCACCTTTTTTTGATTTTCTGGTCGTGATGTGGGGCTCAGCTCATGACTGAAAGGTTGCTAAGCAAGGTCTTACAGCTCACAGATGTTTTCTCTCTGTTTCTTCTTGTTGATGAAGTAACTTTCGCTCCTGCTTGTCCCCCTTGCTCACTGTCATACGGCCATCCTGGCTTCTGTGATGCTCTTTTATGTGTATCACAGGCTGGCTTTTCCCATTAATATCTACGTGTCAACTCCTTTATTTTAAGTCATTGCTTATTATGGGCATAATTATAGCAAGGCCCCAGACTTATGAGGACACCACCAGCACTGGCTCCTTTGCCCAGGCATGCTTCCATGATCAACCAGGCAACACCCTACAACTACCCAGTCCCTGTACGAGATAATGGGAACATGCCCGATGTGCCCAGCCACCCCCAGGACCCTCAGGGCCCAAGCCTGGAATGGCTGAAAACCTGTGAATACTACTGCTGATGAAAGAGGCCCCTTCCCTGTTGTCCCCCAATAAATGGGAAAACCAAAAAAAAAAAAGTCATTGCTTAACTACCATTTCCCCATGTAGCAGTCAGGGTTTTACCTAAGAAACAGCTAAGAGATTTACTGCAAGGAACTAGTGGTGTAGGAGGTCCTTCTGACTATGTGTTGCTTTCATTGGTTGAATAAAGAAACTGCCTTGGCCTTTTGATAGGGCAGAACTTAGATGGAGTAGACAGAAATGAATGCTGGGAGGAAGAAAGCAGATCAGAGAGAGACACCGCGAAGCTTCTGCCTGAGACTGACGCTGGTTAGAATCTTTCCCGGCAAGCCACACCCTCGTAGTGATACACAGATTGGGTTAGATCAGGCATTTCTACCAATCTGTGTAACACCACGAGGTCGTGGCTTACCGGGAAAGATTCTAACCAGCATTCATCTCAGGCAGGAGATTCATAGCGTCTGCCACACTGCCCTTCTTCCCAGCATTCTGTTCTGTCTACTCCACCCACCTAAGTGCTGCCCTATCAAAAGGCCAAGGCAGTTTCTTTATTCAACCAATGAAAGCCATACATACATAGACAGAAGAACCTCCTACACCAAACTAGCCTATTTGATTGTGGTGCTTGGCTGTACACATGACTGGTCAGCAGACTAGATACTCTTAGGAGGAGCCAAAGCTGAAGTGATGGATAAATTCCTTCTTTCCTTGGATGTCTGTTGTTTTTCTCATCGCTGTGGCAAAAATACTTAACAAAAGAAACTGGGAAGGGTTTGCTTTGGCCAAGGATTGAGGGAATAAATTCCACTCTGCTGGGGAGAGTCTCATGACAGGAATGGGAGGCAGCCGGCCATGCTGCATCCACACTCAGGAAGCAGACAGAAAGATGAATGCGGCACTCGGTTCATTTCTTCCTTGTTATTCAGTCTGAGACCTGAGCCCATCTGGGGGTGGGTCTTCCCTCCTCACTTACCTCTCTCTGGAACCCGTTATACAGACAAACGCCCAGAGACCTGTCTCCTGGGTGACTGTAAAACCTGTCAAATTGACAGTCAAGATGAGCTTCGCACCAGGTCAACAGCCTTCCGGTGTTGAGGTCTTTCATCAGGTTGGACGAGTCCTGGCACAGCACAGATGCCATTCCCTGTCCCCTCAACATTACTGGCTAGATGCTAATGATGTCTGAGGCATCCCTTTATAGGGACACGTGGACACGTACATCTGTGTTTGCTGGACGGCTGGGGGCCAGGACTTAGCTGAGCTGACACAGAAGCAATCATTTTCATTCTCTTGCCAGTGGAGTGTTGACACTCATTTCCTTCAGCCATGCTGACCTCCCAGTAAGAAAGCAGCAAAGTCACAATTCTGCATTTCATGGTCATTGTCCCTTGTTCAGTGGAAGGCACCACCATTTCCCAGAAGGGGACGCTGCATCTTCAGTGACCGCACCTGTACCAATATATAATGCTGACTCCTATTGGCACATGCTAAACCACATGTCAAGGAGACAGAAAAGACAAAAATAATAACATAATTAAGCAAGGGACGGACAAGTGCCTCATCCACTTCTTAACCTGCTTTAGATATTTTTCCTAGTACATAATATGTCTTATAATAATATACGATCTACTTAAAATATTTACCTACTCATTTATGTGTGAGAGTATGTATGCATGCATGTGCAGATGCGTGCATTCAGACAACAAAAGAGAACATGGAGTATCCTCTGTCACTTTTCTTATATTCTTTTGAGGCAGGGTCTCTCCCTGAATCTGGGGCTTGCATTTTCATAGCTCAGTGAGAGACCAGCAAGTCCAGCATCCTCCTGTCTCTACCCTCCTTGGAGCTGGTGTTACAGGCATGTGTGTGATACCTGGCTTGTTACCTACGTGTGGGGATCTGAACTCTCCTCACTGTTGAGCCATCTCTGGTCCAAACCTCCCCTTTGTTGTGCTTGTTGTTCAGGGATGACCTCATGCCCTTAGGACCACAGCTAGCACTGAACAGCTGACTTAATTTTTAGAAACTGACTTAATGAATGAGAGGAGGAAGTGACCTGGTGCCTTCTCTACCTGTCTGGCCCCTTGATTCCAGAGTGAGGCGAGAATCCAGGGCTCATCCCAGGAAGCTTCAGCGGGTGCCCTACTGATTTTGTTGACCTTTACGGATTACCAGCTTTCATTTTTTGCTGATTTTCTCTGTTGCTTTTCTGTTTTCCATCTTCTTGGTTTATAGGCAATTGATTAATTGCCTAGATTTAGTTATTTGTGTTAGCCTTCTTTTGATTTGATTTTTCTCTGCTTTGTCTAGTTTCTTAAAGCAGATGTTTGGATAACTGGTTTTGAGCTTTCCCTCTATCAAAATGTAACCTTTGATAGGTTATAGTTTTAGTTAAGTTTTTATATATTTAGCTAAAATACATCTTCATTTATTTATGTGTGTGTGTTTATGTGTGTATTGTGTGTGTATGTGTGTATCTGTGTGTGTATGTTGGTTGCTGCATGCACCCATGCACACTCTGAGGCCAGAAGAGGTCATCAGGTGTTCTGCGTGTCACTCTCTACTTTATTCCTTTGAGATGGGCCCTCTCACTGAACCTGGAGCTGGGCTGGTGACCAGCATGGCCCAGCTGTCCTCCCGTCTCTGCCCCAGGCAGTGCTGGGGCTGCAGGTGAGTGCATGGCCACATCTGGCTTTTTACATGGGTGCTGTAGATTCGAACTTGGGTCCTCATGCTTGCAAAGCCAGTGTCTTACCCACGGGTTCATCTCCTCAGTCCTCCTCATAGTTCTTGTCTCAGACTTAGATGCTGTTGTGTGTGTCCGTGCAGCATGGCTATGTATTCTTGCAGAACTGGCTCCCAACTGTCACCCTGCCATGATAAAGTTGTTTCCTCTGAGTGTGTTGGAAACGGATGTAGTTACCCTGCTTTCATTTGATTAGTTCTGGGACGGTACCTCCTTCCCCATCTCGTCTCCATCTCATATTTAATACGGGGCTGCAGACAGCGTGTGCCTGGATTCTTTTTAAACCAGTCTGACAGGCAAAGCTTAACGTGATTATGGGAGCTCAGGCTGCTGGCTGCCGTGTCTGGTGCCTCTTCTCTGCTCACTGCCCTTGGTTTTCTCTCCTGTGGTGTTGTCCATTCTTTCTTCTCCTCTTGTTTTTAGCTCGATATTTTTATATTTCAATTTTTGATCAGATAAAATGTGCTTCTTTTGTGTATGAGTGTGGCATGTGTTTGTGTATATGTGGGTATGGGTGGGTACATGTATGTGGGGGCATGTGCACATGGGTATGTGTAAGTTAGAAGTCAGAGTCGGGTGCTGTCCCCAGTCACTCTGCATTGGTTTTGAGACTCACTGAATGGAGCTTACTGATGAATCTTGGCAGGCTGGCAGTGCACCCCGGGAGCCCGCTCTCTGCCTCCCCAGCACTGCGATTACATGCATGGCACTGCTGACTCCACTTTTTCTGCAGGGGCTGGGAATCCATGCCCAGGCGCTCATGCTTGCGCAGCAAGGGCTCTGCTCCTTGAGCTACCGCCTCAGCCCGAAAGTAGGCTTCTCTTCATGCTTGCGGGGTGGAGGCCCCAGAGTTCGCAGTATAGTCGTATGTCCACACAACACTAGACTGCTTCATGGGCAGTGAAGGTACGCGCTGATACAGCATATCCCTGTGTTCTGTTCCACGGGCCATTGCTCTCCTTCATGCCATTTATAAATGTACATCTACATGCACCTCCATAGTCAAACACATTGTCACTATTGTTTCTACTACATGTATGCATGCATGTATGTGTACATGTATGTGTGTGTGTATACACACACACACACACACATATATATATATATATGTGGCAATCAGAGGACAATTCAGGGAGTCAATGCTCTCCCTCTACCACATAGATCCTAGGGGGTCAAACTCAGGCCACCAGGCTTAGTGACCAGCGCCTTTACCCACTGAACAATCCTGCTTACCCATGTGGCTATTCTTTTGGTTAAATGTCTATGCTAGATATTTAATAATGTTTATATAATAATATAAATAATATTTAACACAATGGGGCTTATTTACCTTTATTCTCCCTCTGAGAGTCTTGCAGTCTCTAAGTATGCCTGGAGTAGGACCTGGGCCGTTTCCCTTCTTTGGAGTGACCTTCACCTCCTCTGTTTTTGTGAGGCCTGTCTACGAGCAGTGTGCTCATTTCCTCTTTGTCTGAGAAAATCCATTTCCCCTTCCCTTTGGGGTGTGTGTGACTACGCGTGGTGCAGATGTGCAGGTTGGTGTGCATACTCTCTGCACACTTTTGTTCGGTTTTGAGATGGAGGTGGTGATCCTTATCTTTATATCTCTTAAGGTGAGCGTTGTCGGCCAGGTAGACTCTGACCGCCCGTGGGAGGTCTCGGAGCATGCCTGTGTTCTGTGTGGGAACGTGTCCACTGTGGGAGGCACCCTTCCCCGGGTGGGACCTTGGATGTGTTAGACATGCATTTGAGACATGAACCAAGATCCCCGTTTCTCCTCAAGTCGAAATTGTAAGAATCTTTCAAGACAGCCGCGGGAGAGACACTGAGACAGCTGGGCAATGTTTTTATCTATGGCTCCTCTCAGGATTGCTGTTGCTTCCGATATTTATGTAGCTCAATGTGGCAAGCCTGGGTTTGTTTTATTTTGGGGGCAGCATCCCGCTCCTGGGATCTGAGACCTGTTGGCTGACTCCAGTCTGGTGAAGACTCAGTGCATAGTCTCCCGGCATGTCTGTGTTTACGCCTTCAGTTCTTGTCCTGGTTTTTGGATATTCTTTTCTGGTTATTATTATTATTTCTCCACCCCTTTCTTTCCAGTTTCTAATATTTCCAGTGGTTTATACTGAAGCTCAGAGATTTGGGATCGCCTCTGCTGCATCCTGATCTCATCAAATCTGCTTTCATTTTGGTTACCGTGTTTTCTTGATACTCTATTTGGCTCTTTCTAGACCGGCCATGTCTGTGTTCCCACTGCCCCTCTGCTCTTGCATGTTGTCTGTGTTATCCACTTCATGCTTTAATCATGACGATCACATACTCCCTATGTGATAGTTGGGTTGTATGTTTGCTCTGCCTCTTCACAATGAGCTCTCTCCTTCTTTATCTTTTGCTTTCTGGCTTTTGGCTGAAAGCAGTCATGGCTGACCAGGCATAAGGAACTCAAGGAAGGGTAAAGGTCTTTTAGCTTTAGGGAGGCAGCATACAGGGGGATGGACAAGTGTTCTACAGTCCCAGATTCCATCATTTACTGAGCCTGGACCATGGACCGTGCCCTTCATGGCTGCATTTCAGCCTCCCCCTCCTCTCTTAGGATGTGGAGGAGAGGGCAGAACTGCTGGGTTTTTCCTTCCAGGAGCATCAAGGCCAAGCCTGGTAAAGTGGTTTCTCTGGAGCTCAAGCCCTGTTGAGAAGAACTCTTGGAGCAGACCGGCCCCCATCTGTCTCCTCTTGCCAGACAGATTTTTCTCAAATCTTCTTCAAGGAGGCAACACCCAAATGTAAGGGCCTGGGACTGGGTTCTGCTGGAGTGTCTAATTCTGTCTGAGTCCACCTAGATGACAGTGGTTTTCTGTGGCAGTCTGGGTGGGTTTGCTGCCTTCATTCTTTCTAGCAAGGGAGTCTGCTCAGGACATATTCCCTGGCAGATGGTGACTCCCATGACCACCTGGGTCCTCACTTCTTTGATGATGTAAGAGGAGCTCCTGACTTCACAGACAGACAGCTTCTGCTGTGCTGTGAGGACCCAGTAAGGACTTCCATGCCCTTCCCTGTTGTAATAGGGGTGTGAGCTGTGTCCTGCCGCCGCCCAGCTCCCAGCCACCAGCTAGCTTACGCCCAAAATAACCACATGAAAATTATATTAATTTAAATACTGCCTGGCCATTAGTTCTAGCCTCTATTGGATAATTCTTACATCTGATTTAGCCCATTTCTAAAAGTCTATATGTCACCACGAGGTGGTGATCTTACCGGAAATCATTCAGCATGTCTTGACCCTGGCGGCTTCATGGCGGCTCTCTGAGTGCCTTCTCTCTCCCTGCCTTCCGTTCTGTCTACTTCGCTCACCTAAGGGCTGTGTCCTATCCTATAGGCCAGGCAGTATCTTTATTGAACCAATGAAAGCAACACAAAATACAAAAGATCCCTCCTACACCACTTCCCACGCAGGGCTGGAAATCAGAAGAGCCTGTGATGCTTACAGCAGGAGGCAGAGGAAGTCATCGTCAGCCTGCCATTCTCTCAGTCAGATGTCCTTGGTGAAAGAGGAGAAAGGAGCCCAGGGAACTCCCTCCTGCCTGTGTGTGAGGAGGGCTGACATGGCAGCCTCTGCTTCTGTGGGCTGCATGTGTTATTTTGAAGGCCCTCTTGTTTGTTAGGTTGTTCCTGTCTCTGAGCTCACCTGGCTTCCACCCTCCCTATTGTCTCTGTTGGTATTCCCCTTGCTTAACTGTAAATGGGAGGTACAGGAGCCAGGCTCTGCGTGCGCCCCGATGGGGGATGGGGGCCGGGCTCTGTGTGCACCTCACTACCTTCAGAGCACTGAACACCTTGGTCAGGTTTACAGAGCAGGAGTCTGGGGTGGCGGGAGGCTTGCTGACGTTTTGAGGTAATGGGTGGATTGTAGTTTAAACTGAGGCTTATCTGAAAAGCCAGGTGTGGTGGTGCGTGCTTGTGATCTCGGGGCTAGAGAGAAGAGGGAAACTGATTCCTGGGACTCGCTGGTGAGCCTGCCTAGCCTATTGTCTTAAGGTTTTTTGTTTTTTGTTTTTTTAATATTTATTTATTATGTATACTATATTCTGTCTGTGTGTATCCCTGAAGGCCAGAAGAGAGCACCAGACCTCATTACCAATGGTTATGAGCCACCATGTGATTGCTGGGAATTGAACTCAAGACCTTTGGAAGAGCAGGCAATGCTCTTAACTGCTGAGCCATCTCTCCAGCCCCTTGTCTTAGGGTTTTTACTGCTGTGAAGAGACACCATGACCATGGCAACTCTTAAAAGGAAAACATTTAATTGGGCTTGACTTACAGTTCGGAGGTTTAGTCTGTTATCATTATGGTAGGAAGCACAGGGTGCTGGAGAAGGAGCTGAGAGTTCCACATCTGGATCCACGGACAGCAGAAAACTGAGACACACTGGCCAGACTTGAGCTTCTGAGACCTCAAAGTCTACCCTTAGTGACTTCCTCTAACTAAGGCCACGCCTCTAATAGTGCCACGATGACCACACATTCAAACACACGAGTCTATGGTGGCCCTTCCCATTCAAACCACCACACCTATGAAGTGAGGGCCAGGCCAGTGAAAGACTCTGGCTTAAGAAAAAAACAAAAACAAAAACAAAAACAAAACAAGGGTAGGCGCCTGGAAAGATGGGTCAGCCATAAGAGTGTCTGGCACTATCACTGAGGACCTGAGTTTGGGTCCTAGCATCCACATTAAGAAGCTCACCCCTGCCTGCCACTCTGGCTCCAGGGGTTTCAACACCCTCTTCTGGCCTCTGCAGGCAACTGCATGCATGCACATATACTTGCATGTGCATGTGCACTCATGCACAATTCTAAACCCAACTTGTCTCCTTTTTGGGGCCATTTCTTCTGGATACTATAATCTCTTCCTAGCCCTCAGTTGGACTTTGTACCAAGGTCTGTTGGTGACCTTTTTCATCCTGTGACAGAATTCTTGACAGAGACAACTGAAGGGAAGAGGAGCTTATTCTGACTCAGGGCTCACCTGCAGAGTCCTTGGCAAAGAAGGAACAGTGGTGGTTCAGGTGCAGAGTCCCCAGCAGGGAAGAAATGGTGGCTGGGGCAGTCTGCGCCATTGGCAATGAGAGCACAGGCCAGCTTGCTCTTATTTCTCAGGCCAGGAACCAGACAGAGAGCTTGGATTGGAACTGGACCCAGAGTGCACAATTTCCTGAGGACTGCCTTTCGGCATCCCACTTCCTCTCGTTAGGCCACACCCTCCCCAAACTGTGCCCCCATCCAAGGGTCAGTGTTTGAACACATGGGCCTGTGGGGGACATTTTACATTCAAGCCATAGCCTGGGGTGGCTATGTAAGCTCTGGCTTTAGGTGGTAGGGTCCCATGAGTTTCCTCTTGCTGGGGCAGGCAACTAAATTTACCTGTTGCTCTTAAAATGATCTTATGTCAGTGCACAAATTGTCCTGGGGGCCTTTATAAGCTGGGGTCCCTGGCTGCAGAGACTGAGTGACGCTAAGGAAGAGGAAGTGGAGTTGGCCGGGGCAAGCTCAGCTAAGAGAGGATCTTCAAAGTAGGAGCAGCTTGCCAGTCTGAGGCGTTCCATGAGGTGTGATGGGCAGAAATAGTTCCCAAAGGAACACTTTGTTGTTCAGTCACTGGCCCTTGTTCATTGGAAACTTCCGTCTATTTTGAACTAATACCTGCAGGCTGTCAGCTAGCCATTATCTCTAGTTGAGCGAAGCATCCTTGAACAGGACTGTGAAGGGTTTCCCTTGGGATCCCACATCTCCTCACCTGCAGGAGCGTTCTAAGAGCAATGTTCGGTTTGCAGAGGAGAAGCCCCCGTCCCGCTCAGCCGACCTCATGGCATTGTCTTGACACGGGAATGACCTTGCTGCAGTGTGTCTGCATGGGCCCTCTCTGCTCTGGCTTTTCTTTCTGTGGATTCTCCAGAGGGGATATGTGGGTAAGGTCCCACTTCCACCCACCCGTTGTTCCCTCTCTGGCACTTTCCCTATCCAGAAGCCAGGTCGGTGTGCAACCTGAGATCAGTAACAGTGATGGATAGGTAGACGCCTGTGGCCAGGGTGAGGGGGGAGTGAGCGCACCCCAACCATGACTCACAGTCCTCCAGTTGCATGCCAAGGGTGGTCATGCAGTGCAGCTGACAGCCACCATCCAGAGGTGACAGGATCTGCTTTTGAGGCAGCAGGTAAGGTCATGTCCTGTCTTCAGGTCGTTTCACCGGGGGGGGGGATCTGTCATCATTCCCTCTTCCTTCTCGAGTAGAGTAAGTTCAAAGGAGAATGGCTTTCTAGGAGAGCCACGTGGTTCCTGCATGTGAGCATCTGTGAGTGCTTACACCGAGTGATAAGTCTTAGATTGTGACTTTTGGTTTTCCATATCCTGTTTTGAATTTTCTCAGTCTCCAGAAATAAAACAGGTTCTTTATGAGGTTTAGAATTAGAACCGAGTGGCGGGAGAGAGGACTCCATATCATTCTGCCTTCTTGCTGAAACTTGGTCTTCTTTGGCCTACATCCTGCCCCCAAGTCCTCCCCTATGAGTTCAATATTTTTTTTTAAATGAATTTTATGTTTAAGTAAGATCATGCTATATCTGTCTTTGCATGCCTGGCTCATTTCATGTAATTGGCGTTCTCTAGGATCAACCATCATGTTAAAAATGACAGAACTCATACATAGCTTTCTCATTATTTTAATATATATTTTCTTTAGTGTGTGTGTCATGTATGCTGAAGTGTGTATGTGGAGGTCAGAGGACAGCTGACCAGATTCAATTCTCCCTTCATGCCACATGCCTTTCTGGGATTGCACTCAGTGGCAAGCACCTTTACCCAGTGAGACACCTTAGGCCCAGTTTCCTTCTCTCTAAAGGCTGGATAGCATGGATATCATACTGTGTGTGTGTGTGCACGCACACATGTGTGCAAGTGTGTAGGTGTGTGCGTGCATGGACATGTGTGTTTAGCTATACATGGCGTCTTTATTCCTTCATTCGTGGCTGGACACTCAGGTTTTTCTGATCTGGGCTATTATGATGGATGCCACAGTGAGTGTGGGAGAGCAAGTGACCTCTGACCTCTGACCCAGCCATCTATTTCCTTTGGTGCTATACCCAGTCACGTGGCCGTTCCAGTTTTAGTTTTTCACAACGGGTGTATGAGTCTGCATCTCCCCAACACCCTGGGGTTCACCTTCTGCCTCATTCTCGCCAACGTTTCTTCTCTTTCACACTGAAAAAATAATTATTTTGACATGTGTGAGGGGCTCTCCGATGATAGCTTTAATTAAAAAATATTTAATTTTTAAATTTTGTGCGCACGTGTGTCTGTGTGTCTGTGCACATGAGTGCAGGTGCCCACACAGCCTAGAAGAGAGCATCAGATCCCCAGGAGCTGGAGAGATCGGTAGTTGTGAGTCACCTGATGTAGGTACTGGGAACCAAACTGGAGTCTTCCACAAGGGCAGCAAGTGATCTGAACTGCTGGGTCACCTCTCCAGCCCCCGTGGGTTTACAGTTATTGGTTATGTTGAGCATATTTCCTTATACTTGTGCCTTATATTGACTGTTAGGATGCCTTCTTTTGAGAGGCATCTGGTCCTTTGCTCATGCTCTGCCTGAGCCGTTTTCTTGTTGTCATGGCTTGTGTGGCACTATTCTTGGGGGGGGGACACATCGACAAATGTCTGTTCACCCCAGATGTGAACAGGAACCAACAACAGACAGAAGTAATGATACCACTAAAGCCCAACTTGAGGGCGGAGCCTACTGAATCTGTTCAGTTTCAGGGACTTCCTGAAGTTTCTGTGTTGTTTACCTGCTGGGTCTGAGTGAGCCTTCCCTGCAGGATCAACTGCCTCACTTCCCTTTAGAGCATCCAGAGTTTACAAGAGCTTCCCGCCCAGATGGGGTGTTTTACCTCAGAGGAACTTGATGCACAATGGTACTTCTCTATGTCCCTTAGGTATTTGGAGCATAAGCCCCTTAGCAGATGCATGCAAATTAGCCCCCACCCCACAGTTTGTCTCTTCACCTTTGCTCACTGCAGATGTTCTCTAGTTGACACCATCACATATGTGTGTGAAATGTGTATGTATGTATATGCATATATAGTACATATTTACATCAAGGTTTCTAAACAGAAACAGGGTTCATTTTTTTATCCCCCCTCACATTTATCTTGTTTTCCTCACTCAGCATTACTAAGCATTAGTTATACTTTCAAAGAGTTTGTGTCTCCTTCATTCTCTTCATGGTTGCACTGTACTCCACTGTACAACTGTGTCCAGACCCGCGTCTCTCCTCCATGATTAGACCTCTAGGATACAGCTGACATTTGATGGTCACAGGTGACACTTCATGGCAGGTATATCTTTTAGTTTTGATTTAGAGACCTTTCAAACGTGCAAAGTGGTCGAGAGCTGCTAGCATCCCGTTAGAAATACTGTCTAGAGGTTGCAAATGTTGATGGCTTCTGATGCCGATTAAAGCCAGGATGAAAACAGGTAGAGATGCCCTTGGGACTTCTTCCCAAAGGTCACAGCCCGAAGCTGTGGTCACCTTCCTGTGGATGCTCCTTATGCTTCTGTAATATATGTTTATTAATGAAAAGCTGCAACAGTTATTGTGTGATTTTTTATGAACTTGAACAAATAATATGTGGTATGTTATAAAATGAAATTTACACCTAACATTGATTTTTTTATAAAGTTAAAATTAGAAATATTGCCCATTAGCAAGACGTTGCAAAAGCTACGAGTGTCTCATGCCTGTCCCCTGGCTCATCGTAAAGCCAAGCCTCATGCAACTGGATTCCACTTGAAGTCACAAACAGTAAACTGACCCATTGCCAGTTAAATAAAAAAATCATATGCAGACTTAATTGGTGTCCGTGTGTTTTCATTTTTGTGTATGTGTAGCTCTGTGCATTTTTCTCATTCTTTTCTATTCTTCCTCTCTCTCCTTAGTCTCTTTGTTAATCTCTCTCTCTTCTCATTCTTCTTTTTTCTCTCTTTTTTTTTGTTTTTTGTTTTTTGTTTTTCGAGACAGGGTTTCTCTGTGGCTTTGGAGCCTGTCCTGGAACTAGCTCTTATAGACCAGGCTGGTCTCGAACTCACAAAGATCCGCCTGCCTCTACCTCCCAAGTGCTGGGATTAAAGGCATGTGCCACCACTCTGCCCGGCCTTTTTTCTCTTTCAATGTTTCACTTTTGAGAACTGAACATGGGTCTTGTTCAACACTTGCTCCATCATTATATCATAAACACACACACACACACACCACACACACACACGCACACACACACGCACACACACACACGCACACACGCACACACACACGCACACACACACGCACCCCACTTTACCAGATACACCATACCCAACTGTTCAGCTTTATTTCATTTATTGACTCATGTGACCCCACCCCCCCACACACACATACACACACACACACACACACACACACCCCACACACACGCACGCACAGACACACACACGCACACACACACGCACCCCACTTTACCAGATACACCATACCCAACTGTTCAGCTTTATTTCATTTATTGACTCATGTGACCCCACCCCCCCACACACACATACACACACACACACACACACACGCACACACACACGCGCGCATACACACACACAATCAAGAGATAAATCTGTTTTCTTCTCACCATGGTGTGCCTTTCATTAATCCGACTATAGTCACAGCCCATCCCTATTCCTCAGAAACGTTAATTTATTCTTCACTCCACGACTCTGCAATGTTACGGGGACACAGAGGCTCTCACTGGCACCTCTCCAGTCTGGCCTGCCTGTGTCAATGGCTTCACCCTCTTCCGTTGTGTGCCTGTGCCAATTTGTTTAACCATCCGCTCACAAAAGCACGTGAATTTTTCCTTCTTTCCTTCCTTTCTTCCATCTTTCCTTTCTCCCTCCCTCCCGTCCTGGCTCCCTCCCTTCCTCCCTCCCTCCTTTCATCTCTCTCTCCCTTCTTTCCTTTCTGCTTCCTTCCTCCTGTATATGGCTGGGGTTTTGTGTGAATGTATGCTCCACTTCTCTGTGATAAACTCCCGTGAATATGTGTGCTGGGTTTTGTGTGCTTGTGCACATGTGCAAAGGAGGATTTACATTTGTAAGAAAGCCATCAAGCTGCCTTCAGGTAGCCATTTCATCTCCTATTCCACCCGTGACCTATGAGACAGGTGTTACCATTCTTAGCTCAAAGCCGTTTTACTAAGTGTGTAATGATGCTGATCATGGTCGTAAGGAACATTTTAGCAATGGTGAAAAATGCTGAATACTTTTCAAAGCTACCTTATTTTCCAAATGCATATCCTCTGTGTTAAAATGTTGGCTCATGTTTTTTAATCCATATTCTGATTGGGTTTTGTTTTTAATCTGTCTTTAAAAAACGTGTGTGTGTGTATAAATATGAGTTCATGTGTTGGTGTATAGGTATAGGTACCCCTGTGCAGGCGTAGAGGTCGCAGGACTACCTTGGGTATTGCTCCTCGCTCCCTGCCTTGTTTCTCACAGCATAAACCAGGCTAGCTGGCATGGGAGCTTCAGTTCCCCTGTCTCAGCCTCTCGTTGCACCTACAGCATGCTGGGGTCACAGACAAAAGCGACCACATCCAGTGTTTAAGTGGGCTTTGAGGATCCTAACTCCAGTCCTCATGCTTTTGTGGTGAGAGATTTACCAACGGAGATGTCTCCCCCGCCCGTTTTCAGTTCCAGGGAAGGAGCGTGGTGTTTATTCTCTTACAGAAATGTGTGAAGACCATCCGCCTTCCATGTTGCTATGACCACTTGGCAGGGTTAGAATTCTGAAGTTTTCTCAATCTGGCAAATAATAGTGTTTCATTTTGGCTTAAATGAAACCAAGCTTCAACTTCTTCAGTATTTATTTGCCTTTTAGGTTCTTTTTCTGTGTATTTCTTCCTCATGTTCTTTGCCCATTTTGCTGCTGGATGATTCGTCTTAAAAGCCTGGTAGATTGTTCAACGTATCAGTTAGTCTATTTTCTTTTTAGGTATTTTATTTTTGAGGGCTGTAACATAATTACACCATTTCCATCTTCCCTTCCCTCCCTCCAAACGCCCCCCATAGACCCCCCCACCTTGCTTTCTTTCAAATTCATAGCTTCCTTTTCAATCAATTGTTGTTACATACATGTATGTGTGTATGGATACATATCTCTCTAAATATATAAATGCAACTTGCTCAGTATGTATCATGTTATTATTGTATGTGTATGTTTTCAGGGATGACTGTTTGGTCTTGGATAACCAATTGCTCTGCTTGTCCCTGGGGAATTTTATTTCTCCTGCTTTCAAAATTCTTTAGTGACATGCAGTTCTTGGTGTAGGACTGAGACCTCATGAGCATTCCCCCGTTCATTTACCATGCCAGCTGGTGTCATCTGTATTCAGTTAATGTTTAGGCAGCCATGTTGGTTAGATTGTATGCATGTAGCTTCTGCCATTCCTAGAAGAGATCACCTCACAGCAAACTCCCCGTTTCTCTGGCTCTTACAGTCTTCCCTTCCGTCTTCAGCAGCAATCCCTGAGCCTTGGGTGCAGCGGTTGTGATGTAGATGCATCCACTGGGACCGGGTTCTACAACTATGCATTTCGATAGGTTGTCGTTTTCTGTAATGGTCTCTGTCTGCTGCAAAGAGAAGTTTCCTTGGTGAGGGTGAGGATTACCCTTGTCTGTGGGTATAAAGACAAAGAAATAGCATGCAGTTAGAGAGGATCTGATTTAGTAGAATGGCAGGGATAGGCTCTCCTCCAAGATCCACGACTTTACCAGCCCTGGGTGGTTGACGACCATTCCAGGACCAGGCACGATTCCCGTAGTGTTGAGTTGGTCTTAGGTACAGTGAGAGTTACCACCAAAGTTTGCATGACCCTACTCGCCATGCTGGTTCTCATTGTGGTTCATGGGTTGTCACTGTTGGTTGCTTCTCTCTTTGGGAAGCCTGGGACCTTCTAGATAGTCATCCTTTACATGTATAAAGTTTCTGCCTAAAATGGTATTGTCCTTAATAGTGTGTGTGAGTCTTTTGAGTCAGTTTTTTCCTGGAATATTTTTTCCATTTGTTTTGTAAGTCTTCTGTCTCTCAGTTTTCATATTTTTGATTCTTGTTTTTTTTTAAAAATATTTATTTATTATGTATACAATATTCCGTCTGTGTGTATGTCTGCAGGCCAGAAGAGGGCACCAGACCTCATTACAGATGATTGTGAGCCACCATGTGGTTGCCGGGAATTGAACTCAGGACCTTTGAAAGAGCAGGCAATGCTCTTAACCACTGAGCCATCTCTCCAGCCCCTTGATTCTTGTTTTTAACCTTCTGCCTCAGAAGCAACTAAGTCTTACACAATATGTAGTCTGCATATCAGTCCAATGCTTTGCCAGCAAGGTATTAGCTACACATATTGTTATCCTAAGAAATTTTCCCAACTTCCCATGAGAAAAGGATCACCATTATGCTATGATAGAGTCAGGCCCAGAGTGGTGAGGTGCCTTGCATTTAAAATGTAAGTGGTAGAATTGGCTCCGTGCTCCTGACTCCTCTGGGATAATATCTACCCCCTTGTGAAGGGTATCATCTTTTATGCCTTTGTTCTTTCAGACTTCCTTGCGGGGGGGGGGGATCTGACTTTGTGATTTCTGTTTGTGGCTTTCTTTTTCTCCTTCTCCCTCTTTTCCTCCCACACTTTGACCAGTTCCATTTCTGTTGGTTTAAAGGCACACTCTTATGTTTTCTGTCCTTTAGATTACATCTGTATATTTCTACCATGCATGCTTGTCTTGAAATCGATCATTATATGGGACTGCGAGATGGCTCAGAGGGTAGAGGTGCTAAAACCTGATGACCTGAGTTCAAGTCTGAGAACCCTTCAAAGGCGGAGGGAAAGAACCGATTCCGTAAAGCTGTCCTTGGACCTCCATGTGTGGCATGCCATGACACCTCAGTGCGCCCCTCAGTAATAATAAATAAATAAAATTTAAAACACTAACATTTTAACATCTTTCAGGAGAAAACAAGGACCTTAGACTATCTCAGTTCTGTAACCTTCCTATCTATAATTTCCTTTGTCCTTAACTGCCTCGTTGACGGTGTTTCCCTTGTAGCTAATGCCTCACTTGGCGTTAATGTGTGTCTTCCCAGCTCATCCACTCAGCTTATTCCTCTGCGGCCCATGGCTTCCTTAGCAGCTGCTCCCGTCCCGAGGAAGTACATCACAGTGGAGTCTGAGGATGATAAACTCTTTATCTTTACATCTGTATCATTCCTTCACTGAGTATTTGCTTAACCTGTCCATTGAGTTATTTACGTTTTCTTTTAAAAATGTCTAAGCCTTTCGTTCTTAGAGTTCAATTTTGCCTTCAAGTCTTCCTGTTTTTCAAAAACAATGTCTTGCTGGTTGTGGTGGCGCACACCTTTAATCCCAGCACTCGGGAGGCAGAGGCAGGCGGATCTCTGTGAGTTCAAGGCTGGTGAGACTCTGTCTCGAAACCAAAAGCATAACAATGTTATGTTTACTGACAGTGACTTCTTGTCGCTGCGTTAGAAACACCCCACTCCTGTTCTCACGTTGTTTACCATCCTCCCCCTTGAGCTTGTCCACAATGATGACTTTTGGGTGGCAGTCCCTTGTGACAGCAGAAGCAGTGGCTCTGAGTTTATTACAGGAAGATTCTTCATCTGGTTCTGACCGGCTCTTCTCAGAAGGCTTCTGTCTGAGTCCTGGGAGCGGTATTGGTTTTGGCTCCCCACCTGCATAGGGCACAGCCTGGGGCCCCAACCTGTCACCGAGTCACACTCAGGTGACCTGCTTTCTTTTCACCTCTCGGAAGCATGGGGTAGAGACTCGCCTAAGTCTCTCTGTGCCGGCAGCCCCACAGGAGCAGATGTCTTCCCCAGGGCAGGCCTGGTTCTGCATAAGGCCTGGGGGCCTGAGCTTTCCTCTTCAGACAGCATTACCCTGGTTACGGTTACACGTCTGCTTCCCACGTTAGATTAGTGTGTTTATTAAATGTTTCCATTGTTACCCAGCATTTCCGCGTGTCTGTAAAAATGAATGCCCAGATTCACTCTTAACAATCTGCCCACCGGTTCTCTGAACACTGACTCTGGTCAGTGTGAGAGGCAGCTAGTGTGGGAGTTAGGATACAGAGGGCGTGAGCAGTTACAACTGGATAGAAACTGCTCAGCAGCAGGGTCAGACCAGCTTATCCTTGGTGTAGGAGGGTCCTTCTGTATTTGGGTTGCTTTCATTGGTTGAATAAAGAAACTGCCCCAGCCTTCTGATAGGGCAGCCCTTAGGTGGGCGGAGTAGACAGAATGGAAGGCTGTGAGAGAGAAGGCCCTGGGGCAGATGCCATGTTTCTCCAGCCCAAAATGGACTTTGGTTAAAATCTTTCCAGTAAGCCATGACCACGTGGTGATACACAGATTACTAGATATGGGTTAAACTAATATGTATAAGAGGTTAAAACTAATGGGCCAGGCAATAATTTAATTGATACAATTTCCATGTGGTTATTTCAAACGTAAGCTAGCCCAGCAGCCGGGAGCCTGGCACTGGGAACATGGACCGTTCCTCAGTGGGGACACAGCCACTCCTCATTACTACGTATCCTGCCCGTTGGTGACCAAGGCTGGAGTTGCTTTCCTCACCATTGCCACTGTACAGTGCTATCAGATGCTTTACTTGAGTTTAACGTTTTCAGTTGGTTTTTAATGAAAGGCATTTGTGAAGTCCACCAGAGTGAGTTTGAGAAATAAAAAAAAAAAAGATGCTTTGTGTATGCAAATGAAGGGACTGCTGGCTGCTCATCAGTAGGAGTCTCCTGTGTGTCAGGAGCCAGTTGGTGTTGTGAGGGTGCCACTTGTTGGTTTCCTGGCTGCCCAGACTTCTGAAATAATCACACAGAAACCATATTATTTTAATCACTGCTTGGCCCATTAGCTCTAGCTTCTTATTAGCTAACTCTTACATCTTAGTTTAACCCATCTCCATTAATCTGTACATCACCACCAGGTTGTGGCCTACCAGCAAAGTTTCAGCTCATCTGTCTCCGGCAGCAGCTTCATGGCTTCTCCTTGACTCTGCCACCTTTCTCCCAGCATTCAGTTTAGTTTCCCCCCACCCCGCCTACCTCTGTTCTGCCTTGCTCTGCTATAGGCTCAGAACAGTTCTTTATTAACCAATGGCATTCACAGCATACAGAGGGAAATCCCACATCAAGTTGGTTGTCTAACAGTTTTCTCCAAGATTAAAGGTTTTCATCCCGCAGGAAGCTCCTTAAGTTGGAAGACAAACAACTCAAAAATAGCTTCAGGAAGTCCCTGAAACTGACCAGATTCACTAGGTCTCTCTTTGCCAGAGTAAGCAATAAGAGTCTAGAGCCTGCCTCAGGTGGAAGGAAGCTGAGCTGCAAAGAGGACTCAAGCCACCCCGGCTGTTGGGAGAGGTCTAGACTAGAGTAACTTGGAAAGCACACAACTGCTGAGCTGCCTGCAGGCTGTGCTGTGAGCTGTCACCCATGCTGGGATGTGCTTTGGCTGTGCAGTTCTTTGAGTCATTTCTGCTCCTGTAAGCATCCCCAATAAAACGCATTGGACTTTGGTGGTCCCTGTGCTTTGGTCTGTCATAAGATCCCTATCTGGGTGAGTGAGTGTGTGTGTGTGTGTGTGTGTGTGTGTGTGTGTGTGTGTGGTGTCTCTGCAGGAAAGTCTGGTTGCACAGCACAGTTCCACCACAGCTAGCTTCCCAGATGCACAGAGAATTGGGATGGATACGGTTTTGTCCCTGAACACACGAGTCAGGCTTGTTTTCGCTGTTGCTCCTTCTGACGGGAAGCAGGAGTCTATAGGTTCAGAAGGAAGCCAGCCAGGGTCTGTCTTCTCTGGTCCCAGCCTATGTCACAGCAGATGGAGGCTGCCAGGATTCGTATCAGTCAAAATGTAGACTCTTTTCTTGAAACAGGCTATGTTGCTTCACAGTCTCTGAGGGAATGGATGATCCCTGCTCCGGCTGATTTGGGGGCGTTGACATCCTCTGGCTGTGGAGATTGAGGATGGGTGCTAACGCCCCCACGTCCTCTCTGGAGGAAGCTTGGGAGAGAGAGCATCATCCTGGTGAATGGAACTCCAAGCATTTGGGTTTGGAGCTCAGTGTGTTGTGTGTGTGCATATGTGCACGTGCGTATACATGTGTGTAGAGGCCAGAGATCGATGGCACGCCTCTTCCTTGATCATTTTTCATCCTCTTTCGTCTCATTCACTGAGGCTGGAGCTCACTGATTTGTCAGGCTGGTTGGCCTGTCAGCCCCAACGCCCCCAGGCTCTGCCTCCCCGGTGCTGGGATTGCGAGCTGTTGGGTCCTCGGCTAATGTTTGCCCTGCAACACGTAGCCACTAAGCTGCCTTCTGCATCCCATGAGTTCACTTTGCTTGCTGCAATGATTTTCTTTCTGAGCAGGGTGAGCAGAGATTTATTAAGGAAAAGTGAGGAAGAACTCTGGATTGACTGGGAGGAGCTCCAACGACCCTGGAGAATCTTTGGAGCTCCCTTGGAATGAATCCTCATTTTTGCAAGTGGACGGTGGGACTGTGCCTGGGAGACATAGCATGTTCTGTTGTCATTTGGGAGCTTAAGCATGGCTATCTCATGGTGTGCTGGAGGTGAGTTTGGGAAGTGGCTGTACCAGCAGCCTTCTTGCTTCCTGATCCCGAAGGTGGCTTGTGCTGTGGGCCCCTCTGTCCATGGGGTCACAGGGTCCATTAGCCTTGGGGGACAAGTCTCTACCCTTCTCTGATGATTGTTTCCTGGACATGCTTATTGTGTTCGGGTGAAGGGAGACACAAAGGGCCATGATACCAGGGCCAAATCTGCGCTTGAATTTGGTGGAAGAACCCTATGTGTTCAGCTGTCACCAGACTCAGGGATTTCCTGTAGCGTCCTCTTCCCCACTTCTTCCTTCTGTTCCTGGTGGAGACAGGGTGATGTAGTGGAAAGAGAAAGAGCTCTGGAGTCAGACTGACCCAGGTCCTCCCGCCAACCTCCGCTGCAGCTGGCCGGTTGTTTAGTTCTGTTAATCCTCCCCCATCCTCCTGCAACCAGGATGTCCCTGGCCCTAAAAGATGTTTGTGTAGATTCGCTGTGCTTCAAAGACAAGTCTGATCTAATCGCGCACTTACCAATCTCGTAACGTCTTCTTGTTGCATCCTTGGGCAGATTTAAGTTTTACACGGTCACCTTCCGCTCATCTGCCTCCTGCCCTACTCCAGGGTTGGCTGGCACCGCACTGTCCTAAGGCTGCTGCCTGGTCTTGGGAACATGACCTCCCCAGTCTGACTTCACCTCTCCACAGGGTCTCTCTTGTCAGCCTTTACCTCTCTGTGCAGAAGTCATAATTCTCACACTTCCCCCAGAGGTTCTGTTGCTCCCTGTCCGCCCCAGGCTGGCGGCATGCTCCTCACACCCTAAGTGTGAGCGACACCAGGATGTGTTGTTTTCTGTCCACCTTCCCCAGCAGATGAGAGGCAGAGCCCTGTTTCTCTGTATGCATCCTTACCACCAGGCACAGTCCTGGACCGGGGAGATGGCTCTGGCAGAAGCATGACAACCTAAAGCCAATCTTGGAAACTCATTCCCAAGAGCCTATAGAGTATTGCATGCTTATAATCCCATCCTGAGGAGCAGGACTGGGCAGGTAGATCCCTGGGGCTCGCTGGCTAGCCAGGTGAATCAGTGAGCTCCAGACCGGTGAAAGACCCTGTCTCAAACAAAAACAAACACTAAAAACTCCAAATAGATGGCCCTTTAAGAATGATATCTCAGTAACACACACACACACACACACACACACACACAGAGAGAGAGAGAGAGAGAGAGATACTACCATGTTAAAACATGGTTAAGTGCCTGACAGTAGGTCCCCAGCCAGTGCTGCTTTGTTCTCACTCAGATCTGTTTCCCCTTGTGACAGCGGTGTCTTCACTGTGGGCAGTGGAAAATGATCCGTGGCTGATTTCACCGAGGAGACGGGGTTCTCTGACTAATGTACCTCTACTCTAAGCCATCCTAAAATTTAAAGATACGCCTGCAGTTTTCAAAACGGCGTTCCAAGAGTGCAGCCGAAGAACTCAGGGAACTGGGCAGAAACCAAGGTGGTTGCCCAGCTGCGCCTGCGCATGAGGACGCTTGGCTTGCGAAGGCATCTCACGGTGGTGCTCATCTCTGCAGTGTCTATGAGTTAATTCTCTAATTGCTTCCTCTGCCTTTATTTCTGTCATTAAAGAGAAAGTGCATCATGGAAAACCCTAAAAATAGTGCCTGCCGGGTTTATGGAGAAGGGCGTTTGCAACAGGAGCAAAGTTGCTGTTTAACTCAGGATGCCTGAGGTCCCGGATCAGGCTTTCTTCTGGGATGGATTCTCAGAGCTCCGCCCAACCTTGTTAATGCCCGGCACTCTCTGTTTCTTTGAACACATGGATGAGTTCGTTCTCACGTTGGAGTTATAAGCACCAGGACATTTGTAAGCTGAGGAGCCTCTTGAAGCTGCTGTGGGGGAGTGACCAACGGTGGCAGTATCTGGAGTAAGGAAGGGAGAGCCAAGGCCTCCTTTCCACTCACAGAGGAGGGTGTGTGAGGTGGTGTGACGGAAGCAGAGAGTTGCTCTCTTTGTCTGTGTCTGATAAATGAAGCTAGTTTGTTAGAGAGGGGAGGGCTCTGGGGTCATTCCTAGAAGGGCAGTTCTCCCTATGACTCTGGCACCTTGCATGAGCCACATGGTCCTCCTGACTTTTGGGGTCCATTCAGATCAGGAGGATCATGATCCTAAGCCCGTGTCTTCTCTTCCTTGAGGCTCTGAAGGCATTTCATGGCAGACCTGTCCACATGCCAGTCGTGCTGTGTATGGCCATGGAGTTCCCTCCTCAGCCCCAGACTTGGACTTTCCAGACCTCCCTCCACTCTACTTCCTGTCAGCCTCGCGGATCTTCAGTTAGCATTCTGAAATGAAGCTTGTCACCTGTGTGCCAGAGCCTCATCAAGCTCCATGTGCCCCCTAACCCAGCTTTGTCTCAGGATTGTACTCCCTGGTGCCTGGAAAAAACCAGAAAAATCCGCCCTCATGTCTCAGCCAGTCCTGGTTCTTTCCACAGTGAGCTTTTATGCTCCCTGCCTTTGACTTTACATACATGGAGTCAAAATGCCCTGTGTGCGTATCTGCCTGGGGCTCATCTTCTAGGGGAGCACTTGACCTAACAGGCAGGCCCTTCCCATGCCAAGTTAGTTTGCGGTCTCTGCTCTCAATGCACATTTTGCCTCCTGTTGCCTTGTATCGTAGCTCTCCATTTATACGTCTCTCTGTTGTTCTAAACCATCGGTTCCCTGGGGGCAGCTTCTCATGGTCAGCTGCCCTTCAGACATTTAGTCAGTGGTTGTTTTTATTAGACTAGAAGGTCCATAGATTCTGTAGGAGTCATCCCCCCCCCGTAGATAAATTGACGTTATCAGTCCTATTTCACTTCTGCAGCGATTGGCCTTATTCTTGAAGAAGCAGAGGGCTTTCTGAATCCCTGCAGGTTCATTTGGAAGGATATATTTCTAGAAGATTCCTCACAACATGAATTGATGGTCAAGACTTCCCCAATTCCTCTTCAGAATCTCCTGAACAATGTTTTCCCTTGGCAGCCAAGAGCCCCAGCTTTGGAGCACGGCCTCGGCATTCATGAGACTACAGAAGCACCCGCGCCTGCATCTCTGTTCTCATCTGATCGGTGTGGCACTGCTCTCATATAGACAGCGTTAGATTAAGATGGGGAAACCAAGGCCTAGACAGCTGCTTTGCCTGAGGTTGGTCACCTGTGAAAGGCAGGGCAGGTTCCTGGCTGAGGCTCAAGAATGGGCCTGAAGAGGCTGTGTTGTGACCAACTTACGTTTGCAGTTTCTTCTCAAATGGTGTACCCATAATTCCCCTCATTTTCTTCCCCCTTCTCTTGTCCTTCAACATCGACGCTTTATATATGTGGTCCTATCACATTCTTGCCTTCAGTGCCCACTTTTGATTCAAATATGTATGTATTATTCATTATGACGGGGACTCCAGAATAGCAGGGTTTCCTTCTGGACCCTGGATTAGGCACAAACCACACCCAAACACCTGTGTTCACAGACACATCCTGTGTTAAGCAGGGAAGAAAAGTTAAAGTGGCTGCTTTCTGTAGACAACAGCATCAAATGGGCTTGCAGGTGTCATTCTCAAGAAGAGGAAAAGGGGAGGTCTGTGCTGGAACGGGATAGCATGTGGTGGAAAGGAGACAGGGGATGAGGGGGAAGGGGAAGGGGAGGAGGGAAAGGAGGCAGGGGATGAGGACAAAAGATTGACTCTTGGTAAAGAGGAGACAGCCATGGCACATGGGAAAATGGTGGTTTATAAAGGTAAAGGGGAAACTCCATGTTAGGATGAGGTATTTAATTCTAATTGTGCATGCAATTAGATGAACCAAGGGGGACTTCTGACTGCTGGACCTTCTCAGGAGGAAGGAGAGGCCAAATAAGGGACTAGACCTCAGAGGCTAGCTGTAGGAGTGTAATGTAATGGTTTTTAGCAAGGCAGAGGGAATGGGAGGAGAAGGGCAAGGCCTTCCAGAGCTCCAGGGGCAGTGTCATTTCTCATTCCATATCGACATTTGGTCAAAATGCCTGCATTGTTGAGCCGAAGTTAGGATGTTCCTGTGGTCCTGCTCCTCAGTTTAGACCTGTGCTGCCCAGGATGCTGACCGCTGACCATGTGTGGTCACTGAGCAGAGGAGATTTGCTGTCCCTGAACTTAAAGGCGTCATAGATGAGAAATAAACATGAATTTAGCATGAAGAAATGTAACATAAATCTCACTTAGTCATATGTTGATTTAGTGTTGAGAAAATATCTTGGATAAACAAGTCATTAGAATGAATGTTACTGTAATTTTATCTGTTTTTCTCATGTAAACTGCATGAGCATCACGTGTGTAGTTTGTACAACTGTCCACTGCTTCCTGCTGGCAGTTGATTGGATCTTGAGTCTTGCCCTTTGACCTGGGTTTCTGTCTTAGCTTCTCCACTTAACTTCATATTTATCCTCCATCAAATTCTTTTGTCTATAAAATGGAAACATATACCTACTTATAAACCCAATAAGGACTGAATTGTATAAAAGCACACAACCCAGACTCTGGCTGGGGGCAGAAGTGTTGAGAATGTTATGCGGGAGTTCACGTTGACGGGGTCTGTGCCGGCTGCATGACTTACAAATTTCTGATATGGGACAAATTCTTCTTATTCTATGTCTTAGTTTCTTCTTGATCGTAGAGGGCACCTCATGGGGTTACAGGAGCTAAAAGATGTATAAATCATTATTATATAAAGATGTGTTAATCATTTCTAACAGGGCTTAGAGCACACACACAGTAAGTGGCAGCCATAACATGACACTCCACTCCCAGGCTCATGCACCCGTCACAACCTCCCGGCGACTAAGTGGTCCACCCTGCCTGGTTTTATTTCTCCATGGGAGAACCCATGATGGCCTTAACATGCATCAATCTCTTGTCTGTGTCACGGTTATCATACTACTCTAAGAGCATCCATAGTCAAGAACTGTGCAGGAAATTGCAGTTGGGATCTCGACACAGGCATACCCCCCCTCCCCGTGTTTACTAGGGAGAGTTTACAGTAGTCGAGACATGGGAGCAACCTTGTGCATCATTGTCCGAGTGGACAAAGGAAACGTTTGACCATACACTTATACCTACAGTAGAAAGGTACTAAAACACACTTAAATCCTGCCTTTTGCAATAACACAGGTGAACCTTAAAGGCTGTTACGTTTAGTAAAATAAGCCACACAGAGAAAGAAAACTGCACTCAGCTTCTCTACTCAGCCAGCAGGAGAGTTTCCTGCAGGCAGGCTGTCCCAATACCGCCCCCATCCACCGGACCCCGAAAGCTACAAGCCCATCCCACCCCCAAACTCTCCTATCCTCCTGCAACCTTGGTGGAACTCTGAAACGCAGCTTGCTACAATACAGAGAGGACCAAGAGGTGAGTGACCAGCCGCCTGGTGGGACACCCCACTCTCTAGGCCCTCCATAGTGAGGCAGAACCCTGGGCCTTTCTCCCACTTGCCTCATCTTATCTAGCCAGCCAGCAGGAGAGTTTCCTGCTGAGAGGACCAAGAGAGGAACTCTAAAGCACAAGCTGTGGTGGCACACAGTGGACCAAGAGCACGAACCAGGAGAGCAGGCTAAGGGGAACCTCAGCGGCTCCCTGAGACACGGGAACTGACAGTACAGAGCAGACCAGAAACCATTCCCAAAAACTCAGACAGCCACTGCAAGGATCAGACCAAGGCACAAAGACACTGCCGGCATCAGTTGAAGGTAGAGATGGGTAGGCGCCAATGCAAGAATTCATCCCAACAACCTAAAAAGCAACATGGGTCACACCAGAACCCAGTGGTCACACAACAGGAAGACTTGATCATCCTAACCCAGAAGAAGCAGAAGAAAATGATTTTAAACATAACTTTATGAAGATGATGGAGACCTTTAAAGAAGAAATAAAAAAACCCTTAAAGAAATGGAGGAAAAGACAAAAAATAGAAGAAATTAATAAATCCCTCAAAGAAATCTAAGAAAACCAAGAGAAAGAAAAATGTTATATGATTGGACTTGTATGAGAAACTTAGAATGGCTAAACTCGAAGGCTCCGTGACTAGAAGGGTGGCTGCCAGAGGCTTCAAGCTGGAAGTATCAGCTAAGACAGACAGGGAGTCCAGGGATCTGCCGCAATGGTGTCCATAGCTGACTATACTAAATTATACACTTAGCGTTTCCAGAGAGGGTGGAGCCTGGGATGGCGTTGGAAGAATGAGCTGGAGCATGGTGAATGGATCCCAAGTGACAGAGGCAGAAGCACTTCCCGACAGATTGGCTCTCACAAAGGGACTTCTGAGTTGCACATCTCTGTTGTACGAGAGCTGGAGAGAAAGCCAAGTGTACAACATTCAAGAAGGAAGAAGTGTGGGCAGCAGAGATGGCTCAGTGGGTGAAGTGCTTGCTGTGTAAGAGCAAGGGTCAGAGTTTGGGACCCCGAGGCGGTGTAAACACTGGGCAGGTATGGTGGTTGCCTGTCATCCCAACCCTGAGAAGGCAGATAGGGCATCCCTGGGGCACACTGGCAGGCTACAACGTGTCAGCTGGTGAGCTCTGGGTTAAGCTGAAAGATCCTGCCTCAAAAGTAGAGATCAATTGAGAAGAACATTCAACAGAAACTCTGGGACTCCAAGTGTATCTTCATCTGTGTACACCCGTCTTGCACACTTACCTGAACACACACATTTGAACACATACACTACACACACATTTAAACAATAGAGAAGAGAAAAATATCTCTAAAATGTCTCTGAGAGAGACAGACACAAACACACAGACAGAGAAAGAAGAGAGATAACATGTTGATGGGAGACCCGTACCTTTAGCAACGTGGACATTGCTGGTGACCTTGGAGTCTCTAGAGACCAGAAGGCAGCAGTTCAATAAGATGTGAGGAAGATATTTCAGGGCAAAAACTGAAGGCACTGGCTTCTCTTTTTAAAAGTCTGGCTACAAGGGAAACAGCAGGAGAAGGAGTTCTGTGTCTAACAATGGGATGAAAAAAACCTGTATCCATGGAGAGAAACTTGCGTCCACAGAGAGGAACCTGTCCATGGAGAGGGACCTGTGTCCACGGAGAGGAAACTGTCCATGGAGAGGGACCTGTGTCCATGGAGAGGAAACTGTCCATGGAGAGGGACCTGTGTCCATGGAGAGGAAACTATCCATGGAGAGGAACCTGTGTCCACGGAGAGGGACCTATGTCCATGGAGAGGGACCTGTGTCCACGGAGAGGGACCTATGTCCATGGAGAGGGACCTGTGTCCACGGAGAGGAACCTGTGTCCACGGAGAGGAAACTGTCCATGGAGAGGGACCTTTGTCCACGGAGAGGGACCTGTGTCCACGGAGAGGGACCTGTGTCCACGGAGAGGGACCTGTGTCCACTGAGGTCAAGAATAGAGGGCTGTCATAGGAAAGCATAGGGGTCAAACACTGGAGCAGGTGGGAGAAGATGAGGCTCAAAGCAGGCAGAGGAGTCGGCCTCAGATGGCGAGGACGCACCCTCCAATGAAGCAGGAGGAGGTGGCAGGGTGAGGGTGGAGGCCATTTCAAAGACCCGTGACTGCTGGAAGACGAGGTTCTATTGTAGTTCGGCTTTTAGTCATAACTGTGAACCTAGAGTGAGGGGTAGCTGAACGGCTAAAGTGAGACATCACAGTGCTCATCCGTCTAGGCAATGATGTCATTCCCTGTGACTGGGCTGATGCCCCTTAAATGGGACGGACTCAGGCCAACCTAGCTAGTGGTGACTATCTCCAGATGTTAATCCCTTGGGAAGAAACTTTCAGATGAAGAATATCTAGGTCAGGTTGGCCTGTGGGAATGTCTGTGGGAGATTGTTTCGGTTGTCAGTTGATGCTGGAGGTCCCATGTCACGGTGGATTGCTAGGTCGAGGGCTCTGCATTATATAAAGCATGAAGCTAGACCAGAGCCAGCAGCATGGAGGGATTCATTTCTTCCTGCTCTTGACTGGGGAGGAGGTATGGCCAGCTGCTTTGAGTGCCTGCTACCTCGAGTTCCTGCATTCCCTACCGTGATGGGCCATAACCTGGGGTTGTAGGCCCCATGAACCCTCTTATCCTGTATGTTGCATTTGGTCAGGATTTTTGTTTTAACTTACAGCAAAATTTAAAAAATTTGTAGCCAGAACAAAGACCTTAATGGGGAAGAAGGTTGACTCTGGGAGATGGTGTCACCAACTGGGAGCCGGAGTTTCTCAGATGACAGGATGACACATTGTACTATCTCCATGGATAAGTCAAGTCAGCCAGAGTTGGGATCTAATACAAGAAGAATACTGAGTCAGGAAACTGATGTAGGGTTAAGTTCCTCTCTTAGGGTGCAGTAAGGCTGTGGGTGACCCACGTGCCCTGTGGTCTGTTTCCCAGCCTGTAAGTGAAATCCTTTTTGTTTCCTGGGTTTAGGGAGACAGGACAATGTGTGTCACTGTGCTCTGAGAGCAGTGGTGACACCTGGGTACTTGGAGCTGGTGTATCTCCCTGGGGCTTCAGGGGACATAGCAATGAGTGTCACTGCCTGCCACCCACTCCCACCCCTCTGATGACTCAGCCCTGTTGTGGCTTAGGGTGAATCATTTTCCCTCCATTACATGGAGCCTCTGTCTCCCCATCCGTCGCAGCCTCCAGGCTGATGGCAAGGATTTAAATTTTCAACAGAGGACTTTGGAAAGGAGAGTGTCAGAGAAATCTGGCCAATCTGGCTTTCTGAACACTATTTTCTTGTAGAAACAGTGTTGATGGGGCGCAATCCCAGCTCTGTCGGTAGAGGCCTGTGGGGAGCACCGGGGGCAGAGACCTGCCTTGCTTAGATGTCTTTGCAGAGAGGATGAGGGGGAGCATGAACAGGTGACTCCATACTAGGAGAAATGCCTTCTGCCTTGGCTGAGGGATAGATTAGACTCAGCCCACCTTTAGGAAGTATACTGGGGTAGTTTTATGTCAACTTAACACAATCTAGAGTCATCTGAGAAGAGGGAGCCTCTCAATTGAGAAATGGCCTCCAAATATCTGACTATAAGTAGGCAGGTAGCACATTTTTTAAAATTAGTGATTTTTATGGTCCAGCCCATTGTGGGTGGTGCATCCGTGGGCTGGTGGTCCTGGGCTCTATAAGAAAGTAGGCTGAGCAAGCCATGAGGACCAAGCTAGTAAGCACCATCCTCCATGGCCTCTGCATCAGCTCCTGCCTCCAGGTTCCTGCCCTGCTTGAGTTCCTGTCCTGACTTCTTCAGTGATGAACAGTGATGATGAAGTGTGAGCCAAATGAACCGTTTCCTCCCCAGGTTGCTTTGGTCATGGTCCTTCATAGCACCCTTACTGGGGTAAGAAGGACGTCAGTGCAGAAGGGCCACTAGCTCTCTGCCTCCCCAAACTTGGGCTGAACAGGACCAAAGCAGGAAACTAGAAACACCTGTCCATGCTCCTGAGGGTAGAAAGGAAGTGGGTGAGATGGCCGTGTTATGGTCCCAGGACATGCAGAGCAGCTCATTCTCCACGAGCATCCTGTTTTCCACGCTGGGTAAAGCTCAGCTTCTCTGCCAAACTTGTGGGGAGCACTAAACACGGAACCAGGAGATGCACTTACATCTGTACCAGGCTGGCTTTTGACTCTGAGTCCAGAGGCTCTGACCCTTTGGAGGACATCAGTCCCTTTATCTGGGTCTTTGTGTCCCTCTCTGTGTCATCTGTCTGCCCATCTCTGTCTCTGTCTGTCTGTCTGTCCGTCCGTCTGTCTCTGTCCCTCTCTGTCTCTCTCCATCTCTCCCCCCACATTGTGTGTGTGTGTGTGTGTGTGTGAAGGCCACAGGTCCACCTCAGTTGTCATTCCTAAAGCACCGCCCACTTTTTCCTCATAGACTCTCTCATTGGCTTGGCGAGGCTGGCTGGCCAACAAGCCCCAGAGATCTCCCTGTCTCCTCTTCTCCAGCACTGGGGTTACACGCATGGTCCACCAGGCCTGACTTTCCCGCGAGGGTTCTGAACTCTGGTCCTCATGCTTGGGTAGGACACACATTATAGATTTACTTATTTCCCTGGCTCTCATAAGCCCTGTTCTAGATCACGATAAACTGAAGAACCCGGATGAGAGGGGGCATCGGAAGGGGCAAAGCTTTACCACACTTCCTGCCGGGACTCCACTGTCATGTTCACTTCCTGAGGAGGAAGGTGGTCAGTCTCATGGGGATCCTTTCTGATCAATATCAATGATCAGTCAATTGTCACTGTGTTTACCATAAACGGTGACGGTAAGCGAGAGAGTTTACTGGGCTCAAACTGGCCTCTCGGTCAGGAAATTTTCCTAAGGGTATCGATTTTCTGTAAGTAAGTGCTGGCTCTTCAGAATTCCATGTTCTTTCTGTCTTTCACAGTATCACGGTGACACCAGGAGTTCACACCTGGAGTTCACATGTGCAGGAGCATAAGTCAGATTCTCAGATCCGCCATAGCTCTGTCAGCCGACTTGTACAGAGAATGTTTCACTTTTGCCTGGGCGATGGCTCGGCAGCTAGGTGCTTGCCTTTCGGTCCCCAGGAACCCACGCAAATGCTGGGTGCGTGGTAATCCGTCCGTGTTCCCGGAACCACACAAATGCTGGGTGCGTGGTAGTCCGTCCGTGTTCCCGGAACCACACAAATGCTGGGTGCGTGGTAGCCCGCCCGTGTTCCAGGCTGGGCTGTCGCTGTGATCTCTGGGTTTGACCCAGAGACCCTGCCTCCGTTAATAAGGTGGACGGTGAGCGAGGCTGATTCCTGATCTCAGCAGTGGTCTCCACATCCACATTCACGTACCCATCACACGTGTGCATCCACACACACGCAAACACACACACACGTGCGTGAAAATCATAGACCTGTGGAACAGGGACAGAAGACAAAAGTCTTAGAATTCAGTCTTCTTCTAGAATGCTGGTGCCTGTGGCTAAAGCGTCAGAGGCGGATCCTCAGAGACGGGGAGAGGGAAATGAAAACGTTTCTGCTTTTCTCGGTCAGCCGTCCAGGTCCCGCTTATCTTGGGGCCTCCACCAGTTCCTCCTGAGTACTCATGCGGGGATAACTGCAGGAGGAGCATGTGGTAGCACTGTGGAGAGATGGGAAGGCACCGTTGACCCAGGCCTCCCTCCCTCAGGCAGGGCCTCGTAGTGCTCAAGATTTTAGAGATAATTGTGGATTTTGTCAAACTGCCACAGGCACGGACACTTGTCTCAGACAGGGCATCTCCTCCCGAGTGTTTGTTACCCAGAGCTAAGGATCTGTAGGTGGCTGCTTGCTGCTGGACTCTCCAGAGGTCTAGCTGAGTAGTGTCCCACGCAGCCTGTGTCTTGACAAACACAGCAAACCCTACCCCTCATCTCTCTTCCACCTGCCTTTCCCTAAGCTGGATTCACGGGGCCCTTTCTCCATAGTGTCTATAATTCACCTAACTCTGCTTGGTATTTAGAGATTAAAATTATTGGCAGTCACTAAATATTCACAGAGAGTTCTAAACCATAGAACTAAATGAGCCCAGGCCCACGCTCTTCTCCTCTCACCCCTTCTCCAGCCCTGCCCCGTGTACTGTGCTACTTCTGTAGTTTTGTTATTGCAAGTCTGTTGTGTAAGCGGGATCATACTCTGTAGCGTGTAAGC
>JAQHUG010000006.1:17001255-17012483 GCA_028555095.1 Dicrostonyx torquatus
TGTGTGTGATGTATGTGTGTGTGCATGTGTGTCCTTGTGCATGCTTGTAGAGGCCAGAGGCTATGGGATGCCTTTCCCTTTCGATTCCCACCCTATTCCCTTGAGGCAGGTGTCATGTATTTGTATTTTAATGGAATCCATTTAGCAGAGGAAGAAGAGAAGACAGAGCAAGGCTTGTCAGTAATGGATTTAATTTGATGAACACTGACACATCTCACACAGTAGTGACCCAGAGGCGAGGGCTGTTTCTTGCGCAGTATGGAGACCTGGTAGATTGCAAGTGGCCCCTTAGTGGCTGCCGTCACGGGGTAAGATGTTCATGGCTCTCCTTTTCCTGCGTGGTCATGGGATGGAGGTTCCATTTCTAGCCATTGACTTCATATCCTGAGTGGAGGAAGGAAGGATCCAAGAGGCGATGAGCGTGGGCTTGTTCCCCAAGGACGTTTCTGGAAGCCTCTGCCATAGCTTTTACTCACCTTGTGGTCAGAATTATATCTCGTTGTTTCCACCTTTCAGCACATCTGTCTCCAGCAGCGAAGGAGAAGGAACTGTAGTTATTTCGTGGTGGTTTTGTATTCTATCATCACAGAGAGAATGGGGGGAAGAAAGATTAGACCAGACAGAAGAAAGGCCTTTAGACAGCTGGTGAGTATCTCCTGAAGTTCTCGTGACAACCTTGGGGGTTTTGTACCCTCATCCTTTTATCAAAGAGGAAGTTGAGGCTGGCCATTCGCTCAGGGTTACAGGACTAGCCAACAGTCTTCAGGTGGGACCCAGTTGTAGGCTGGTTTGGTTAAGCCACCATGCCACACATGTACTGATGCGCAACATGGAATAGTTAGGGAGAAGCCAGACTGTCAAGGGCCTGACCATAGGAAACAGAGTTTTGGCTAACCCTTGGAACACACCGTTATTCTCTGAATGATTTCAGTTAGGTGTCTCCACTGATGATGAATGGTGTCTGTTCACCTCATGCTGTCACTTTGGGGGTTATCTTCCTTTGTAGAGCGTAGGGCCTTTCTCTAGCAAGAACGTGGAGACGGGTCCATTCTTTAAGGCCTTCAGGAATGCCTGGGCTGAAAGGGATTCTTCTTGTCTGCATGACTCTGTGTATTAATTACTTTTCTGGTTGCTGTGTTAAAATAGTTTGGCAAAAGCACCTTCAGGGTGGGAGGTTTATTCTGGCTTACAGGTTAAAGTTACAGTCTGTTAGGCGGAGAAGCCACAGCAGCAGGAACGGGAGGCAGCTGGGACTGCGCATCCATGGTGAGGAAGCAGTGAGAAATGAGTACCCGTGCTCAGGTGGCTTTTTCCTTTCTATACACTCTAGGAACCCAGGCAATGGAGTGTGCCACTCCAGAGTGAGCAGGGCTCCCTATCAAAGTTAGCCAATCAGGATACTCCCTCACAGACATGCCTTACAGTTGACCAATCAGGATACTCCCTCACTGAGGCATGCCTTATAGTTAACCAATCGGGAAACTCTCTCACAGGCATGCCTTAAGGGTGATTCCAGAGTTCATCAAATTGACAACTGACAACTGAGATCAGCTATTACACTCATTATCTTAATATGTGTGTGTGTGTGTGTGTGTGTGTTTGTATGTGCACCACATGTATGCAGGAACCCAAGGAGGTCAAAGAGAGCATCGGAGCATCGAGTCTGTTGGAACTGGAGTTACAGACAGTTGTGAGCCACCATGTGGGTGCTGGGAATTGAACTCAGGTCCTCTGCAAGAGCAGCCAGCGCTCTTCACTGCTGAACTGTCTCCTCCAGCCCTCTACAATCAGTATCTTTGTTATCATCATAGCATCCTTTGCAGTTTGCCGTGGCCAAGCCCAACTCAGAGGAAAGGGACTGTCGTTGATTTGAGACCGTGGCACTTTGTTCTCGCAGATAGCAGGCACTTAACTTCCAAGAGGATGTTGAAAAATCTAAGATCACACAGTAGTGAAGACAAATAAAGCCCAGGGAAACGAACTTTCTCTTTTAATTAAAATGCTGCCGGGTTGGGGATGTCTTCACTGGGCATGATTGGCACCAACCTTTCACCGTGGGGATTTGGTTTCTTTGCTGGGCATGCCAGTCAGTTTGTGTTTGGAGTTAATTACTATAAGCCTTTTAATTATTTTATTTCCTTTTGAAGTTTAGAAGACTTTATTCCTTTTATACACCTGTCTATTTATTTTCATGTCTAGTCTACTCTTCAAATCTCACAAAGCCCCTTCTAAACACAGGGTTCTGTGTGTTGTCTGACAAAGATTTCATAGGCGAGAAGAAGTTGGGGACTTTGTCAGAACAAAGCTCGTCTTTACACTTGAGGATCTAGACCGACTTAAGGTTTCCATGGTGACTTGTTTAGCCTTGTGTCCTCAGCAGTCTAGGGACCCAACTGGATAATTCTGGTTTCTTTGGAATTATCCAGCCCTTACCAGCCACTGCCATGGATCCAGTGATCCTGGAGAGGAAGAAGTCTGTGGAAACCACACCAAAGGGTGCTGACACACTAACTCTGGCGGGATTCATTTCAGACGCATGCTCCTATGCCCAAGAGAGTCTGTCAGTGAAACTTAAATTTGCAGACTAGTGCAGTGTGCTTCTGGGCATTGAGCAAGACAGACAGGAGCACTGACCGTTGGTGTCAGAGGCCATGCAGCAACGAAAGCAGGAGCTTTCCGGTAAGAAGCAGTTTCTCCATGTGCTGTAACCCCCATGTATTGCGATTTGGAGACAAAGATCTCAGTGTTCATTCATCGACCGCATGAGTGTCACGCAAGTACTGAGTGCTGACCCAGTGTGACACTGGGATGTGCAATGGCACGCCTGGCTCTGCACACATATTGGGAGTTTACACACAGGTCTAAAGGCACACAGGCATATTCTCCATGTTAAGCACTGATCCTCTAACTGGACGGTGGTGGTGCACGCTTTTAATCCCGGCATTCAGGAGGCAGAGGCAGGGGTTCTCTGTCCAGAAGACGGCTTCAAAGACCTTGACTCTGTTCCCTCTCACATTCCGTTTACACCTTAATCAGAATAAGGGATTTGAATGTAGTGTGCACATTAGTAACTGTGACAATTGTGAGGGCACACGTGGGGGTCATGTGGGGGTCGTGTAGGTGGAGCTTCCGGGAGTGAGAAGACGGCTGTCACATAGAGGGGGAACTTGGGATGTAGGCCTGGTGTGGGAGGTGTGGGTGGCAGTGAAGATCCAGAGAGGAACCCACGAAGGCAGAACAGATGCCGAGCATAATGTCAGCCTGTGTGGACGTCGGTGGGTCTGTCTGTGATGGTTCAGAAAAGACTGGGAGCCCTGTTAGTGGAGGAATAAAAAGAAAACACAAGGCGGGGTGCCATGCGATAAAGGGAGAAGTATGTGGGTTCTTACAAAGCCGGATTCTTTGAACTGGGCGTGTAGATGAAAAGAAGCAATTTGCATAAGAAAAATCACCAAAGGCACAGTGGCACTGGGAGGGGAGACGGGACATGGCAGATGCTTCCAGTTTAAACGTTTTACAAAACCTCTGCGTCTCAGCCCAATAAACGTGTAAAGAGGAGTTTCTAGGATGGACGAGGGAGTAAATGTGCTTCGTGTTTCTGGGAAAGGTGTGGCACCCCTGCCCCCACCTCCTGTGACTCCAAGTCTGTTAAGTGGTTATCGATCGAACAGTTCAGGGCTCAGGGAGGCCTAGAGGACGTGATTTCTTCAGGTGATGAGTGATGAGGCAGGTCTGTGAGTGAGACCCTGCCCGCTCTGTAGCAGGCAGAATAACAGAGATTGCTCGGTTCCTGTGAATCACATGACCATGGGCCCATGAGGGCCCACTAAACCTGGGCTTTCATGCATGTGTGTGTAGGTGAGTGTGCACACATGTGAGTGTATACACATGAGTGTATGCACAGGTGAGTGTGTGCACAGGTGAGTGTGTGCACAGGTGAGTGTGTGCACATGTGAGTGTATGCACATGTGAGTGTGTGCACAGGTGAGTGTGTGCACATGTGAGTGTATACATGAGTGTATGCACATGTGAGTGTATGCACAGGTGAACGTGTGCACATGTGAGTGTATGCACGTGAGTGTACACACGGGTGAGTGCACATGTGAGTGTATGCACAGGTGAGAGTGCACAGGTGAGTGTATACATGTGAGTGTATGCACATGTGAGTGTATGCACAGGTGAGTGTGTGCACAGGTGAGTGTATACATGAGTGTATGCACATGTGAGTGTATGCACAGGTGAACGTGTGCACATGTGAGTGTATGCACGTGAGTGTACACACGGGTGAGTGCACATGTGAGTGTATGCACATGTGAGTGTATGCACAGGTGAGTGTATGCACACGTGAGTGTGTGTGTACACATGTGAGTATATGCACCTGTGACTGTATGCACATGTGAGCATATGCACCTGTTTCTATATGCACATGTGAGTGCCTTGTAGGAGTCAGAAGACCTCAGATATTCTTGGGACATCTTTGTGTTTGAGACAGGATCTCTTAGTGGCCTTGCTCTTTGCCTGGTAGGCCAGGCTAGCAGACCTAGGTGTTTTAGGAGATTCCCTGTCTCTGCTTCACATCTTCTTATTGTTGGGAGTACAAGGGGGCTGCCATGCCTGGATTAAAAAAAAACAAGAAACAAAACAAAACAAAAACTAAACAAACAAAAGACCAAACCAAACCAAAACAACAACAACAACAACAACAAAAACAACAAAACACAACCATGTGTCCTGGGCACTGGACTCAGGTTCCCCTACCTGCGTGGCACTTTCTCTCATTGCCTCAGCCTCAGTTTCTCACCGTCAGTGAGCCATGCAGCTGGCTAACAAGCAGGCTGGCACAGTGCCCAGCATGTTTCCACTTAGCAACGAGCACTACTGATGCTGCTCTTAGTCCAGGACGTGAGCCAGAAGGACCGTTGCTGACCTCAAGGGACACTTGGGGTCAAAGAGTATTCCCGCTGAGAAGCTGCCCTTTCTCGAAGGTGTGAGCGTGGGCCCGCGGACAACTGGCCACACTCACTCTTGCTGGCACTGTAGGTTCAGGCAGGAGCTCTGCTCTCGGGAGTGGTTTCCATTAGAGCCGGCTTTGAAGGCCACCCAAAAACACGGTGCTGTAGGTTCATTCTGCATTCGCGCTCTTTAAAAGTGTATTTTTAAATTTTTAAAAAATTTTTCATAGATTTGGTTGGCAAACTATTATATACATTTATGATGTACAGTGGGATGTTTTGATATGAGTAGGCTGTGGAACGATTAAATCAAGTTAGGTAAGGCATTTATCACTTGAGCTATTCAATTTTTGTATATATATGTGGGGGGGGTTCACATGTGGGTGAAGGTGTGTGTATGTGGGGGTTCACATGTGGGTGAAGGTGTGTGTGTGTATTCACATGTGGGTGAAGATGTGCATATGTGGGGGTTCACATGTGGATGAAGGTGTGTGGGTGTATTCACATGTGGGTGAAGATGTGCATATGTGGGGGTTCACATGTGGATGAAGGTTGGGGGTTCACATGTGGGTGAATTGTGTGTATGTGGGGGTTCACATGTGGATGAAGGTGTGGGGGTTCACATGTGGGTGAAGGGGGGGTCAGAGCATAGCCTCTGTTGGTGGTGCTGAGGGAACTCATCTATTTATCCTTATCTCTCATTTTCTGGAACCTACTGTGGCTCCCAAGGACTCTCTCATCACCTCCTATCTTGCAGGCTGGGATTACAGGTGCATACCACCATGCCTATTTTTTTAAACATGGTTTTTAGGTGTCCAAGGTCAGGTCCTCACATGTGTGGAGTGTGTACATTACTGACTAAGCCATTTCCCTTGTCCCCATTTGGTACTTTTTATATAGTGTGTACATGACACGTCCTAGCCATTTCTAGTTGGACGATGTGTTGTTGTTACTGTGCTCCCCATGCTGTCCAACGGTTCTCTAAAACTGAGCACACATCCCTAACTGAAATGTCCCAGCCATTGGCCAGTGCCTGCGGTGCCCTCCCACCCAGAGCTCCTGTAATTCTCTCTCTGCTTCTGAGTTTAGATTTTTTGATTGCACATTGGCATCTTTCATTGTCCGTCCTTCTGTGCCCTGCTTGTCTCTCTCCCTAACATTCTTCATGTTCACTTACTTTGCAGTGACAAAAATTCCCCCCTTTAAAAGGCTGTACACTAACTCGCCGGTTAGTGGTGGCGCATGCTTTTAATCCCAGCACTCGGGAGGCAGAGGCAGGTGGGTCTCTGTGAGTTTGAGGCTGGCCTGGTCTACAGAGTGAGTTCCGGGATAGGCTCCAAAGCTACAGAGAAACCCTGTCTTGAAAAAAAAAAAAGGCTGTCTGCTGCCTACTCCTTTGTTGGTGGGCACATAAGTTGATTTACTAAATGGGTATTGTGAGTGAGCTGAGTGCACAGGGTGTCTCTTGATGGAGGCCTCATTCCTTCGCGGGCAGTGTTCCCTGTGCGGAATTGCTAAGTCTGGGGCAGTCCTGCTGTTTGTTTTTTGAAGGACTTACTTCTTCTGGTGGATAGCACTGGCCACGCATCCCAGACACCCAGATTGCTCGCTGAGAATCTGTATTCTCGGGCTACGCTCCATCTGCCGAGTTCAAGTCCTGAGGCTGACATCGTCAACAGTCTCCTCACGTGGCTCCTCCGCCATCCTTCTAGCTCCTGAGAGCGGACCAGCATCTGGTGTCACCTCAGGTCATTTGGACACTTTCCCGTTTGGACAGATGATGGAATCCCTAATCGCTTATGCCTCATCTTGGAATGCCTTTCAGTCGACATGTTGGCTATACTGCCTCGTCTCTCTCACGTCTGTGAGCTACAGCATCCTTTCAGTTCTGAGTCAACTCATGTCTCCCGAGCAAGAGGCAGACGGTGCAGCACCAGAACGTTCTCAAGTCCCCACTCGGTGTGTTGCTCTCCTGCCTCCCCTGCTTGGTAGCAAGGGTAGGAAGAATCACACCACTTTCAACAGGCACCGTTTATTAGCCATCTAGATGGAGTCAGACATGTTCTGGGCTTAGTGACCTATTCTTACCATCTAATTTATGTTTTTCTTTACAATTCAATGAAACCCCCCCCCATTTTATGTAAGTTTTAACCATCAACCTGACACAAATGCCTGGGAAGAGAGTCTTAATGAGAAATTATTTACATCACATGGGCCTGCGGGCCTTCTCTGGGGGATTGTTCTGATTGTTAATGGATGTGGGGAGACACAGCCCACTGTGGGTGGCACCCTTCCCTAGGCTGGGCAGGGGTGGGGAGGTCCCAGACAGTATAAGAGAAGAGGAGGCTGGCTGGGAGCAACGAACAAGCAAGGGTCCATGCATTTATTCTGTCTGCTCTGGACTGTGGAGGTGATGAAGTCCCAGCCTTGACGTCCATTTGGCAAAGGCCTGCAACCTGGAATTGTAAGAAAATGAACCCCTTCTCCTCCCGGTTGCTTTTGTCAGTGTGGTTTATCACTGCAACAGGAAAGAAACCAGGACGGGCATCACGAACAACCAGCGTTTGCCCTAGACCCGGCACAGTGCAGGAAGTTAATTCTGTGTCTCACCCAGTAGAGGTCAGAGCAAGGGCTGCTGTAGACCATCTCTCTCTGGCCCGTCTCCTCACGGCCCACGTCGGAAGAGCAAAGTACAGACTGCGATGTCCCTGTGGAGGTCTGGGTAAACTCCATTTTATGGTGCTCCAACACTTAATAGTTTTATATCCCTTTGAAATTTCGTCCCTTCCCCTCCTCATCAAATGATGAGGAACCTGCCGTCAGCAGAGAGCACCTTGCCCAGGGCCATACTTCTTGCGGTGCTGAATCATAGTTTTTACATGTTAGTGTGAGCCCTCTTATTCTTCTACCGGTTCCCTCTGTTTGGCATCACACGAGTAACTGGAATGCCCAAATATTCTCTCATTTCCATTTTCTCCACAGATCCACAGTCCCCTCTCTTAGTGGGTAGGGCTCATAGCCCCCAGTGCTGTGACTGAGTCATACTTCCTCATCTTTACAATTGGATTCACCTTCCTTGGTATGCAAGTCTGTAGAAAAGGCTGTTGATAGAAGGGCACCTCGACAAGGCTACTACTCCAGCCTGATTTGAAATGCTTCTGTAATTAGTTATAGGTCGACATTAGCTAAATTGAATATAATCCATCATGCTTATTGGATATGGTAGGGAGATGCAGACCCTGAAGGATCAGCAGGAGAGCCACATTAAGTATAGATGAGCTGAACTGTTGCCCGGGCAGCTTGCGTGTGCAGAACAGGGCAGCCCGCTCTGTACCAGAACAAGAAACAGGAGAAGCTGGAGAAATTAAAGAAAAAATGGGCTGTGACAGCATACATAAGTCTTGTACGATCTCAAGGCAGATGCTAAAAATCTCAGCGTGGAGTGGGGAGGGACACAAAGTTTCGCCCGTAGCTAAGGAGCTGTGTCAACCGATAGCTTCCAAGAGAGGCATAATCGGTCTTCAAGGATGCGGCCCCTGGTAGTTGACTACACTCCGGTGGGTGAACCCATACACAAATTGGACTTGATATTCTTTCCCCAGAGAACACAAAGTTGGGAGGTGGGGAAGGGAGGATTGTTTGGGAAGGGGCTGGGTAATGTGGAATCCCCTCTGTATACTGTGAGTAACATTGGCTAATAAGAAATCTGCTTTGGGCCTATTGCAGTGCAGAATAGGGCAAGGCAGAAATCCCAGGCAGACGGAGGAGAGAGTAGGCGGAGTCAGGGAGAAGCCATGTAGCTGCTGTAGGAGGCAGATGCCAGATGGAACCTTACCAGTAGGCCACAGCCATGTGGCAATACACAGATTAACAGACATGGGTTAATTTAAGATATAAGAGCTAGCCAATAAGAAACGTGAGCTAATAGGCCAAACAGTTTTGTAATAATACATTTTCTGTGTGATTATTTCAGGTCTGGGCAGCCGGAAAACGAACAGGCAGTCTCAGACTACAGCAGGGAAAAGGAGTTGAGTGTATCAAAATACAATCTATGAAATTCTCTAAGAATTAATAAAAACATTAAAAATTTCATTCTTGAAAAAGCAGTGTAAATTGAGAGCACTGTGTGTGTGTACACGTGATGTGTGAGTGTGAGTACACAGGTGTCATGTGTGGTGTTCACATGGAGGTCAGAAAACAACTTTGTGGAATTGCTCCCCTCTTTCCACCTTTACCTGGATTCAGGCTCTCAGGCAAATGTTTACTTGCTGAGCCTTCTCCCCCATCCATGTGACTGTTATCTAGACCTACATCAGATCGTCTTCTGGGTCCTGGCTCCTGACCCCTGCTTCCTTGACAGGCCTCGGACGTTAATAGAAATGTTGGCGCCTATTGGTCTCGCATCCTCAGAGAATCCAATTCCAGCTTTGGCTTCAGAATCAATCACTTTGATGATTCATTTTGTCTTGGGGTAATGGCTTCTGAAGTCCTGCTTCCATTAGGAAGGAGCTGGGTTTCCTAGGTGATGTCTCATCACCATGGACCAGTCTTATGGGCCCTTGGAAGGCTTATTTTAGATTCATCTCAATCCTTAAGTAGTCCTCAGCGTAGCTTACAATCACAAAGCATTTGTTACTTTCTACAGCTTTTCATTAGCTGTTATTTAATTTTATCTCTTCGTTGTTGTGGCTGTTGAAAGCTTTATGAGACAGGAAGACAGACAGACAGACAGACAGAGGTCAGCCTGTTTAGTCTGCGACGGGTTCCTTGTCCCAGTGATGGAGTTTTCAATTCTTGCCCTGTTTGAAAGCAGCTTGAATTTTAAAGCATACCTCACAGTCTACAACTTCACCCACAGACTTACACACAGGTGCCCACATGTATGTTTGCACACTGGTGTTCTGGTGTTCCCACATGAATGTGTGCACACCAGTGTCCTGGTATTCCTACATGTATGCGTGTACATCGGTGTTCTGGTGTTCCTACGTGTATGTGTGCACACTGATCTTCTGGTGTTCCCACATGAATGTGTGCATTTCAGTGTCCTGGTAGTCCTACATGTATGTGTGCACATTGGTGTCCTGGTGTCCCTACATATATGCATGTATATCGGTGTTCTGGTGTTTCCACATGTATGCATGTATATTGGTGTTCTGGTGTTTGCACATGTATGCGTGCACACCAAAGTTCTGGTGTTTCTACATGTATGTGTGCACACCAGTGTTCTGGTGTTTCCACATGTATGTGTGCACCCCAATGTTCTGGTGTTTCCACATGTATATGTGCACACCAATGTTCTGGTGTTTCCACATGTATGTGTGCACACCAATGTCCTGGTGTTCCTACATGTATGTGTACACACTGATCTTCTGGTGTTCCCACATGTATGTGTGCACATCAGTGTCCTGGGGTTCCTACACGTATGTGTGCACACCAGTGTTCTGGTGTTTCCACATGTATGTGCTCACACCAATGTTCTGGTGTTTCCACATGTATGTGTGTACACCAATGTTCTGGTGTTCCCACACTCTCTCCACAAAACCTTAAAGCTTAGTTCCTGACTTCATCTCTAAACAGCCTCCTCTTTGAGAATTGCATGGGAAATGGAGGCAGATTGGAGAAAGAGAGCAATTCAGGAAAAGCTTCCTGGGAACTTTCCCAGCAAGCCCTGCCTGGTTCTGCTTCTGCCTCACTGCACAAGACAGATGGACTTTGGGCAGTGCTTGATTTTAAATGGTATCGTGCCTGGTGGAGGTGGCATTTATAGCTAGATAACCAAGAGACTGTAATATTCAGGAAGTGTCTCCCGTGGCAATGACTTGATTCATTTGGGACAGCAACTCCTGCTCCATCATTAAGAAAGGCAGGCATCTAGCTTCATGTTGCTACTGTTTCTATGTAGCCAGTGTATAATTTCTTTTAACTTCTTTAAAATACGTAAAATCAGTAAAGCAATGATTAAAATAATGTTTTGTTGATATATAGGATAAGTAGATTTAATGTCTGTGACATAAATATCATAAACTTTTTTGAAATGAAAGAAGGAAGGAAGGAGAAGCACATCCCACCTAGGAAGGTAGCATCCCACCTAGGAAGTTAGCATCCCACCTAGGAAGGTAGCATCCCACCTAGGAAGGAAGCATCCCACCCAGAAAGGTAGCATCCCGCCCAGGAAGTTAGCATCCCACCCAGGAAGTTAGCATCCCACCCAGGAAGGAAGCATCCCACCCAGGAAAGTAGCATCTCACCCAGGAAGTTAGCATCCCACCCAGGAAG
>JAQHUG010000006.1:17069653-17089750 GCA_028555095.1 Dicrostonyx torquatus
TCCCCAACCTACATGTTGAGACATGTTTTTTCACTGAACCTGGAGCTCGATGATCAGGCTACGCTGTTGGGAGTTCAAGTCGTATCCAAACCCTGTGGCAATCTCTAATCTCTCTCCACCCTTCAGCAATCTGGAGCCACCCATCCTAACCTGAAGCTATGGCGCTTGGTCTTGATTTTTGAATATTTTAAACCAGACTTCATAGTCTGTCTCATCTACTTGGATTTGCAATCAGTCCTGTCTGCTCCTGGAAAGAGGACGCCTCTGCCTCCTTCTTTCTAGAAACTAGAGAAGTACCTATCAGACTTGGTTTTAGAATGTGTTTCTCTCTCTACCTCTACCAAAACATCAGCTGAACTGAGCCTGCTCACGGGAGTCCATCAGGATTGGTCTTACTGACTGCTTGGGCTCCCAACAGCTCTTCCCAGCCGTTTGTGTGCAGTTCTGTCCTTGCCCACAGCCTAGAGTTCTCTGGAGCTGGAGTAGAAGGCTGGGGAGGTTAACTGAGAGGGGCTGCATCTGTGCAGATGTGGGGGAGCCAGCATCCACGCTAGATGGAGAGTTTACAGTGCAGTTGCTGTGGGGTCCCCCACACTTCTGCCACTAACCCCTCTATACACAAGCCCAATACATGTACATGTTGGTTTCCCTTGATGAACTTAGGTGGTTTGCTTTGGTTTGTTGTTGGTACCTTAAGAGGAGGGGTGGATTTTGAAGTCTCCCTTGGGGAAGAATTCTTGCAACCCACCCTTTCTCATAAGACCCTTCTCTGACTTGAAAACTCAAAAACCAGCCTCTCCCCTTGGAGGTTCAGATCTCCATGGTAACGTCAGATCACTGCTAGTGCTGCCCATAGGGCAGAGTCCTTTTCTGATCCAGTGTGAACAGAAACCTTGAAGATAGCCACAGGCAAGGATCTGCTTGCCTAGAGGGAGTAGCCCTGCACGGAATCGCTGCAGGAACTGCTCTCCCACAGATTTCTGTCTTTTCTTCTTTGCTGTGCCTCCTCTCACCCCCTCCTTGCTTCCTCTCCTCTTCCTTCTTCCTTTGCATGTGAGGTTGGTGTGAGCTCTCTTACAAAGAGCTGAACTTTCTCTGGGTTGCCCTACACAGTAATTTGTGTCCCCTAACAGATGGCTAGGTGTGGGTTCACTCTAGCCTTCCACAATAGACCTCCATTTTAGCCTGGCTCGCATGTACAATAAATTCTCAGAGACTTAGCTGAGAGTCGAGGGTCCAGGACTCTCACTCATAATGGTGCCCCTCCCTCCATCCCGCCCTCTCTCACTAGATTCTGTTCCTCAGCCCATCTGTGGTAGAGAGGGAAAGCCCCCAGCCTACTCCTCAGTGTTTCCCATGAAGCTTTTCCTGAGTGACAGTTCTTACTGACACATCATCACTCACCTGTGATTTGGGGGCAGCTGAGATCAGGTGAGATCCGAATGAAGGTCTTGTTACAGCACTTCGTGTCCCTGCTTCCTGGCGTGAGACGGGAGACTAACGCTTCTGTTTCCGCAGGGCCACGTCACAAAGTCCTTCTGTGCGTGCGTGGTTTACATTTGGATTCTTCTCACACGCCTTGCTCACGCTCGTGATAAGCAATAGCAAAAACAATGGCTGACGTCCTCTATTGCTCAGAACCTCTGGTGATTGTCTGGAGCGTTTCTGTGGCTTGCTCGTTTTGTGATCTGTCAGTGTTAATCTCAGCTGAGTGGCTCTGTTGGGAAGGTGGAGGTAGAGACAGGCCTGCTTACTACAACAACCTGGACCCAGAGGAGGTCTGGGGCAGGAGGAGCCTTGGGGCAAGAGGAGGCCTGGGGCAGGAGGAGCCCTGGGGCAGGAGGAGCCTTGGGGCAGGAGGAGGCCTGGGGCAAGAGGAGGCCTGGGGCTGGAGGAGCCTTGGGGCAAGAGGAGGCCTGAGGCAAGAGGAGCTTGGGGCAAGAGGAGGCCTGGGGCTGGAGGAGCCATGGGGCAGGGGGAGCACGGAGTTGGGAAGAGGCCTGGTGCAGGAGAACCCTGGGCCTTTCTGCTTTTTCACAGCCACCCACAAAACCATTCCTGTCTTGACGCGCTGGTCTTCCCTGCCCTGGCTTCTGCTCTCAACTCCTGTTCCTGCTGCTCTGTGTTTGCTGGTCCTAGTATCTTTGTCTTCAGACTCCTGTTGAAGATTGGTATGTGTGTGTGTGTGTGTGTGTGTGTCATGTGATATAATTATTGACTAGAGTGTGTGTATGTGTGTGTGTGTGCATATGCTATGTGATGTGATATAATTATGGACCAGAGGAGTGTGTGTGTGTATGTGTGTGTATGTGTGTGTGTATACATGTGTGTGTGTGTTCATGTGCGTGTGTGATGTGATATAATTACAGACCAGAGAACCCCTCGGCTGCAAAGTGTCCCGTCTATGTAAGACATGCTATACTGCATCTCTGGGCTTCTCCATCTAGATACAGATCAGCTTCTACTTTGGAAGGGTTGAACTCATGTGCCATAAAGAAATAAGCCAGAACCTCACGGTGGCCCACACAGAGACAAACCACAGCATAGTCTGTGATGGGAGCTCCTTCAGCCAATAGCCTTTAAGATACCAGACCACTTGGGCGTGGTCTCTGCTGCTTTAAAAAGCAGCTGTAGCCATGAATGCGCTCTCTCTCTCTCTTGCTATGGACTCCTTTCCTGATCATGCAGAGGGCTGTTGTTTAGGTCTGTGATCTGTAAGTTTTTCCTTTAAATAAATAACCCTTTTATTAATCATAATTCCAAACTGGTGTGGGATTGTTTTGTGACTTATACCTTCAACTGGTGCCCAACATTTGGTATGGTGTAGGAGGTACTTCTGTATTTGTGTTGCTTTCATTGGTTAATAAAAAAAAAACTGCTTTGGGCCTGGTGATAGGGCAGAACTTAGGTAGGCGGGAAAACAAAACTAAATTCTGGGAGGAAGAAAGCAGAGAGCGCCGCCATAAAGATGCCAGGTCAAACATGCTAAATCTTTCCTGGTAAGCCATGACCTCGTGGTAAACACAGATTAATAAAAATGGGTTAAAACAAGATGTGAGAGTTAGCCAATAAGAGGCTAAAGATAACGGGCCAGAGAGTGATTTAATGAATACAATTTCTGTGTGGTTATTTGGGGTGTAAGCTAGCCGGGCAGCCAGGACAAACAAGGAGCCCTGCTACCTACAACAAATAACCTTGCCAATCATTACTGTAATGACCCTGAATGTAAGAGATGCGTGAAGAATGAAGCACAGGCCTTAGAGGGTGGATAAACAGTATTTAAGCAGAGTATGAAAAGAGTTAGCAATGCAGACCAGCTGGCAGAGGGTTCACCCAGATTCACGAAGCTGAAATTGGGCATGGCGGTATACACCTATAATCTCAGCGCTTGGGAGGCGGAGGCAGAAAAACAGAAGTTCAAGATCATTCTCAACAACTATAGAGGATATCTGAAGCATGTAGGCCCTGCCCTTCCACCACACACCCTAAAAGAGTCGTGTGTTGGGTCCCACCAGTGCTGGATAATGGAAACTGGATTTGCCTTCTTGCCTGAAATCTGACAAATGGGAGAATCCATAGAACAACGAACGCCCTCATGACATTGGAGATCGAACTAGCCAGAACAGTCATCCTATAGTACAGAGAATGATGGGAGTAGCCCTGTGATTGTCCCCAATAGCAGTCTTGTTATAATTCCCCGGCTAGAGCTGCAGGAAGGGGTAACCGAGGCAGAGCCTGGGGTGTACTGATGCGCTGGACTTCACAGGAACGGGACATCAGAAAGGACCCCAGCGACTCACCACAAGGTGACCGGGAGGTAGAGCCTGCCTCACTGGTGTCCAGCCATTGCCATGTGGCTTCCATCTTGTCATATCCAAGTCCAAACACTATGATTGGCCCAATGCTGCTGTTTAGGTTGATTGACACATTTTACACGAATCTATCTAAAATGCATGGATACTAATACTTGTTGCAAAGACAAAGTGTTTGTGCCAGGTGAAGAAGAGCAGGCAAGAAGCATACAGTCTGGCAACCTGGGGTGCAGGGGAGGCTGCTTGGTCATCACCTCAACTCTGGTTCTTCCGGGTCTGGTTGTATCAGGAGAGACAGTTTGCTGCAAGCCCCAATATTCCTGGACCTGGAGATAAAGTGGAAGAAAACACTGAGAGAGGGAACAGGTCGAGGGCAACATGAAGTTAATTGTTGCAACTGCTGGCTCTCTTCTACATTGTCCGCGGTCTGCAGGACACAGTGAAAACTTCTCCCAGTCCTGGGCTAGGACCAGCCTGCAGAGCTTGGAATAAAGTCACGCTAGCTTTGAACTTTGTGAGGGAAGAGAAAGATGAAGTGAACTGGTCTTATCTGCCTTATGTTACCAACCTTAGGTAAATACTTTAGGACTATGTAGGAATCTGGCCCCAAATTAAGGTGCCCTGTGCTGGTTACCCATCAGACAGTTGCAGGGGAGGTGCATGGTTTTTGATAAAAGCAGCCCTTATGTCTGTGTTGTCAGATCCCAGGCTGCGAGGAGGTTCACCTTGGTGTTGAGTTCTTCTGAGAATCTTGTTTGATCCATCATCATCCACGGGCCGTTTCCAGCGCAATTGTCTTGCATTTCACGCTCCGTAACTAGTGTCCTTTTCACGTCCAGCCTGCACTAAGCTGGCTTGGTGTGTTGAACTTCTCAAGACAGAATATCGAAATCCTGTCACTTTTCTTTCTTTGTAGACACAATGCCCTCGCATGCCCCGCCCCAATGCTCTAGTCTGTTGTGACTGATGTGTGCTTTAAGCCTGGAACCTGGGATACAGGAGGTGAAGGGCCTTCTTGGGGTCATATAGCAGGAAGGGATAGACTAGGGTTCTGACCTGCTCTGGAACTTAGACTCCTGGGGCTACCCTAGATTCCCTCCACACCTCTTACCATCCCAAGGACCCCCAGCTCCCTCATCTGCTACAAGGTGAACTTACCCTGACACTTGCACACTTAGGACAGCAGTTCACACGACTGCTTCTCTAATGGCAGGGCATATCCCCAAACCACTGTAGTCCTTCCAGTGAATAAGGACCAACGTGTGCGACCCAAACAATGTCGGCCTTGCAGCGAGGCCAGAAGGGCAGCGTCCTTCATGTTGATGGCAGGCATTTGCTGCTGCTCCGAATGAGGCAGGGGGTCCACACCTGTGGCTGAGTTTGTTCTGCCTGCACGGCCTACAGACGGTGTTTCTGCATCTTTTCCCCACATCCTATCTCATGCTTGCTTCTGGACTGCTGAATCAGTGACGTAGGGAGAGAATGTGGAGCCAGGGTTTGTTCTGGGGAACCAGCCACCCCACTCCTGGAGTTTTTCTCTTCTCCTTCAACACCCTGATAAACACTGGTACCTGTGGTCCTCATGGGTGTTTTCACAGTTTCTGTGTTTCCTGGATATTAGGGACTCCATCTGAAGGGTGACGGCTTGGGGATGCTTTCTCCTTTCAGGGCTGAAGAGGTTTAGAGATTTTGCCTGATGTGGCTTCTAACTAGTGAGGCATTTAGATGCAAACTTCAATTTCTTCTCTCCAAGCAAAGAGAAAGCCTCACCGTCCCTAAGCAAATACACACACACACACACACACACACACATACACACACATACACACACCCACACACATATACACACACATACACACACGTGTACACACACACACACGTGTACACACACACACACACAGAGCCTGAAAAGGGAGTGACTTGCCTCCCACTCCCCGGCCTCCTCTCAGGCTGGTGCCTCCTCCTCTGTTGGCTGTTCACAAGCACACGGAATGCTTCTCTGACTCCTCATGGAGGAGCCAGAAAGCTCTGCCTTCTAATCCTGAAAATGCTGCCATGCTCTGAAGAAAGAGAGGGCAGTGGGCTTGCCAGCTGAGCCAGGCTGGTTCTATGCGGACCCCGTCTGAACACGGGAGACAGTGGACTGTGGGCTTCTTTCCATCCTGAGATCCAGGGAATGAGGTGACATGTTGTTCATGGCTGGCTCATGAAATGATTCCTTCAGGCTTGACTTTCTCTGCAGCCATCCTGTGATTCTGTCTTCCATCTGGGGGTTCAAACGCCCCAACCTACCCCACCCTGCTCCCAAACGGGCCCTGACCAACCACTGCATGCTAAGAATATCCATTACTTCCTAAGAATGTGTATTTACTTATGACTACCGCCTCTTTTGGGTCAGCTTTAGTTTTGTTTTGTTTTGTTGGTTTTTTGAGACAGGGTTTCTCTGTAGCTTTGGAGCCTGTCCTGGAACTAGCTCTTGTAGCCCAGGCTGGCCTCGAACTCACAGAGATCCACCTGCCTCTGCCTCTCAAGTGCTGGGATTAAAGGCGTGTGCCACCACCGCCCAGTTGGGTCAGTTTTAGAAATGAATGAAAGAAACAAAAACATAACACTTTCTGCGTTAGAGTTGGGTTTTGGCTGTTAGCACAGTTGAGCGGAAGGTATAGAGATTTCGCCATGTTCTGTCTACCTTTCTAAGTATACCGTCTGCCTCATTATGACCTTGCTGGACAAGTGCTTTTGTCACAGCTGCTGAACCTGTGTTGACACATCATTATTAAAGTCCACTGGGGTTCATTTGCATGCCCATTCCGTGGTTTTGAGCAAATGTACCTAGACCCATCATTACAGTTTCCTGTTACACGTTTGCACTGCCCACACCTCTCTGCCCCATCATGCAGGAGGCAGAGACACATTCATGTCTGAGTTTCGGGCCAGCCAGAGCTATACAGTAAGACCCTGACTCAAAACAAACAAAATGACACACTTATTACTTTTGCAGACTGCCATGAAGTCAGAATCGTATAGTGAGCCGTCTTCGTATTTGACTTCTTTTTACATAAGAACCCAAATTTAATGTCCTTTTATTGCGTGACAACCCCTCTCATGTTGATGCTGCTTATTATTCTGTCGTCTGGAAGTGCCATCATCTGTCCATTCGTTTGCTGAGGAACACTTTAGTTGCTCTTCCAGGTCTTGGCAATTACGCACAAAGCGGCCACGTCCGTGTGCAAGGATTCATCTGAATGTCAAGTTCAGCTTGTTAGGGCAAACTCTAAGAACTGATGGATTGCGCGCTAAGGACGTTGTCTTCCGTAGTGCTGCGTTGTTCTGATTCCCACCGCGGTAGGTGAGCGTTGCTATCGCTCCACATTCCCGTCATGTCGCCTCACCATGACGTCACATCTCGCTTCAGTCTGTGTTTGCTTCCCTTCTGTTCCGAGGCAGCGCAGCTTCTCACGTCCCAGACCAAGGTCGTCTGTGTTTCTTCTGTGTTACCTTCTGGGGGGATGTGTAATTCGTCTTATAGATAGATCTGGCGTTGTAAGTTAGTTTTTATGAAGGGGTGAGGTCATTGCTCTGTATTTATATGGATGTCCAGTTGTTTCAGTACTGTTTGTACGACCGTCTTTCCCCACGGTGTTGTGTTTACTCCTTCGTCAAAGACCAATGAACTGTGTTTGTGTGGGCTTACTTGTGGGCTTTCCGATCCGCTGCATTGATCTAGTGTCCATGCTTTGCCGATAATCCATTCTAGCTTTATAGTCGTGGGCTATGTTGCCTGCAGTTCTTCTCCTTTGATACTTATTAATATCTCTGTATCATTTGCTTGTTTTAGAATCAGAAGCTGGAGAGATGTCCCAGCGGTTAAGAGCACTGGCTGCTTCCAAAGGACCTGGATTCAGTTCCCAGCACTCAAATGACTCCCAATTTCAGGGGATCCTATGCCCTCCTCCAGATTCTGTAGCACCAGGCATATGTACATGGACATACATGCAGATAAAATACCCATACACAAGTAAGATAATGAAATAAATTTTTTAAAAGTTTAGAATCAGGTTGTTAATATCCATACAACACCTGGAAAAAATAACTATAGAAATTAAAGCTTTTGGAGAACTAGCTTTTGGTTTAGTTGAACTTTTTATTAATCAGTTTCGTTGATTTCTTTCCATTTTTGTATATTGATCATATATCTATAATCCGCATATTGTTTATGGTATACAGTATGATTACTTGATAAAACACATAAAGGTCAGCAAAGGGTGCCTTACATCTGTGTTTTCTTAAACACTTATCTCTCTTCTGTTTGAACGTTCTGAATTCCTCCCTCTAGTTCTTAATATTGTTTATAACAAATTGTTGCAAACTATCAAAACCCAATGTGCTATAGAGTAGACAGGACCCATTCCTCCTGCTGGGCTCCGCTTTTACTACACGTTGTGTGAATTCCCTCTATCAGTTGACATAGTTCCTTTTCCGCACCTGTGATAAAACACCTGACAAACACAACTTAAGGGAGGAGGGGTTTGCTCCGACCCACAATTCTAGGCTACAGTCCATCAGCAAGGGGAGGTGGAGCCAGCAGGAGCTTGGAGCAGCTGGTTGCATCACATCCTTGAATAGGAAGCAGAGAGCAATGAATTCTGCTCTGCTTGGCTCCCTTTCTCTAGTTGTGTGGTGCAGGGAATGGCTCTGCCCAGAGTGGGCAGTCCAGGGAATGGTGCAGGGAATGGTGCCACCCAGAGCCAGCAGTCCAAGAAATGGCTCCACCCAGAGTGGGCAGTCCAGGGAATGGCGCCGCCCAGAGTGGGCAGTCCAGGGAATGGTGCAGGGAATGGCGCCACCCAGAGTGGGCAGTCCAGGGAATGGCGCCGCCCAGAGTGGTCAGTCCAGGGAATGGCTCCGCCCAGAGTGAGCAGTCCAGGGAATGGCGCCACCCAGAGTGGGCAGTCCAGGGAATGGCTCCGCCCAGAGTGAGCAGTCCAGGGAAGGGCACCACCCAGAGTGGGCAGTCCAGGGAATGGCTCTGCCCAGAGTGGGCAGTCCAGGGAATGGTGCCACCCAGAGTGGGCAGGCCTTCCTACCTTGGCGACCCTCATTCAGGACACCCTGCTGCACACAGATATGCCCAGAGACCCATCTCCAAGCTGATTCTGGATTCCGTGTTGATCTTCTTTCACCCCCTTCTTTCCAGACTGTCTGCAGCTGCAGGGATCACTACTACACTCTCTTTAATAAAGTCAGGGTTTGAAGTGTTGACCTATGAGTGGGAACATGCAGCATTTGTCTTTCTGTGCCCGGCTTATGTCATGCAATATCCTCTGTTTTCATCCTCACTTCCACAAATGACAGAATTTCATTTCTTGTGGGCAAACATCACAATATTTACCTATATGCTTCCAATTTCCCTCGAAGCGTTGCTTCTGCTACCTCCCACTGATTTTGACAAAATTTTACTTTCATTTTCATTTAGTTCAGAATAGCTTGAAGTTTCCATCCAGGCTTGTTCCTTGACCCCTGTGCCGTTTAATCTTTGATTTTCCAGTTGTCTTTCTTTGGTTGGTTTCTGTCTCCATCCCCTTGTTGTCAGAGAACCGATATCATGGAGTTTCTGTCCTTTCTTGTTTGCGACGGTGTCTCTGGTGGTCAGGACTGTGGCAAATGCTCCATGTGGACCTGAAGAGACTTTGTGCTCTGCTGTAGTTATAGAGTGTAGTCTGTGCATGCCCATAGTCCCAGGATTAATGGTATTATCGAGTTAGACTGTCCTACTGATTTTCTTTCTCCTGTGTTTGTCTTATTTCAGGCAGAAGAGTGTCTGCGTCTCTACCTGGTTTAATGTTCACCTGTTTCTCCTTACAATTCCATTTATGTCCCCGCCCCCATTTGGGCGGTCTGTTGTTGGTGCACACATGATAATGATGATGCGTCTTCTGGAAAAACTGCCCCATTTATAACATAGTTTGGCACTTCTTCATGTAACATCTACAGGACCTCTTTAAGCTGTCACCTACATAAAGCTCAGAGAAGGCCAAGAGAGAGGAATGGCGGAGTAGAAGAGTAAATGTATATGCCTGGTTTATAGTTCAGGAAAGCTGTTAAGTAGGCTTAATTCCTTATACACTTAATGTCTTGCATTTGTGTATTTAGCTTATTCGGATAATAGCAGAAGAAAAGAGATCATTCATTCATTCACTCATACATTATGAGTGTGGCAGGCAGTCTTTTACGGGAAACGCAGTGAGCAGTGAGCAGGTAGTACTCTCCTGGGCTCCACCATCTGGCAGGAAATGCAGAATATCAAATAAGTAATGATTGCCAGCCCAGCAGTAGGAGGGCTTTGTGTGGATGCCTCTCAGAAGGTCGTACATGGGTGAGTTCAGAAGTACCGTTGCACTCTTTGTAAAATAAATGGGTTGACTAAATCCCGTGGAGCAGTTCAATGGCAAAAATGGGAGTGGATGGAGGAGGAGGCCTTTGGTGTTGCCGCTGCTGGGATGGGGGCTGGTGCAGCTGGAAACATGAAAGAACTTCTCCTTCACACCCCAAGCACCCTTAGCCTGACCGCTCGTGATCTCCCACGGGAGCTGGGCTGGGCTCAAGCCGCCTTCCTTGCAGATGGAACTGCACCCAGTGTGCTCCTTCAGATCCTGCCGCCTGCCCCTCTGCCTCCCGGCCTCCTGCCCATCCCCCTCTTGTCCATGCAGACAGGAGAATGGGCAGATGGAGGCTGCTGGTTGTGTCAGCTGCAGGGACCGAGCCCAGAGGAAGCCCCTGACACAGCAGGAAGTTCCTGGGCGTGAACATGAGGTGGTCACATGACAGGTTGGTGGAGGCCCTTGCCCGTGCTGTGATAGGTGTCCACCTCTTTTTGGGGTGCAGGTGTGGGAGATAGGCACTCCCTTTAGTCTGGAGTATCTGATAAGTTCTAAGGTCTCCTGATAAAGGTATAGGGTGGCATCTTGTCTCCTTTCAGGGAGTGAGTCATCATTAGTCTGTGCCGCTCCGGTGGTGACGGACAGAAGACACTTCACATTCACTACCCGGGTGCAAAAGGAAGTCAAAAATTACTTGCCAGTCGGATGCTGCAGGGCAAGGCACCGTCTAGAAAACATTGTTTTCAACGATATAGAGGAGCGGAGAGCACAGCATAGCCCCAGCACAACAGTATCCTAAATCACAGGGGAAGTCACACACTTTTTAATACAGTCACACAGTGGAAACCAGCAGCAAAAATAGTCATGAATTAGACACGCGCATAACAAGTTATTTGACTATCATATTCAGTATATAGATTTTCTCTAAAGATTTGTTTTCTATTTGGGTAACGGCTTTCAGATTGACTATCATAGTCAGTATATAGATATTTTTCTAAAGATTTGTTTTAATGCGGGTAACGGCCTTCAGACACACAATGCCTGTGCACTACACACGGGCCTGGCGTCCAAGAAGCCCAGAAGAGGACCTCGGGTTCCCTGGAACCGGAGTCACACATGTTTAAAAGCCACTGTGTTGGCACTGGGAATGGAACCAGGGTTCTCTGAAAGTGTACTTAGCACCTGAGATCTCTCTCCAGTCCCTATACTGTGGTGGCTTTGTTTGTTTGTTTGTTTTTAGGTAGACCCAGATACCTAAATGCAGTGTATGACGTAATTTATAGGAAACTTTAGGGAAAACCATGCTGATATAACGGCATAGGTCAATCAGTGACCTCCCGGAGCTGCGCAGTGGGGTCCAGACGAAGAGGCACAGAGGAACTTTGGGGCAATAAAACGTTTTATTTGTGATTGCGCATCCCTCTAACTTTTCAAGCTGGAAACTTCAAATGGGAACGTGATGGGGACAGAGTGGCCAGACAGCCCCCACCCCCCCAGTTTCCATCCCATCTGGAGAGAGGAGTCTCTCACGTCTTTGCTTCGTAAAATACATTTATTGCAAGAGAAAGCAAGGCTCGGATGCAGCGTTGCATGTGTGCTGCGCACCTTTAGGCATCAGAGGATCCGTTTCCAGCAGATGGGGTTAAGGTATCTTTTAATTTAGTTGTATCTTGTTCCCGACACCCTGAAATGCAAGATCCTTTACTTAGTAGCACGGCGCTCTCAGGTCCATGAACTTGGAGTTTGAGTGAATTGCCAAGAGATTTGGATTTGACTTCTTCCTTGTTTGTTTTTAAATGGATTTATGATTTATTTCCAGTAAATGTCTGATTGGAATAGCTGTTTTATGTACCTATACACCCGAGGTCACCTTCTCGGGTCAAAGGGATCGTAAATGGAGCAGATTTACGAGGCTTGGTCTAGGCTAATGGTGTCCAGTGTGTGGTGTGCTCTGGAGAGCTGGGGAAATTCTTTCGAAATATTTCTACACTTTTTTGTGCATTCTGTAACTGGTTTTATACACACACACACACACACACACACACACACACACACACACTCCCTTGTTTCATCTCTATTAACTGAAATTGGGACCTTGAGAGAATGGCTGGGATAGAAGGCAATAGAGAACACTATAGCTAATTAAAAGAATCCAGAGCCAGGATGTGGCAGAGGTGAACACAGGATGATTATGAGTTCAAGGCCAACTCAAGCTACAGGACTCTATCCCCAATCCAGAGCCAGGGCGTGGCAGAGGTGAACACAGGATGATTTTGAGTTCAAGGCCAACCTAAATTATGACTCTATCCCCACAAAATCAAGGGCTGAGGGGGCATCTCAACGGTAGGGTACTTGCCTACCATACCGCAAAGGCTATAGATCCAATCCCCAGTATTTCGAGAACATGCACAGACACCCAGAGGGAGCTGTCTTAATAGCGGTATATAAAACCCATGATTGTCCAAAGGACCTCTGAAAGGCAGGTAGATTTTTTCACACTAGTGAGTTCTGAAACTGACCTTGGCTAAGCTATCAGCTCCCTGAGCTTGGAGCCAGGTGACGAATGGGTGATAGAGTCTCTTGCAGGCCTGTTGCGGGGAGAAGGGAATGAGCTGCCCCGTGGCAGGATTTACTCCAGGCCTCATTGTAAAGACTCCACACTGGGAGACGGACATTTTCTGACCTGGGTTGAGGATGGAGCCGGTTATGTTTCAGAGATGGTTCGACTATCCCTGTTCAGTACGCTCTGTGTCTGCTATGCGTTCGACACCATTTCCTGACCCCGAATCTTGCATCCATGTGACCACGACGGAAGTGGCATTTTATGAGGTGGAAGGCGAGTCATGAAGGATCACACGGTTTTTTCCCTGGTCCACTTGTCACATGTGCTGTCAGATCTCCAGCAGTCTGTCCGAGGGACCATGTGTGGGTGCTGAGCCCCCGGAGTTGGCTGAGGATCTAACTGATGTCCCAGCCAACCACCAGTCACACAAACAAAACGAGGTTACGAGTGGCTTCAATCATGTCACCCTGTGTTTGAGCCTTTCCAGCTGGGGAGCCGGATACAGGAAGTGGAGACTGGCTGTGTCTTTGCATCAGACCCTGCTAAAACAGCTGTTTCTTTAAGCAGCTATGGTTGGAGTGGTTTCTTCTTCAGTGGTGACTGATGTCTTAGCCTCTCTGGAGTGATGCACAAGTACCAGGGAAGGTGATCTGGGCACCAACGCTGTAGCCCAGACCCCTAAAGTTACCTTCCGTGCAGTCTCTCCTCTGTCCAATTGGCCACCACAGGTTCTGTGACTGACACCAGTGCAGGATCTGTTCCCACCCCTTCTTCCCTTCTCCCTTCCTCGTTTCCAGTTTGCTGGTTCAAGAGAAGGAAGTTGGTCACAGGGGTGAGCTCTTGAAGCCTCTTAGTGGACCTAGACTCATGGCCCTTGAGTTCTCACTCCTGAGCTGTACCAGGACCCCACATCCTCTCTGGCTGGCCTGCCATCCCATGCCAATTGGGCAGAGCTTGGCAGAGTGGGGGCAGTTGCTCTGCCATTAGCCGAGGGAAACAGGTTCCAGTCGAGCTCCTCTATGCTGTGGGCATGTGAGAACAGGGCTCAGTAGGCACTGGAGGGCACCCAGACAGATGTTCTGTGCAATAGCCTTTTGGCTCTCTGGCATGTCCCGTCCATTCTTTGCTGGTCCAATCACTGCCACCCTGGGGCCTCTGGCAAGCTGCTTCTCTCACTGCCTCCTCCCAAGGAGGGCGCTTGGCATGCCGATCCTGAGCTTCTGTGAATGCTACCCTCTGTGGGTTTTTCCATGCCAGGATAGAGTCCCGGGGCATGCCAGTGGAGCCCCTGATGTTGATAGCAGAGACTTCAGTGTAGAGACCTGCCCTGTGGAGGGGAGACCTCTTCTCCTGGCCACAGCCCATACAGAAGGTATCCTTCTGAGGCTCCTGCCCAGCTCAGCATTGGTGGGCAGGGTGGGGATATTAATCAGAAAGACAGAAGTAGCCATGAAAGATGCAGGCTGGGGTGTTGCTAAGACCTTCCCAGAGGGAGGTTGTGTGTCTATGAGCAGGTCCAAGGGCAGTCACAATATGTGGGCTCTTAAAAGCAGGTCCTTCCCTAGTCATTCTGTTTGGGCTGGTCTCTGTGGGGTACTATGGGTCCTGGGGAAGAGAGAGAGTGCCCCAGTCTGCCTGTAGAACGTTCTCCTTGGAGACTTGAGGTCCAGTGTCTTGGACATGGGTGAGATATAGCATATGGTGTCTTGTGGGGTGTTCCAACTCTGGGTTATGTATCCCAGTGGCCAATCTGTGAGAGTATCCTGACAGCAAGCACTTAGGTACATTCTATGCTTGGGCCACCTTCCAAACTTGCCCTTTGTTACTTGTGTGTGTGTGGAGGGGTTGTTTTGGGGTTTTGTTTTGGTTTTGCCTCTGTACCTAGGACTCCATCTCCTTTAAGCCACAAAGGCCCTGAGAGATTGACGTTATCTCTGGTCGGCAGAAAAGGAAACTGAGACTCTCTGCCAGGAGAGGCAGAACTGAGTATCCCAATCTCTCCCCAAATCCCCCGCCCTTCTTATCACGGCTCTCAGATGTTGTCTTGGGAAATGGACATTTCAGTGGCCACTCGGCTGCCTTTCACTGTCTTTACCCTGAATTTTGAACTCCTGAGAGAGAGAAAAAAAAAAGACAAGAAGCCGCTCAGGGACACAGTGGTGAACTGAATTCTTTCCAACATAAATCGATGGCATCACTGTGCCTGGGATGTCTCAATTGCCCTTGGCCATGTGTGTCTTTTTAATACCTAGGGAACTCCGCTATCTTTTCTTGATGAGTCAGGCCAGTGTTTGCTGATAATGAGGAGGACCGTGAAGTGATTTTTTTACCCTGCGGGATGCTTGCGGCTGTGGAGGCCCTTCTCGCTTCCTTTGAACCTCACACATTTACCGGAGCAGTGTTTAAGTGGCTCACTCTTACAGTGCATGGTGGCTCTAAGGGTATCACTTTCCAGAAACGTTCTGTCAGTCGTGTGGCCCACCAAGGATGGGGACGTGTTAAGAATTTTTCTCAGCAATTTTTTTTGGAACAGGAGAACTAAGACAGCTAAGTTCTCAGAAGTTCCTCGGATTACAAACTGTCCTGGTTGCTATGATGAAACACTGGGCCCAAACGCAATGTGGGGAGGAAAAGGTTTATTTAGCTTACACTTCCACGTGATAGTCCATCACTGAAGGAAGCTGGGGAAGGAACCTGGACTGAGGAGCTGATGCAGAGGTCATGGAGGGGGTGTTGCTCACTGGTTTGCTCCTTATGACATGTTCAGTCTGCTTTCTTATAGATTCTGGGACCGCCAGCCCAGGGATGTCACGAGACGGGCTGGGCCCTCCCCCATCAATCACTAATAAAGAAAATGCCCTACAGGCTCGCCTACAGCCTGATCTTATAGAGTGATCTTCTAAATTGAGGTTCCCTCCTCTGGGATGACTATAGCTGTGTCAAGTGGCCATAAAACTATCCAGTACACAAACTGAATTTTATTGCACTGGGTAAACAAATCCTTCATATCCAGCCGGTGTAAAACCAAGGTGTAGGGCGGGCTGAGACAACACAAGGGTCCCTCAGTTAACCTTCCATTGCTCTAGCCTTCCCTCTTGCCATCTTTCCTTGTTCCTTGAGTCCTCAGACCCAGAAGCCCAAACTGCTTTCCAAACCTTGCCATGCCTTGGCCAGGGTCACCCCTTCCCCAGACTTTTATCCGCCACTGGCTCCTCGGCCATCTTTCCCTCCCCATGCCAATGCATTCCCCCTAGAGATGTGTTCCCAAGGCTTTTCTAAGCACGCTGCTCTCAAACGTCAACACTTCTTGTTTTAAGTGCATATTCACACACTTTTAAGAGTGGCCATATTTCCCCTCACTGATACTTAAGTTGTGTGAGGGCCAGCGGCTATGTGTGACTTGTTTACCAGAATACCCTTGGCCTTAGCATGATTCCTGTACACAGTAGGCATTCATTCAAAAACGAGTTTTAGATTTTTGAGTCAATATTACCTTCTCCCATTGATGGAACTAAAAACCAAGGCCATACATAACTTCTCAGTGTGTATTGGACCGCCGACTCTGGTCTGGTCTTGGCTTGGCTAGCTTTGGGACACTGGTGACTCCAGGGCTCACGTGGCTTTACGATGCTGCTGCCTTTGATTTTGAGGATCTGTATTTCTTGGGGTGATAGAAGTAGACTCTTTGGTTGTGACAGTGTTCAGTAGGGCCCTTGGGTACATTAGACCAAGAACATTGTGAGGGACAGGATTGCACCATGCCCTCTGTGAGTCAGAAGCAGTCGGAGACTGAAATGACCCCCTTTCTGTGTCCCAGAGCGGATGGCATGACTTTGTTTTCTGGAGACGTGTGGACCAAAACTCATTCAAACAGTTCTTTAGGTGAGCGACCTTGCCTGTCAGGTGACAGAAGCAGAGAGCTGTGGAGTGTGCTGGCTCTCAAACGGCACCCCATGCATGACAGGAGAGATGCTGAGCTTGGGGGCTGGAGGCCAGTAGGCCTGAAGAGATGACAGAGACTCCCGGAACAGATTTCAGACAAGGGCTTTTCATTTCCCAGGATGCTGGCAGGCAAATCCAGTCTGATGAGGGCCTCTCTTGCAGCCCTCCTGCTTTGCAAACCATGCTATCATAGCATTTTCTGCCTCTTGGCTAGCTGCTATGGCTGCTGTGGCCGCTGTGGCCACCGTGGCTGCCGTGACCGCTGTGTCTAAGCCTGTGCCTTAGAGTGCTGAGAAGCCCCTGCTCTGCCAAGACTGAGTGAGCAAAACGGGACAAAGTGATAGACACCCTATCTCTGGGGACCCTTTGACTCAAGAGTTAGTCCCAAGTTCTGTAGTCAATGGAGAGAGAGAGAGAGAGAGCGCACATGCATGAGTAAGTGCTCATATACACACATGGAAATCAGAGGACATTTTGCAGACTTGGTTCTCTTCCTTTACCGTTGTTTTCCGGGACTGAACTCAGACTTAGGGGCAATCACCTTAACCCACTGAGCCATCTCCCCAGCCCCTAACGGCTTTAGATAAAATGGATGAACTTGCTCATATTTCAGATGGGCAGCGTGTGTCTCAGTTGGCTTTCCTCCTCCCTTCTGTAGACTTTCCCTCCTTTCCTGCATGTCTTTCTCCCTGAAAGGCATCCAGACTGCTTTGCTTTCCTTCCGGTCTATCTGAAGTTCATCTCTAACTTCCCGAAGCTCCCAGGGATGACCATAAGTAGGTCTCGTGTGCTGTGCTGCTCCAGGTGTTCCCTGGAGACATGGTTATGAGTCATAGACACCAGCATAGGGATCTGGGGATCTCCCTATTACAGGATTCTCGCTGGACTCCTGGGTGCCGGGCAGCAGTGCAGAGAGGGTGCCCTTTCCCTCCATGCACCAGCTGGTCTTTGTTTTACACACTGAACTTCTGTCTAAAATGTTGCTAGATCAGAAGGCTCGTGGTTTGAAACCATACTTTGACAAATACTCAGATCCTCCTGGAATCCATAGTAATCTGGATGAATTCTTATGGAAACAATAATAATTACTATCATCATTGTTACACTGTTTTCTTTCTCTGTAACCCAAGTTAACATGGAATTCACTATGTAACCTAGACTGGTTTTGAACTCACAGAAATCCTTCTGCCTCAGCTTGCCAAGTGCTGGGATAATAGGCGTGAGCTATCACGCCCAGCTTCATGAAAAGTTTTTATCTGTATGGACTTGTTGAGCTTTTACTGAGTGTTTTATGCTTCCAAATTTTATCTGTATTGTGGTCACACAGTGGAGTGTTTATAGGACTCCATACATGTGTGTATATTTTAATATACACACAAAGCACACAGCACACGCACATAAACATATTATCCAAGGCCAGGTTTTCAATGCCCGCACCTTTAAAAAGGTCATGTCCTTTTATTTGGAAGGACTCTCCCGTGCTTCCCTCATGCTGCTTGTGTTTCTCTCCTTCTTTGAGTAACTCCACTCTGCCTCACTGTGTGTTAGCTCTGCATACCCCTCTCCTGGCCATACACCAAGTCATTCAAAGTTCCAGACACTTAGCTCCTCATCTCTGTAACCTTGGTAATGCCAGGAAGCCTGCTCTACACAGGCGACCAAGGAATCATCTTTATCTGAGAAGATTAAAATTAGAAAAGTCATAGGCTAGGAAGACACGTTGGTAAGATCTCATGTTGCCATGGAGTTGGAATGTCATGCGTGGTCCTCAAGAAGACCTGCCTAGGGCTGGAGAGATGGCTCAGAGGTTAAGAGAGCCGACTGCTGTTCCAGGGGTCCTGAGTTCAATTCCCACAACCACATGATGGCTCACACTCATCTATAACGAGATCTGGTGCCCAGAACACTATATACATAATAAATAAATTTAAAAAAAAAAGAAGACCTGCCTATCTTTTCATATGGGGTCGACGATATGACATAGAGCTCCACGCTTGAGTTCTTGAGGTGGGAGGGGCATAGAACATGCTACTGATTTTTGGTGAGGGATTACGACAGGGACCAAGAATGCCAGTGCTCTAAGGGACAGTGTGTGACTCGGACGCCCGGATACCTCACTGCTCTGATGACCTTGTGTGGACAGTTATATGTTCTGCGGCATCGAGGCATAACTCACCTCGAAGGAGATCTATGCTTATTGAATCAAACTGACGAAGGCAGGGGTCAGAGAGAGCAGCCACCAGAGACATAACTGCTCACGTCAGCAGATTTGTGTGGCTTTTGCCCCACATTCGCAAAGTCAAGCCACCTTCTACGTTGTAGAACGATAGGAATGTCATGACAAACAATATAAGCCAATAGTTATGGAGTGCCGCTACCCGCAAGGTGCCTTGCACAGCTTGGGTACTCGTTAAGGTTCACACTTACACCCTACAACTCGTGGTGACTTTCCTACCATGCAAATTCCTTATTACTTAGTGCAGTACATTAGCATCTAATTCTCTTGAGCTTCATTTGCCTCAAGCGACTCTTGTTCCTCTTAAAGGGCATTTGCCTCCCAGGTTCTGGCTCATCTTGTCTTTTAGGTCTTTTAGGGCATGGCTGCATTCTATCTATTTTGCTCATGGTAATTTTGATGACCAGGGGAATGTCAACAAACTGACAAACCACAAAAAAATCCAGAAAACAAAAACTTCTAGAGAACTAGAAAAAGCATGTTCACGTTTTGTAAGACCTATGGCAGGGAAATTATACTTAGTTTAGGTTCCCGTGGGAGTACTGGAGAATGAAATCTAATTGGGTTATAATTTCTAGTTAGGCGCTAATGATGCTAATGCGGCTTTGCCTCTAAGCAGTCATGTGACTTGCAGTAGGAAAGCAGCCCCTCCCCTGGGCGTCCACGCCGACACCACCTCGCTCTTCAGCTAGGACCCGTGAAGACTTAGCTTTGGGGTTGAATAGCCCTGGTCACATGAATGAGGTAGTTCTCACTCTGTTTTTTAAATCTCACATTTATTTCATGTAAAGATGGGGAGGGATGGGGATATCTCCTTTGACTTCCCATGAGTAATGAGGAAAGGACGTGCCTGTCTTGGTGAGACCTCTGCTTTCTGTCTTAGCGAGGGTAGAAACTTAGCTTGAGGGAAGACCCTGGTTGAAGCACCCTGGGGAGGAGAGGGTTTGTTTCACTCACAGTCCATACAAGAGTCCATCATCCACAGCCATGAAGGCGGGAACTCAAGCAGAGCCGGAACCTGCAGGCAGGAGCTGACGCAGAGGCCGTGGAGGGGTGCTGCTTACTGGATTGCTCCTCATGGCTTGCTCAGCCTGCTTTCTTATAGAACCCAGGACCTCCAGCCCAGGGGTGGTACCACCCATAATAGGCCACTGATCACTGATT
>JAQHUG010000006.1:17128196-17141457 GCA_028555095.1 Dicrostonyx torquatus
TCTGTCCTTTCTGTCTTCCTTATTGACCTGGGCGACTCATACCAAATTTTATTTATTTTTCTTGTCATTTTCTTCCTTCTAGGAGACAGTAACTTCCATGAGGGCAGGTATTTTTGTCTTGTGCATTTTCATTTCTAGGGACAGGGTTACTCTGTGTAGCTCTGGCTGTCTCAGAACTCACTTTGTACACCAGGCTGGCCTTGAACTCTCAGAGACCCTTCTGCCTCTGCCCCTGCTCTCCAAAGTGCAGGGATTAAAGGCATGAGCCAACCACTGCTGGCTACTTGTTTTTTTTTTTTTTAACTATCACATTATTAGAGCCTAGAATGGTGCCGGGGTGGGGGTGGCACCATGAATGCTTGGCAAATAAATAATAACTGTGTAACTTGCTGCGCCATGCCTGGCAGACAGCAATCACTCAGGAAAATGTGACTTTATGTATCACTTTTTTTTTGTAAAGTGTATTTGTGTTTTGAAAATTAATATATGTATATATTTTTTTAAAATTCTCACCTACCCCTACTACCTACTCTAACTGTCCCTGGGGTCCACTAACCTGTGTGCCCAACAACTTCATGTGTGTTGTTATCATCATCACCATCACCATCATCGTTATCCCACTGAGTCTAACCAGGAATGACCATGTGTCAATGGGCGTGAGGCCATTTGCTGGGGCATGGATGACTTACCATCACCACATCCCCAACGAAGAGCGAGTCAGCCTTCCTCGCAGTCATCAAGTGTCAATGGCTGCTCAGCTAAGGGGAAGTCTTAGGAGCACCCCTCCATCTGTGCTGGAATTTCAGCCGGCTTGACCCTGGGCAGGTCTCCTGTAAACGTATCCATTGTAGGAGTCTGCTAGTTCATCCCAACTGCCTAGCAGCTCAGACTCCAAACACCCACACAGAAACTGTATTAATTAAATCACTGCTTGGCCTGTTAGCTCCAGCTTCCTATTGGCTAGCTCTTACATATTAATTCAACCCATCTCCATTAATCTGTGTATCGCCATGAGGCTGTGGCTTACCGGGTAAAATTCCAGCATCTGTCTCTGGCGGGGCTACGTGGCTTCTCTTTGACTCCGCATTCCCCTTCTTTCTCCCAGCATTCAGTTTAGTTTTCCCCACCTAGCTCTACTCTGCCCTATCAGGCCAAGCCAGTTTCCTTATTCATTAACCAATAAAAGCAATACATAGACAGAAGGACCTCCCACTCCATATATCTCTTTAAAATATCATCCCATACTCACTCTATCAGCAAGTCACACCAGTTATGTGATCAGAGTACACACAGTCCCTTAGTGTGACACCATTATGTTACAGAATGCTAGGCTATTTCTCCCACCTGAAACTTTGTATCTCTTAACCAATTTACTGTGTGTTTCCTAATGGCCAGGAGACAATGTTTAGAATGTTCTCCACACAAAGAAATGATGAATATTTAAAGGGATGGATACACTGATTACTTTGTTCATGTATTGTATGCATGTAAAATATCACGCTGTACCCCTGAGACATAAATAGATTTGATCTGCTTGTTTGTAAATATAATCTGAACAAGACCCCTTTTTGCTGACTGCATTGAACCAGCCCAGTCTTAGCTCCCCTCACCTTTCCCTTTGGCTCCTCTGTTGCCTCCCATCCCCACCAGGGTCAGAGCTCTCTAATCCCTGTCTGGGACCCCAACTGACATCCGCCCCCTATCAGTGTCCCCGGTCACAGTGAGTGACTCAGAAGCATCTCACATGCTCAGTGATTTCTCTCCACGATGTCTCATAGGATGGTCGCTCAGGTCGGCAGAGCCTGTGTGTTTGCTATCCTGCTAGAATGTGCCCAGGGTGCCGAGGGAAGGAGGCTGTGGAATGGCTCTCACACTGTCTCTTCCTGGTCTCGCCAGGTCCTGCAGATCTGCCCCAAGGATATGAGAGCTGACATCTGTGTACACCTGAACCGCAAAGTGTTCAAAGAACATCCCGCCTTCCGGCTGGCTAGCGATGGCTGCCTGCGGGCCCTGGCCATGGAGTTCCAGACCGTGCACTGCGCCCCGGGGGACCTCATCTACCATGCTGGGGAGAGTGTGGACAGCCTCTGCTTCGTGGTCTCAGGATCCCTGGAGGTGATCCAGGATGACGAGGTGGTGGCCATCCTAGGTACGTGCTGCCCGTTCTTGATGCACTTCTGGCTCCGTACTTGGGGTTGTCTTAGTCGCTGGGTAGCCGCACTTAACCAGAGATCGCTCCTTAGGGTAGGCTCATTCCTAGCCATCCATCCATCCACCCAGCCAATGTTGGGGTGCCTTCTTTGAACCAATTGCTGTTTGGGACACAGGAATTTTTTCCTCAGTAGGCTGCAGGCTACTGGAAGGGATGAACAAACAAACAATCATTCAGAATGTGGCATTCAGAATGAAGGGGCATCTCATGCGTGATCCAAGTGACACGGCTTCCTAGATGACATGGCAACCGAGAAGCAGCTGAAGAATTGATAGTGAGCTATCGCAGAACAGGGTAAAAGGCTGGGTTCCAAGGAAAGGGGAAGCCTGTGTGACAGAGCAGGTGTGGTTTGTGGAGGTAAACAAGTCCCTTTGTGGGGTCCAAGCACACGGAAGGGCCACAGTGCGAGAATGAGGTTGGGAGAGAGTTGATGGGCCAAAGGCTCCAGGAACCACGCGTAAGGATGTGGATTTTAGTGGTTGGGAGTTGGCAGGGGGAAGGGGCACCATCAGGTTTGTATGTTTGTAAAAGGACAGAAGATAGACTGTGCTTTGGACCGCAGGGCCAGGGAAAGCAGGTTGGAGCCATGTTATCTAGAGACTTAAGGAACTAAGTTTCGGGTGGATAGAGAGAAGCACATGTTATCGGAGTAAAAAGTAGAATTTAAAGAATCCAGTGACAGGTTTGTTGTTGGGATGGTAGGATTTCTCATGTGGATAACACGGAGGCTGGGACCACACACGGATGGTAGGGTTTCTCATGCGGATAACAGGGAGGCTGGGACCACACACGGATGGTAGGGTTTCTCATGTGGATAACAGGGAGGCTGGGACCACACATGGCGATTGTAGAAAGGAGAGCAGAGGTATGGGGAACATGATGGTATTTGAGAGGCTGATAGTGGCCATGCAGAGATTTTCTGAGCAGCTACAGAATAGCTCTTCAATGACATGTCTCTCCAAGGGCACAGCCATTACTAGCCTCATCACCATTTGTGGGCATTTGCTTGGTGCCCAGGATAGTGAAGAGGGATCCACATTTAACCCTTACAGTAATCCTGCGAAATGACTTTATTATTCCCAGTCTTTAGGTAAGACAGTTGAAGTTCAGAGAGGTTCAAGAAATGTCTTTATTGTAGCTGAGGTTCCTGGAGTCCCATCGCAGCATCCTTCAGCTTTGGACTGAAGTCCTAGTGATGGATAACAGAATGTGCAGGTCCCGGATGCTGCTGGTGCTACTGAAATCTGAGAATTCATGTTTTAGGTTTTAGGTTAGCAATGTATGACTGCTTTCTTAGAAAACTGAGAGGAGTGAGATGAAGTAACTTGATGTTAGCATGAGATGATTGGCTTCGTAGAAATGGGTGACATTTTTAAAACCTGATTTTGCTCCTGTCTGATTTTGCAGTACCTGAAGAAGGGCTTCCTTCTTGTTCTTGGGGCATCTTGCAACCTCTTGGGTTTATTGTGCTCAGGGTAATCCAAGGGTGATTTATACTCCTTTAGCATGTGTTGGCAGATGGTTGGGGGAGATTTTTGATTCTGGGTTAGGGCTGAAGTCTTTCTTTTCTGCTGGGTACCTTGATGCCCGTGGAGCTCAACAGCCTAACTCTCCTGTCCCCTGCTCCCTCACCTTAGAGATGTGAGGCTGTGAGCCAGACACAGAAGCATTGAATATGTTATAATGTGTATGTAGGCAGAGGTTCTATGTAGGCAGAGGTATGAACCTCTGCCTTTAAATTCCCCCAAGATGGCACTGGGTTAGCCAGGATTCACCAGAGAGGGTTTCAGATTAGTCAGGATTCACCAGTGAGAATGCTGTGTTAGCCAGGATTCACCAGTGAGGGTGTTGGGTTAGCCAGGATTCACCAGTGAGGATGCTAGATTAGTCAGGATTCACCAGTGAGGATGCTAGATTAGTCAGGATTCACCAGTAAGGGTGTTGGGTTAGCCAGGATTCACCAGTGAGGGCTTTGGATTAGCAAGGATTCACCAGTGAGGGTGCTAGATTAGCCAGGATTCACCAGTGAGGGTGTTGGGTTAGCCAGGATTCACCAGTGAGGGCTTTGGATTAGCAAGGATTCACCAGTGAGGGTGCTGGGTTAGCCAGGATTCTTGCAGGACTAGGAGAAACTGTGAGCAGTCTTTTGAATCTGGAATTGAGCTTAACCCTTTGGGGTCAGGTATCTTGCAGTTTCCCCACAGATCACTCACTATTTACTCTTCCAGGAAAGCCATTCTGAGGTCCGGTACTATCCACCTGTGTATTCATGATCAGAGATTTCTTTTATTATTATTCATTAAACTTATTCATTTATTTTACATCCCAACCACAGTTTTCCCTCCCTCCTCTCCTCCATTCCCTCCTCCCACCTTCCCCCACCTCTCTCCATCCACTCCTCCTGTTTCTGTTCAGAAAGGAGCAGGCCTCCCATGGGTGTCTACAAAGCATGGCATGTCAGGTTGAGATTGGACTAAGCTCCCCATCCTTGTATTAGGGCTGGGCAAGGCAACCCAGTAATAGGGATAAGTTCCTGGAAGCCAGCCAAAGCCTGTTTCCACCACCAGGAACCCCCAATTATCAAGCTACACAACTGTCATACATATTTAGAGGACCCAGGTCAGTCCCATGCAGGCTCCCTAGCTGTCAGTTCAGAGTCTGGGAGCTCCTATGAGCCCAGGTTGGTTGTTTCTGTGGGTGCCCTTGTGATGACCTTGACCCTGCCCCTAGCTAGTACAATCCTTCCTCCTTCTCTTCAGTGGGATTCCCCGAGCTTGGCCCAGGGTTTGGCTGAGGGTCTCTGCTTCCATTAGTCATTTGATGAAGCTCTCTGATGACAATTGGAGCAGAGGTGGCCAGCTCAGGCTACGTATCCACTACTGCTAGGATTCTTAGCTAGGGTCATCCTTGTAGATTCATGGATGTTTTCCTGGCATCAGGTTTCTACCTGACCCCAAAATACACCCCCCCCGCATCAAGACATCATGGAAATATGAGTGGTTGAGTTGGTGGGGGGTAGGGGAGGAGGAGAGTAATGACCAGAGATTTTTCATGCCCTGCCACAGACACTACAACTCAGGCATGGAGGGAAGGTAGCCTTGAAGAGAGATAAGAAGGACAAGTGGCCATTCCTCACCTCCCCCCACCCCCACTGACGCTGGCCTTATGAGTCAGCAGCCCCATAGCCTGGCTGATTTGACTGGTCTACTGCTTCTCCAAATCTAGCCCTCTGGGCATCCTGCCCGCTCCAGTTAGCAATGTGGTTGGACCTCAAATATAGCTCAGCAGCTTTGGATTAAAAATATTCGTTGTTCTCAAGACATCCAGGCTGGAGAAAGACTCCTCTATGCTTCCCAAGAGCCAGATTGGGCCCCCAAAGTAGGTCCAGGCTCGATATCCTACATAACTTGCCAAGAGACTCTTATTCTATAAAAGGACATGACAAGTTCTTTGAGTCAACCTGTGCTTTGGGCCTCGAGGCATACAGCATTCCAAGCTGTTTGTTCCCTGGAAACACACTTGGACCTTTTTTAAAAATTCCTATCTCGCCGGGCGGTGGTGGCACACGCCTTTAATCCCAGCACTCGGGAGGCAGAAGCAGGCGGATCTTTGTGAGTTCGAGACCAGCCTGGTCTACAAGAGCTAGTTCCAGGACAGGCTCCAAAGCTACAGAGAAACCCTGTCTCGAAAATAAATAAATAAATAAATAAATAAATAAAAATTCCCTTCTCCTTAGAATAATCTTTGCTCAATGAACCACAATCATTTTCTTCTTACAAAGGGTTTGAGCATCAAACGGGACCGAGAACTAGACCGCCATTGTCCTCTGCCGGCTTTTAGTTTAGTCTCTCCCAGAAATGTTGAACAGGTGCCATCATAAATGGGGTACTGTGCTAACTCAACCTTATCCCAGCCCCCCAGAGCTGCATGAGGAGCAACTGGCTCTAGACAGCTGCCATTCTGTCATGGTAAAGATGAATGCTTCGGGGGGATTGAGGATGAGTCGCTATGGCTCAGTGCGGCGTGTCCGGTGTTCCACTCAGGAGGGAACCATGCCAGTGTCCTGGGTCTCTGGTCCCCTGCTGCCAGCTCATTCATTTGCAACCTGCTGGTGTGGTTCAATTATTCTCTCCCATCCCCATTTTCTGTTTAAACTTAGTGCAGAATCCAAGAACAAGGAGAAGGGTCAGTGTTCATAACTGTTCGTAAGCGGGCTAGCATGTGCCCAAAATAGCATCCCCGCTCACCAAAACCCTCTAGACATTTTGTGACAGCAGCCACAATATAAAATGCTAATTACACTGCTAACTGGTGCGCACACAGTGACGTGTAAAACTCAGCGCTTGCCATGCTCTGGGAAACACAGCCTCTATTAGAGTTTTCTATCAGAGTCTGAGATCTTTAACTTACACTTACATGAGCGTGGTAACCTAGGAAATCGGTTTCTGGACATGACCAAAGGTTACAGTTTGAAAGCGTGGCCCCAGGACTCACGGCAGTCTCTCTGACTGGAAGTATGCTGTCCTTGAAGAATAGGATCATGCTAGGTAGGACTCTCTTATGATCCCTCCTCTGCCTTAATTTTGCTGTGACATCGCCTCATTACCTTCTGGAATTCTCCCAAGCGTCACTTAGCAGGCTTCTCAAAGTTAGTCTCTTTGCTTCTTGCAGGTGCATTTTTGCCGCATCATATTTATTTATCTTTAATTTAATTAAACTCTTCCCCCTTCCTCTTCGCACCCCGACTTCTCCCATGTCAAGCCTCCCTATTCTTGGCCTTTAACCATTGTTGTTATGTGTACATATTAACAAATAAACGTAGACTTACAACCCGCAGAGTTGGCACGGTGCTTCCTGCATGAGTGTATTTCTAGGCCCACCATTGGTATTTGATAGCCAATCAAGAGAGGGCTCATCCCTGGCAAAGACGTATTTGATAGCCAATCAAGGGAGGGCTCATCCCTGGCAAAGACTAATTCTCCCTTTATTAGTAGTTATTAATTGCTTGTAGCTCTTTAATTAATTATTTTTTGGGGGGAGAACACATAAACAAGCCCTGCATCTATATCCCTCTCCCCTTTGTCCCCTCACCGACTTCATGTTCTCTCCCTTAATCATTGCTGTTACATAGATGTATGCTCATACATATGTTTACAACATAGATATATGCGCACATGGTATACACAACCTACCGAGTCCATTTGGCATTGGTGACCTATACATGTGTCCAGGGCTGACCAGCCGGGATTGGACAACCCACAGAATGTGCATCAGAGTTGTACATTTATTTCTTTATCTTGTATGCGGTGGGAGGCACACCGAATCGATGCTCTCCTCCCACCATGGGGCTCCCAGGGATCCAGCCCACGTTGCCAGACGTGGTAACAAGTCCCTTTGTCAACTGAACATCTCATTGACTCTCACCAGAGTTTTCAAATGAAGTCTTTTTCAAAGCAGTTGGAAGGAAAAGGCACGGGTATTGGTTTTGCCCAGTGTTCTTGCTGGCACCTGCGCGTCAGTTATATTGCCCCTCTGTGCCTGGCTAGCATGAGGGGGCCCCAGCCTAGCATCCCCACAGGGCCCAAGGAAGCTGATTATTTCCCTGCATATCTGTCTCAGGCCTCCAGTGTCTGTGCGAGCTCCTTTCACTGGGAGTAAATCGATTTTGCATCTCAATACTTTATTTACATTTTCGCCATGATTGTCCTGCTTGTTTTGTTTCCTTTCCATTCTAATAGGTGAGACAGAAGTCCTCTGGCCAGGCTGTATCTCATTAGCAGAAAGAGGACAACACAACTGTGGCCTCCACTGAACTGGCTAAGTCTCCAAGGCCTCCCTCCCCGTGTCTACTCAGCCCACGGACTGGACTATTACTTATCCCTCTTTTCTAAGCCCGGGTCCCTTTGACTTTGGCTCTCTGGCATCAAGCACATAGCCATGGAAGGTGCCAGAAGATGTTCTTTACTGGACAGAGTGGAGTTGGAAACAGGGAGAGAACTTGTCTACTCTGTTGGTAGCCATACTGTGAAATAAATAAGTAGTCAAATGAAAGAATAATAAAAGCAGGCAAAGGCTAGACTGTGAAGGGTCTCCCAATCTCGGGTAAACATCTGCACCTTTTGTGTAGGGATGAGGGACCCAGAAAGAGATTTTGGCATGAGAACATTGGTTCCACACATGTGAAGGCACGGAGAGCAGCCAGGAGGGATGTCTGGGAGAGAGAGGGGCAGGTGGTGGGTAGAAGGTAGGTGGGAAGGAGCTCAGAGGCAGCAGAGTCGAGCAGCTGGTGTGTGATGGGAAGGACTAGGGAATGACTTCCTGTGGATCCTGGAGAGTCAACAGGGCTGAGGGGAAGGGAAAGAGGAGGGATGAGGAGAGAGGATGGGTACATGATGCTTCCTGCAGAGGCAGGCACAGCTCTCAACTCAAGTAAACCATTTTCAGTCTCTGGATGACCCTGAGTCTGCCCAAGGATGGGGTAGGAGGACAGTGTGGAGTAAGTGCAGGGAGGCCTAGCCTATTAGGCATAGTTAGGCACAGGTCTTTTTCCAGTCCTGTCCCCAGGGACTGAGGACCACATGTAGGTCCTTGGCAGAGCATGCAGGTTGGTACTTGCTCACAGAGGAACTTTGTAAAAGACGCCTTCCCTCAGCTGCTGAGCTGGAAGAATGCCTTGCCTTTGCCTGGGTAAGGAGATTCTCTGGGCCATTGTTCTTGGTTGGATATTAAGGCAGCATCTGCTGTCAGAGGAATGGTGGTGGTCTCTTCCTGGGACAAAGAACGAACGCCTTTGTCTTAGACTAATGCTTAGTGACAACCAGCACAGGTGGCTCATTCTGTGACTGTCCTGGAGCGAACTGTAAATGCTCACAGAGGAGATAGAAATCAACACTTGGGAGTCTCCAAGGAGAGTGGTGGGCTGGACATCAGGATAGCAGAGCAGCAGGGCCTCTGGGGATATGGTGGTGGGGCAGGTGAGTGGCAGGTTTCAGCCCGTGTGACTGGAGCCAGCCATGATGTTTCTATGTCAGGGCTTTCTTGCTTCAGTGTACACAAGACTTTGCTGACCCTGTTGTGTCCTGTCACAGCCACTAAGCCTTGATTGTTATCTCATGTGTGGTTGGACATCTTCAACCTTAGCTATGGAGGAGATGGGGGTGATGAACAAAGATAGGAGATGAGTGCAGCAGGAACCCTGGGCCAGGGCAGAAATGAAGCAGGAACCCTAGGCAGGGGCGGAAATGAAGGAGGAACCCTAGGCAGGGGCAGAAATGAAGGAGGAACCCTAGGCAGGGGCGGAAATGAAGCAGGAACCCTTGGCAGGGGCGGAAATGAAGGAGGAACCCTAGGCAGGGGCAGAAATGAAGGAGGAACCCTAGGCAGGGGTGGAAATGAAGCAGGAACCCTAGGCAGGGGCAGAAATGAAGGAGGAACCCTAGGCAGGGGCGGAAATGAAGCAGGAACCCTTGGCAGGGGCGGAAATAAAGGAGGAACCCTAGGCAGGGTGTGGAAATGAGGCAGGAACCCTAGGCAGGGCAGAAATGAAGCAGGAACCCTAGGCAGGGCAGAAATGAAGAACCTCTAGGGGTGTGCTTTTCATGAACTTTGCTTCAGCCATACGAAGTTGCTAATTTTCATCATTTTTACCATTTTCCTCTATTCAAGTAGAAAAACCTTCCTAGTGATTGACAGACAAGGCCATGACATCTTTGCCTTGGTGGTGGCTGGAAAGATGGAGTCAGATGTGGTCGGGTGAAATAGGGCATGGGGCAGCCATGGGGAGGGCACTTATGTGGTGGTGATGTAACCTCAAAGCCAGCATCCGAGCTAGAACCAAGAGCCCCAAAGGACAGTGATAAGATACAGGACCTGCGTGGTGCTTCAAGGCTGGAGTCGGTGGTACTGTGTCATGGTGAGAAGCCAGCACATCCGTAGAGCTGTGATCTGATAGCACTGATGAGTTGGACAGAGGGACAAGGAAACTGCTTGGATGCTGTGGCTGATGGCAGAGACGAGGAGCTTCATGATGTACTCAGCAAGAATGGAGAGGGCCTGCCAGGGACTTTTGAATTTCACAGAAACAATGAATAATTATTAGCGTGAGTTTTTTCCCCAAAGATGGCATAAGAGGCAATTTGAGGGAGATTAGTTATTCATTAGAATTCAGTTTTAACTGGACACACATTTTTTTTATTTGGTTGGTTTTCTGTCAAGCTGACACAGCTAGAGTTATCTGGGAAGAGGACTCTCAATTGAGAAAACGAGCCATCCGTCTGGCCTGTAAGCCAGTCTATGTATGGGTCATTTTCTGGATTAATAATTGATGTGGAAGGGCCCAGGCCACTGTGGGCGGTGCCACCCCTGGAAGGTGGTCCTGGATAGATAACCAAGCTGAAGAAGCTACAGGAACGAGCCGGTAAGCCATGTTGCTCCATGGCCTCTGCTTCAATTCCTGTTTTCAGGTTCCTGCCTTGAGTTCCTTCTCTGACTTCCCGTGATCACAGGGACACCTAAGCAAAATAAACCCTTCCTCCTCAGTCTGTAAATGTTAATACTAGGATGTGATGGGGCCAACACGGAGGCCAGAGGGGGTATTGTGACATCAGGGAACTGGGTGAGAACAGTATGAACAATGGGATGGTAAGTGGGGCAGAGGCCATGAAGCAGAAAGCTTTGAGCATCTATTCCATCCTTCCAGAGGCCCGAGGACACTGAGCCAGCATCAATTGGAAAGGTGGGCCTGGGACCAGGATAAGAAGTTGGGTCTGATCCAGGAAGGAAGCCAGGTCTCAAGCTAGAGATTTAAGAATTAGCAGAAGAAATGTCCAATAGGAAAGAGACAGAAAATCCATCACAGAGCATACAAGTCTTTCTTTTTCCTGAGTGTCTTTGGCATTGTGACTATTTCTTTTTTCTTTCTTTTTTAAATTGATTTTTATTGAGCTCTACATTTTTCTCTGCTCCCCTCCCTGCCTCTCCCCTCCCCTCTTCAAGCGTCCCCCAAGGTCCCTATGTTCCCAATTCACTCAGGAGATCTTGTCTTTTTTTTTAAATAAAGATTTGTTTATTTATTATGTATACAGTGTTCTATCTGCATGTATGACTCCAGGCCAGAAGAGGGCACCAGATCTCATTACAGATGGTTGTGAGCCACCATGTGGTTGCTGGGAATTGAACTGGGAACCTCTGGAAAAGTAGTCAGTGCTCTTAGCCTCTGAGCCATCTCTCCAGCCCCCAGAGATCTTGTCTTTTCATACTTCCCATGTAGATTAGATCTATGTAAGTCTCTCTTAGTGCCCTCATTGTCGTCTAAGTTCTCTGGGATTGTGGTTTGTAGGCTGGTTTTTTTTGCTTTATGTTTAAAAACCACCTATGTGTGAGTACACGTGTTGTCTTTCTGTGTCTGGGTTACCTCACTCAAAATAATGTTTTCTAGCTCCATCCATTTTCCTGCAAAATTCAAGATGTCGTTATTTTTTTCTATTATGTAGTACTCCATTGTGTAAAATGTACCACATTTTCCTTATCCATTCTTTGGTCGAGGGGCATTTAGGTTGTTTCCAGATTCTGGCTATGACAAACAAAGCTGCTATGAACATAGTTGAGCACAAGACCCAGTAATATCACTTTTGGGTATATATCCAAAAGATGCTCAATCATGCCACAAGGACATATAAGTCTTTTTTTAAATGCTCAAGCATTTTGGAGTATTTTTGAAAAAAAAATGGGTTGGGGTGTAGTCATTCAGAGTGTTTATAAGGAATTTTAAATGATACTGGAAATTGTTACAATAAGTCAAATGTTACCTGAATGTGCTGTGACCCCAGGTATGTGCGAGAAGCACACCCAGCCGAGACTCTGTGAGCACCCTCGCCAGAAAGCTGTTGGAGTTGTTTGTGAGGCAGGAGGAGAGCTGCGTGTTCTTTTTAAATTTGTGTGGATTTCAAGCTGTCTTTAAAAGAGCACGTATGGGTCTGGAGAGATGGTTCAGGCCGTAAAGAACTCGTACAAGCACGGGAGCCTGAGTTCAGATCCCAGCTCCCACATAAAAAGAGGGGCATACATGTGCCTGTGATCCCAGAGCTGAAGAGGCCAGAGCGGGAGGGCACTGAGGCTCACTGGTAATCTTGCCAGTCATTCAAGGTCCCAGGGCCACTGTGCAGTTAGGTCTCAATAAATGAGGCAGAAAGCAACAGAGGAACACAGTAGATATGACCTCTGGTCTCTGCAGTCATGCGTGCGTACATACGTGCTCATATACCAAACACACAGATAATAAATAAACACATGGTATTTTCAAGATGATAAAAAAATTTCAAGTCAGTCTTGAGGAAGTCTGCACCATTTGACATTTCCCAGACAGTGTTAGGATATAACTTTTAAACATGACTTTTTTTATTTTATTTTTCAAAATGATGTCTTGGCAGCGCCCTCTTGCTTTTTCCCGTCCAATTGGGAGAAAATGGCACGTCTCTGCATGTGTATCACCCGTCCCTCCGACTGTCCTTGGCCAAACAGTGAGGATGGAATGGCTTAACCTAGCAGAGGTTCTCAACCACCTCAATAACCTCACTGTTTTAGAGACGGCAACGCCAAATTCTCCCTAGAGGTTCTTCCCAGGAGCCCAGGCGGGGAGAAGCCCACTCCCACACTGCTCTCCCTCCCTGTGGGACTTTCCCATACAGGGACCGGGTGGACTGTGGGGTGGATGCTTCTGATGCCCTGCTGCACCATTGTGGCTTTGCCTGTGCTCAGCATGAGTGCATATACAGTAACCTTAGCTGCATAAAATGTGTGCATGCACAGAAGAAAGATGGAAGGCAAACCAAGACCTTAACAAAGGTGTCTTCGATGGCAACTATCATTTTAAATTTTCAAACGTATTTGAATGATCTCTACAATCTGCTTCCATTCTTTTCTAAATAACCAGGTGGGGGAAAATAGAGCGAGTTTTAAGTTCTTGTCTTACCAGGGACCCTGCCCTGATGACTTCTGCCTGTTCTTGGTGGCGCTCTGGGGTCTGCTCACCTGTGGAGCTGCAGACACTTG